>OZ019974.1:20815286-21270286 GCA_963970395.1 Ephialtes manifestator | reverse complement strand
CCAACTTAGGTACATATCTCAAGAACTGCTTTAACAATCGGGGTGAAATTTAGCAAACATGAGAAGCAGGTCGACGTCTTAGTTTGTGGTTTTCTATAAAATTAAAAAATATATATGTTGAAATTTTATTTACCATTGGAATTTTCGAAAAATGTTTGTTCGCTCTCTAGCATCCGCAAATTTTTAGCTATGGAGCTAAATAATTTTTTATGAATAAAGCTATGTTAAAGGAGGATCAGTATTTATTTGGAATGAATTTATTTTAAAAAGTTCGGTTTTTGTGGGATTTTAAATTTTGCAAAAAATATTCGTTTTGCTCTAACTCACGTCAAATTTGACCGAATCTTTAAAAAATCAATTTTGTTTGGTGAATTCTACTGATTTTAACTGACAATTTGACCGAACGGAACGTTTTTAATCGGTTAAATTGTCGGTTAAAGCCGGTGAAACAGTCGACTAATCGAGACTTATCTTTTCTCGGTTAAAAAGTCGGTTAACTTCAGTTATTTTCGGTTACCACTACGGTGACACAGCTTGCCTGGGATTCATTTTCATTTTTTACAATGCTTTCTCTATGAGGTAGCTAAAATTAATAAATAAGCTTACTCATAGAGGTGGCTCTGCCAAAAATCAAAATTAATGAAAAGGCAATGTGAAAAGTTCTACTTTGCAGCTTTTTTTACTTCCGGCTGCCTGCAGGGCAAAAAGACGTGTTTCACTGACATAGTGCGAATATACCTATTTCTATTAGTACAATGTTCTCTAAAACGGTCAAAGATGTGTTAACAGGTTCTGTGTACCGGTTCATGTGTCTTTTTTCATAGATTGTATGTATTAGGTGGGTTTTCCGAAAGATATACTAAGTGTTTAAACAAAGAACCTCTTTGCCTGTTTGAATACATCGAAATGCCACAAGATGGCCGCCATTATTGCATATTTTCTAACTCACTTCACAGCGCTTGTGGTGAAGTATTAGAATTACTTTAAAAACGATGAAATAAAAATTATATTATAAAAATTAAAAAACTCCCGACTGAATTTGTCAAGGGTGTGGTAATCTCCCGACTATAATATGCGAATGATTATAATTTAACCATTTTTCAGTTACCCAATTTGCTTATTAATTACACTCATTTTTTCAGTCCGGAGTTTTTAAATTTTTATACAATTATTTTATGCGTTCTCATAAAGAAAGCTTTTTTTATCACGTGTTATTTCGAGATTTTGAAGCTAGTACACTCAGAGTGAGCCAAAATGTCGAGAAAAGTGATCTAGAAAAAATGTTTATATTTATGTGTGTGTGTGTGTGTGTGTCTGTCTGTGTGTGTGCTAATTTCCTTGTTAGCACGATAACAGTCATAATTTTTACTGGATCTTTTTCAAATTTGATACATAAGTGGTCTATCATGTAGTAACGTTTGGGAATAAATTTGGCGCAAATCGGATGAGAGGTTCAAATTTTACCGGATTTTGATAATTTCGAAAGGTCATTTTACGCTAAAACTTCTGTAAATTACGAGATATCAGACTGACATCTTGTACAGAAATAGACTAACATTAAATCATGATTGATGCCAAATTTGGCGGGAATCAATAGACGAATTCCAATTTTATTGTAATTTCAATTTTTTAATTCAATGTCCGTAAACACTTCAACTTGTATAAATTCTGAGATATTCAGCTGCAGTTTTCAATGGTGAATTTAGTGCAACGAACGGTAGCTATGTTAGTAAATTCCGATTTTGCTTAAAAATAATAAAATCATTGCTGTCAGAGAATTTTTTTAAATTTTTTAATAGATTTAGCATTACATTTGGTTCAAATTTGATGACATTTTTTTCTTATTTTTCAAATGACTACCAAATTCTATGTTTCTGTGGAACGTCCTTTAAGCCTTCAAAAAAATGTTGCTCAATTACTTGAAATAATTGCAAGCAATTTATCATGATGCTAAACAAACACAAAAACGACCAATTTTTTATAGAAAAACCTGAATTCATAGCATCCAATAAAAAAAAGGTCGTTAATCATAATCTATCACGTCGACGATAATCTCCAAAACCACGAATTAAATCGTCTTAAAACGAACAAAAAAAACCTGACAAAACGGTTTACATCCTGAAACGATTCTAATCATAATCACTAGATGTCGATGTTGCTTCATAAAAATAAAATCATTGTTGTCAGGACATTTTGTTTTTATTATCAAATACTTTTAGCTTAAATTTGGTTCAAATCTGATGAAATTTCTTTTTCTGAATTCTCAAATGACAACCAAATTTTATGTTTTTGTAGAACGTCCTTTCAGTATGCAAAAAAATATTGCTAAATTATCTGAAATAATTGCAAGCAATTTCTCATCTTGCTAAACTAAAAAAGCCAACATTTTTTTGCTAAAAAATCCGAGTATATAGCATCCAATAAAAAAAGGTCATACATCATAATTTACCACGATGACTACAATCTCCAAAACCACGAATTAAACCTTCTTAAGACAAACTAAAAAAACCTGACAAAATTCTTTACATCCCGAGACGATTCTAATCATTACAAAAAAACCATAATAATAATCATAGGTCTTATAAACTAATACACAGTATCCTTATGGGCTTGTTACCCTATATGTATATATACTGCTAACGAGGATTTGATGGTTGAGATTATAGCTTTTACGTATAACCGGTTTTACGCGCGTCGCATATATCACTATAAATCAGAGGTTAAATCGAATCTAGCATACGACTTTCTTTGCTTACTGTCTTTCTTAACAGAGAGTGAGAGAGAAAGAGAAGAGAAAGAACAAAGACCGTGCGACATATTGCTACTCGAGTCTCGGAGGTTAAGGAAAAGCCCCTTCGATTTCGTTCTCGTAAACGTGCTCGTCGCCCGGCGAGACTCTGTGACAAATGGCCAGGACGATGCGAAATCCTTACGCTCGACTTTATTTCGTTTGTCAACGTGCACGAGCTGACGATTCTAAATCTCGTTTTCCTCACTGTAGTAGCGTAGTGGCGTTGCCACTGCGACGTGTACAATGCCTCGCTATCTCGTCGCGGAAGATCGATTCTTCTTCTCGCGTTGAACGGTGCGCGCATGACCAAACGATCGCATAAACCGTTCACGTATCGCGTGTCTAAACATTCGGATTACGTGCATTACTTTCTGCAAGGTAAACGTCGGCTGTTCCGCTGCCACTTTAGTCTACTGTTGGAATTTCAATGGATGAAAAAAACAACATTCCGTTCTCGCAAAGTGTGTGAAAATTTAGTTTGTGTTATAGCAAAAAATATTTTCACAAAATTTTAGTGTAAGGATAGTTAAAATTGTTCAACCCTCCGAGGTCACACGTTGCCAATATCGTTCCGAACGACTCATAAAAAATGTTAGTCTGAACTTTCAGAATAAGAATATCATGGCAGAAAATTTTTATCAAATTTCATAATGGCGAAAAAAATCAACAAGGAGGCAATGCGTAAAAAACCATTTTTTACTAAAAAAAAATCAAAACTCTGGCAATTTTTTATATATTTTCATAAAATTAGATAGAATAGTAATTTTAGCTTAAAGTTGCGCTTGGGGTCATTTTGACCCTGGGTGACTGCGAAGGGTTAACAGAGGGAGAAAAGTCGTTTGGTTTTTTTTTGTTTGTGTGTGTTTTAGGATAAAAGTATTTTCACCTACATTTTTTTATTGTTGGCGCCGATCAATATTTTTGGTTTGTTTTTTTTTAACATCTGTAAGAATTATTTTAACATCTGAAAAATAGTATTCGCGCGTAGGGAGTCGTGAGCATCACGGAAAAAAAAGATTAGTTGCCATAACCAAGAAATGAGTTGACACAACCAATCGATTATTCTATTTCCCTAGCAACTCAAATGGTAATACCGACGATTTGAATGATAATACCGACGATTCGAATGGTAGTCTCAACTGTTCGAGTGGTAGTCCCAATGATTGGATTAGTTAACCTAACTAATCCAACCGAGAACTAATCGTGAATAGTTGAGGTTACTATTCGATATGGTTGAGGCAACTAATTTTTTAGACATTGTGTACAGCAAATCGAAAACATAGTTGGCACAACCAAACATTTTTTTCCGTGATCGATAGCGCGGTTATCGATATGATCCGCGCTCTCGATCGCTTACGTTCCGATGACCCCCGAAATTTCACGGAATTCACCGAGAATATCGATATGGGTCCTCGCGAACCACGATTCTCTCTCTTCTTTCGCGGACCACCGGACGAGGCGAACCTCGCCTATCATTTCCCAGGACTCTGGGCTCATTATAATCTTTTGGCCAAACGATTTTTCGAAAACTAACTAGAGCTGAGTATTTTTGAATTATATGTGTGTGAATATTTATTTGACGAATTGGGGTTGATGAATAGAAAGAAGAAATATTTATAATGTGATTTGAGCGAATGAGAATATATGAGTTGGTGATTGAATATTTGATTTTGTGGAAATTTATACTGAATTAATGTGGCATTATTGTGTTAATTGATGATATAAAATATATTTTGGAATTCCAACTGCCACTAAACATCTGTGTTCTCGTTATTATATAATGTTATGAATTTATCAATGCCTGAAATTTTAATAATTCGAATCCCACTGATATTTATATTTTTATTTAAATTATTAATACTCATTATAATTCGCTATATTTTCTCATTCGAATGATATTTCTTTGTTAAATTAACGAATCGTTTCTCACCTAATTAAATAAAAGTAAAAGAAAATAATATATCATAGAATCAGTACGCATCGAATTGTTCTTCCACACTGAAAAAAGAAAATTGATAAATTGTTGGAAATTTTGTTAACTCAACTAAATCTGGCGGTCACCGGGTGAGAGAGTGTACAGTTAGGAGAACAAAATCTTACAATTGCATTTATCAGACGATACTTTTGGTTTAACTGAATAAATGCTTGAACTGACAGAATAAACTAATACCTACCATATATAGAAATAAGTCATATAGATATCCCTTATAAATTATAGAGAATTATTTTTATTGCCAAGCGGTAAGTTAATAATATTATTCCACTAAAAATCACAACAACAAAAAAATGTCCACTCTTCCATATCGCTCTCCGAGAGAAGTGAACACTTGCGGGCTTCGAACCTAAGACCTATCAACCTACCTCCCTACCTAACGACCTAAAGACGAGCACACTAACCACCAGACCAAACCGACTATGCGAATACCGAATACTTTAATTCCATATTAACTGCAGCATAGTTATCAGACGGATTTAGATTACACTATATCTTCGGTGGGGGTTCAAGTTGCTGATTCGGAATCTGTACTCCATACGTGATAATTCAAATCAACAGCCAGTAAGAAAAACGTGCAGTGCCGGCTGGAACTGCGTGCTGTCAGAAATGAGTTACGTGCGACCGAATGTAGCGACACTGTGTCGGCACAGCGTGCTGAAGCTGGCATTGTGCATGCACCGTTGTAGCACGGCGTACAGTATAGAGGGACTGCACGATGTGCTGAAATGGTGGTGACCACGGTCTTACATACAGGTCGTGAGACTCCCTCAGAATTCTGTGGTGGGTCGCTTAGTGAGGTTGAATTTAGTTTCCAGTATAGCCGCAACTCGTCGCCGTCATCGGGCTCGCAATTACACTTAACCTTAAAATCCGGAGTTTGTTTTGCTCACAGTTTTTCGTTGATAGTTTAAAAAAAATAACAACGTGGTGTGCGGGTCCGAATTGCAGTCTCAAACAACAGTAGAACCGAGAAAAAGTATTCTGTGTTTCGTGTGACGAGAGACGTGGCTCAGTTACAAAATGGTATTTTCAAACGTTTTACAGTTTAAAAAACGGGTAAGTGGAGACCATGTGTGAGACTGAGACAGCCAGATACCCTCTGCCCCTCCACGTCCCTCGCCTAGATGCAAAACCTTACATGCAACGACTCTACCGGCGACTGAGGAAACTTAAAGTGGCTTCACTAAGCGACCGACCCCCACTACTGCAGTTGCAAGACCTGTAAGTAAGACCGTGGTGGTGACACCGTGCCGGTTTTTAGCCAGTTGTACCGTCACCGTGACGTTACATTCGGTCGCACATAACTGCACGATACCCGTGCCGCCATATTTCTATCTGGGCAATTATAAGTCAACTAAATATATTTGTTTGGATTGATTATTTTCTTTTCCCAGTGCACTGTTACCGCTGTACTACGATGCAAACTACAACGGTGAAATCATTCAATTCAACTGATAGAATTATACTATGAATCACGTTGACCATCAAACTAATAGAAAATCGTTGACTCGACGAAACAAATGGGACCATTTACAGAAATACATTTGTAATTCCCATAACAACAGTTTAGTTTAATCAACTTCGTTTGTAATTATACCAATGGATATATTGCATGGATTATTTATTTGATAGCTTTGTTCTTCGAAGCATTTTGGCTGGGTTGACGGACCGAAATATTTAGTTGTTATTAAAAATCTCACCTGTTGCTTGAAAGCTCATAGTTTCAGTTGTTTTAACAGACGTTGAGTGAGCTCAACAATTTCATTTAGTTGCGGCAATTAATGATGTATTCATTCAACTACACGTTGTTAACTGTTTGAGTTAGTTCATCGAATCGTTTATATTGTCTACTTAAAAACATATTTAGTTATTTTGACTCCATCTGTGTTAAGTCAACCAATTACAAGTTAACTAAATTTGTTTATTTGATTTGACTACTTTCTTTTCTCAGTGCAAAAATCTAATCGCGATAGAAGAAATATGTTACGTGTATTTGTTTATTTTTTATCAGACACCAAGAAAAAGGTTTAGTAACATTGCTATTAAAAATTGTGGCACATTTATAAATTTACCATTAATTTTTCTATGAAATAAAGCGAAAAAATGTCGCGTGTTAG
Source organism: Ephialtes manifestator (assembly GCA_963970395.1). Lineage (NCBI taxonomy): Eukaryota > Metazoa > Arthropoda > Insecta > Hymenoptera > Ichneumonidae > Ephialtes > Ephialtes manifestator. The sequence goes on along the minus strand of OZ019974.1, from coordinate 21,263,382 downwards.
GCTCACAGTTTATACGTTTATAAATATATTGATATTTTGTCGAAATATCATCTACCACTATCGTAATGTGATACATTTATGATGTTTCAGAAATATTTTTTTACAATCAATTCGAAGTACAATATTTTCTGGTAAATAAAAAAAAATAGTAGATTTGTAAATCCTCCAAAAGTAACTTAACTAAATTTTTATTTCGCTCCTTTAGTTGGTGAAATTCAAGGTTTTTAGTAATGTCATATTAAAAATCTTGAAATTCCCATAATTCGGCTTTAGACCCTTTGTGTAAAATTTTTATTTAACGAAAAAAAAGCTCCTTTCATATTTTATTGAAATTTTGAGCTACTGAAATGGAGATGAAATTTCACAGTCACATAAAAGTCCGAAGCCAGTCGCGAATTTACGACCTAACAAATAATTAACTTTAGCCAATAGTCGAATCGTCTGAGCACGCGTTATTTGATAATAACAATTCGTCAGATAAGAATAGAAGGTGATAGGAAGTGGGGGCATCTAGATCGAGGTCGTACATATATCACATATGGCAACGATCGCTGCACCTTCACTCTCCACAACGTTTCGCTCTAAAATACATATATTCTACATGCCAATCATGATCACCCTCAGGGCACATCGTTCTTCTCTTATACTGGCAATTGCAAGTGCGTGTCTCGTTGCAGGTTACATCGTAAGTGCCTCGTCGTTGTGATCGAATAATCGAGTAAACTTTTTTTATTTCTGCGTGTTTTATACGTGCTTGCCACCCGGAAAATAAAATATACGAGGATGTTTTCTGATAGGCCGATAAAAGGTTAATATATATCATATATAATAGCCTTTCATCCTGTGAGTGATCCAAAGTGGCAACTAAATTTATGTACCTTAAAATGTCAACAGAATTTTTTGCTGATTATAAAAAAAATGTTTAATGTCGTTGATTTTTAGTTTTACAATAAAACGAACAACATTAAGTGAGTACAACATTTGAGAGTGTTTAATTATACGAAATATTTCTTACCATTTTTTCCAGAATATTTTCTGAAAATTCAACAATTTTTTTGTTTGTTTGTAAATTCGATGAACTTGCACAATTTTTGTCACTTTTAATTTGAGAGTTTGTAAATGTTACACATTTTTTTCTGTTACCTATAATTTTACGAAAAAAATATTTGTAAATTAGACAATTTAAAAATCTTTTCGATGACAACAAATTTTGTTACTTATAATCTTAAGAATTTTTTTTTCGAATTTCGTCAATTGTGCAGAACATTTTATTACTTTCAAAGCTTAACAACAAAATGGGTAGTTTTAATAAAACGAGTTTTAAAAAATTTACAAACCGATTTTACTAAACGATTTTTTAGTGTGGAGTGAGTAACTAAAACACACTTTCCATCTGTAGGGCGACTCTTCGAGTGAGGAAGCACATGGGCCACAAGGAATATCTCTTCATAAACGATACAATGACGACGATTACGTGGAGGAAAAACCGCCACAGAAACGTATGCTCGACCCTCCGAGTGAACCACAACGAAGACGAAGTTTTGACCGCGAATATGCAAAACCTGGAGTTTTGAGCGAAATCGATATTAGTGGAATACCACTTAAGAAAGTTTACACATGAACAGGATGAATAAGTTTTTTTTAAAATTAATGTAAAATATTTTAATTGTTACTTTCCACGTTTCTAAGTTTTACTGTTCCTATACTACGAAATTCTTAAGGAATAAATAAAACATTTCAAAGGGATAAAAATTATGTCTTTGTCTTCACATTTTAAAATATGTATTTCTATTGAAAATCATAAAATGACGTTGAATATTTAAGACCTGTAATAAAAACAATAGATAATACACACAAACTTTTCCTCATTTTACAAAAAAATTTTTGTTGATTTTTAAATAATTAGTTGAGAATTTTTTTTTCAATTTACTATTAATTTTTAATGGCAAACGTGACAATATTGCAGAACATTCTACTAATTAAATTCGGGAATAACGCAATATTAAAAAAAAAATTGGATAAAAATTAATTTCTACAAAGAAACCATTTTTTTCGGAAAGAAAAAATCGAGTGTCTCCGCAAATTGCTAACATAAATTGGACATTCTGAGGAACATTTTACAAAAAATAAAAAATAAATCATTTAATGATTAAAAATCACTATAATTTAAGCCTCACAGCTCCCGAAGATTCTACATCATTAGATGAAGAAAATGATTCTGGAACGAAGCTGAGATCAGATCTTATCGGAAAGATCGGTTGGAAAGATCCCGATGTCGTTTTAACCACCGAAGAAACGACGAACCAGTTTCCTGCAGTGCTGCACTCGTCGTTGTCTCACAGCTCGACTCATCGCTTTGGTAAACAGCGCCGAATTTGCTCGACAAATAACGCTACATTTCTGTCTCATTTTAACTTTCTTTTCGTCGCTCATTTTGCCAGGCAGAAAATATTCCAATTTTTTTTTTTTTCACTGTCATTTTTTTTCAACTGCCAAAATTGGTATTATTTTTTGTCATTTCATTAGTATTATTATATATTTATATTCACTTTTATTAACATTATTCTATTTTGTGATTTCAACTTAAAAGTTGAAATGACAAAAAATTATCGTTATTCCGATTTTGTTTAATATTTTTTGTGATTTCAACTTAAAAATTGAAATGATAATAAATAACACGATATACGAATCGTCCACAAAAAAAAGTGCCTGTTTTTTTATGTGCTCGATGTTCTCTCACATCTTGACTCATTGTTTCGACAAACAGCGCCGAATTAACTCGACAAATAATGCGCCATTTTGTCTCATTTGGAGAATTCGTTCGTCAGTCACTGCAACAAACAGAAAATATTGGAACTAAGTCCAAAATAACCTTAAGGCAAAATAATCTGGACAAAATACTTTCTTCAAGAGGAATCTGCTTGCAATTATTGAATAATAAACAAAATAAAAAATATTCAAACAATAACAGACTTATGGCGAAATAAAGACGATAAAATGAGTCGAAAATAACCATCAGACAACCAAATTTCGGCAGAATATCGACTAAAGAGAAATTTGCTTGTAATAATTAAGCAATAATTTTTTACCGCTCTCTCGGGAGGCAAAATTGAGGTATCGTAATTATATAAGCGAAATTCTCTTGGTTTTAGAGTTCTTTCGAATTAAAAAAGAAAATTGATCAACCCAAAAAAAAAGTTATGGCCAATTGAAAATTCCGGACTTTTACTCAATTAAACAAAAACCATCTGATTGGGAAATTCTCGGTTACGAAAAGTCTTTTTCTCTTCAATCTTTTCGTCTGCAACTCAGAAATTTCAAGCAAAAACCACTAAAAACCTGTTATTTATAGGTTTTCCCACGTTAACCCATCAAATAAATTTCGTTTATCAACGAAAAAATGTGTCGGTTACATAATCAGCATAATCTTAATCTTCAATAAATGGTAATAATTATCCCACCAGTAAATTGTTATAACATACAGAATATTATCATTAATTTATAAATAATTACTCTAAATTATTTCCAAATCCTAATGATTTTTTTCCTGCGAAATAACTAATAAAAACTCCACACAACAAAGAACTTCTTTGAATCTTATTTATTCATAAGATAATCGAAACTGCAACATTCACGTCGTTCACACCAGAACAAGAAATACCTCAAGACTCGCCGCTATCATCATTACTATACAACATATATTGCTCAATGTTGTATATCGCCATTAAGAAATATAGATTAAGAAATAATGAAGCTATATGTGAGTTTACGAAATTACATGTGAATTTTTGAATACCTGAAAAAGAAATTTCATTTTCAACCAACTATTAGAAGAAATTGGGAAAAAAATTGAAGGTCGCAGCCTTCTATTACTTTCGCAATGCATTAACTATATTTTTCAATTTTTTCATGAAATTAAATAGAAAATTAATACTATTGGTATCTATCCAAAAGTTTACATATGACATTACAATTACTGCATGTTAATTTCATGGAAACCCGATCATAAAGCTAATTACACCATCGACTATATTTCTAGAAGAATTAGAGATTTACAACTTTGATAATGCTATGACATTTTCAACTACAACTTAATCAACAAGGAGGCAATTAAGGCAAATAATTATATTTTATATTTTGCCGATGATACGGTCCTAATCATATCCTGATACTAATGTAAACAATAGCATTGAAAGTCTCCAAAAAATGGCTATAACGAAACAATAACTTGGTTCAACAATTGGCGTCTCAATTTTTTGATCGAGATTTCTACATTGAACATTTTTGGAGAGTTTATTTGTTTTATGGGATTAAAAGTAAAGTTTCTTACATTTAATCCCATAAAATAAATAAACTCTCCAAAAATGTTCAATGTAGAAATCTCGGCCAAAAAATACATTTAATTTCCACTTGAAACAATGCACAACGAAAATTATATCAAGAGCAGCTTACTTTAGAGGTATTACACTGAAAAACTGACATTGGCCCGAAGATGACTCATTGGCTACCCGCGTAGAAAAAAAGAATCTGGCCGAGATTCTTGAGAAGATTCTCGCCGAGATTCTTTTTAAATCTATCTGAGATGCGAGAGAATCTCGACCAGCTTCTTACCGAGATTTTTAGGGGTTCGCCGAAAATAAACAGAATCTCTATAAGAATCTCAACCAGCTTCTTAGCGAGATTCTTCTCATTTTCATTTTCACTGAAAATGAAAAGAATCTATATAAAAAAGATCTTTAAGGTAAATGTCCCCATTCCCGTACCCTATAAGGCCAACCAGACAAATGTATGTCTTTTTTCGTTGTGACGAATTTAAATTTGGAGATTTTTTTTGCACCACTGTAAAATTCAGTTAATTCTCTTTCTAAAAATGGTTTATTCAATCGATTCCGCCAATTATTTCGCCAGATAGAGGCTGATTAATTCATGCTTATTAGTGTCCCCTCTGCCGACACAGCTGTTCCCAATCCCGACCAGCGATGACCCCATTTTCGACCACTAGGGAAACGGAGATCCCGAAGAGTAATAAAATTTTTTTAAAAATAAATAAACATGATCCGGGATTGTACTATTAATATTTTTATTGCATAATTATAAAAAAACTTCGTTTTTCGGAACTTATGTTACATTTCCGTCTCCACATACACTTTTTTTTTGCGATACTGTAAAAATTGAATTATTTCAAAATTTTGATCAGTGAGGGAAAAAAGTCCAAGTCCTTCGCAGCGATCCTGTAAGAATTGAATTATATCAATCTTTTTTATCACCGAGAAAGTATACCTTGTAATAAAAAAATTTTTTTGACTGCCTAAATAACGTTTACGGTAATGGGGGCAGCCAGGCATTTCGTTGTGCCTAACTTCGACCACCGTAAAAAAAATGAAAAATAAATTATTTATAACTCTTTTTTTAGCTGAATCAGTAATTGAACTCATAATCTATCGTTTGAACTAAAAATTATTCGATTTTTACAAATTCCTGTTAAGAATACGATGGGTTCGCGACAAGCGTTTGGAAATACGAACAAAACTTGGATTGTGTTATTGTATTTACTCTTTACGTTGCAATACTCTCACACATAGGGTCCTCGGAATATTGTACTATGCTCAATTGTTGTTATTTTTGCGCAGCACTCGTGTAAATAATTATTTCCGTCGAAGTGGTCGGCAGAGGGAGCATGGACGGGAATGGGGACATTTACCTTACGAATATTTTAATATTGCTAACGCTAATTTGTTAGTACATCTACGAAGGTTAGGCCCCTCGTATGTAGTCGAACTCAGAAAATCTTTCCAGTCTTATATATACGCTGGGGCTTCAAGTCACTTGCGAGAAACGCTTCGTTTCTTCGCCATCTAGCGGAGTATCGTCCACCTGTGTTTCGTATGATGTCACTAGGTGGCGAACGGACGGAGCGTTTCTCGCAAGTGGTTTGAAGCCTCAGCGTATATATAAGACTGGAAAGCTTTTCTGAGTTCGACTTGAGGTTTTTTATTTTTCCCGTTTTCGGGTTTTTTCCTCAATAAGAAGTCAAGTCACATAGCCGTCAAGTGACACTCACGTTTATGCAAGAATGCTCCTAACCGAGTAATACATCCAACACTCCTCTCAATAAATTTTGATTCTTCATTTTCTTCTTAAGGAGGGACAACCAAGTCGGAGGTTCGCTCCCTATCACTTGTGCTAGGGCTCCTAACTCTGATGCCGGGCAGGAGAATCTCACTGGTGGGGGCGAAGGCGAGGGGCCTCCACCCCCCCCCCCCCTTCTTTCTTTCTTTATTACTTTCTGAGTTCGACTATACACGAGGGGTTGAACCTTCGTTGATGTACTAACTAATTAGTGTTAGCAGTCCTCCAGTATTCGTAAAGATCTTTTTTGATATAGATTCACTTCATTTTTAATGAAAATGAAAAGAATCTCGCTGGGCGAGATTCTGATAGAGATTCTTTTTATTTTCAGCTACCCACTAAAGAATCTCAGTAAGAAGCTGGCGGAGATTCTCTAGAATCTCGGTGGGATTTTGATAAAGATTCTTTTTATTTTCGGCGAGATTCTGATGGAGATTCTTTTTATTTTCAGCTACCCACTAACGAATCTCGCTAAGAAGCTGACCGATATTTTCAGATAGATTTTAAAAGAATCTCGGTTCGGCGCGTAACCGTGATTCTCGCCGAGATTCTCACTCAGATCCTCAGCGAGATTCTTAAGATCTCGGCGAGAATCTTCTTAAGAATCTCAGCCAGATTCTTTTTTTCTACGCGGGTATATGTTCCTATTACAAACCATACGTATGTATAGTATAAAGTCGAAATCTAATTTGTTTTAAATGTACAATGAATAGTCAATAACCTTTTTTACTACTAGTTATTACAAATTTATATTAAAAAATATTTTCTCTTTCCTTTCCTCAAAACAACGGCCATGCCTAATTTCGATACAATAATTCTCATGTCCAGCTGCATTTTTCAATTCTCAAAATAATTATGACTTTTTTCATGAAACCAAACAGCGCGATCGAATTGTTATGATAAATTCGTTGTCAGCAAATTGTAGGAATGTTTTTATTTATTTTTCTTCCCAAGACGAAAGCGTAGTTTCTCGGAGGTCTAAGATACGAAATTCTGTGACTGTCGGAGGGATGAACGGGCTTTGGTTTGTCAGCAGAGGTTTCGATTCCATGAAATCTACGGATTGGATCTCATCGTAAAATCCACCTGAAAAATACGACTCGAGACGTTCCACTGTGCTTATTATTCGGGGGCACTTCTTACGCAGCTACGGGAAGTTCCACGGGAGGTCTTTCGTCTGGTTCTCTCTCTCTCTCGTTTCTCTGATCGTCTCTTTCTGTGGCTCACTGTTGCTGATTCATTCGCAAAGACTTGCTCGGCTCTTCCACTCAAAGTCAGGCCTGACTGGCGTCTTCCAATCTTCTGTCCTTTTCTCTACTCAAGCGGGCGATTCACTACAGTGTGAATCGCTCCGATGCATTTTCTGTGGCATCGAAAATTGTCCTATGCTGGTGAACAAATTTATTCCCAAATGCCGCAGGATTTCCATTGAAGCTCGTAGAGGCGCTAGCAATGTGAACCCTGGCTATAAAATGAGCACTACGCTTGTGTGGTCAAGTAAAATTATTTTATGTTCCACTGTATATAACTTGTGGATGCTGAAATTAAAAAGTGAGAAAAGTCGTTTTTAAAACAATTCGTAAAAACTTTATATTGAGACCAAATTCTTTTTTTACTTTTTAATATTTTCAAAATTTGATCTTTTACGTGGAATCATCACCGGACGCGACCCGGTTCAGTGGCTGCCACGGCGCACAATAATACGATCGATACTTAATCTGAAAAAATATTGGGCCCCGGTTGATTAATTGTCGACAATTTATTATTTTTACTTCAAAGTTACCGGCTAGTAACCTGCCAGTAAACAGGATAATGTTACAGCAATGTAACCCAACGGAACAAGTAACAACACCGCCCAGTAAACACAAACTATTGTTATATTGCTGTTCAATTAGAATTTTCTACTCAGCAATGTTACTGTACCATAACAACGGTATTATGTAACAGTTACGTTACTGAGTAGAAAATTGTAATTGAACAGCAACATAACAATATTTTGTGTTTACTGGGTTGTAACTTACATGTAAGTTATTATTACCCACTCAACAATGTTACCATGTTATGTAACATGCGTTACATAACCGTTACAATTCAATTATGTTGCCTGTACGTTGCGTAATGTTACTGATGTGAAATAAGTAACGTAAAAGTTACGAAAACGCAAACTCGAAAGATAACTTAACGTGAGGTTCTTTTGTCGACTGAAAGTTCACAAAAGTCCACCGGTTCCGAAAACTACCCTTAGAAGATAAAAAAATTGCTGCTAAAATTAAAAGTAGAACAAGCTATTGGCGAATAATGCCAACCAGTTAGGACACCTCCGAAGGGTATCCCACTGTTTTTTTTTAACTGCGAAGTCGCTCAGTCTTATACACGCTAGGGTCACGAATCACTTGCGCGAAACTTTTGAGTCGTTGGCCACCTAGCGGACATAACATTCTGTATGAATATGTGACATTCTTACAACGTTGCCGCCACGTTACATAACTGTAACATGACCGAACTATCGCTATAGTTACATTACAATCGTTACATACATGTTGCATTACAGTTACACACTTTCGTTATATAACTAACATAACCACAGCATATAACAGTTACATAACGTGGATGTTTAGGATGTTATATAACCACTGTAACATACATGTTACGTAAATGTTACATTCCCTTGCAACGTTTTTGCAATGTTGCGATGTTACATGACCGTAACATAGCCGGACTATAACCGGAGTTTCATTACAAATGTTACATGTATGTTGCATTACAGTTACACATCTTTGTTACATAACGGAACTATGGCATATAACAGTTACATTACGTGCATGTTTACGATGTTACATATCCACTGTGATATGTATATTACGTAAATGTTACATTCCCGTGCAACGTTTTTGCAATGTTGTCATGTTACACAACGGTAACATTGCCTTCCTATCACCAAAGTAACGTCCCAATTGTTACTTGCACGTTGTGTTGCGGTTTCATAGCTTTTGCTATGCAACTGCAACGAGAATACATCACATAACAATAACATTACCTGCATATAACAAATGAAACATCACATGTTACTCCTATGTTACATAGCCGCAACATAACGCAAGCGTTACATTGTTACAATCACATGTAACTTCCAGATTACATTGCTGTTCAATTATGTGTTTACTGGGCTCTCAAGGGAGTGACAGTGTAAACCCAAGAAAATACAAAATCATTTCACGAAATTCCAGGAATGTATTTGATTAAAGAAATTGCAAGCGTAATTTACAAGGTACTTCATACGATTGTTCCACACAGCTTAGTTATACTATCACAATACGTTCTTTTCCACCTTGAACGCACTCGACGGCGTTTCGGAGCAATTTCCCGATATTTCGACCTATTTCCTGATCGACTTATCGAAATTTAGTTCTTATAAATTAATTATAGTAACGTTCGAAGGGTGCGTTTGACGTTGCAGCAATTATAATTATTTCTGTAAAAATATTTATAATAATACAAATAATACTTTGTGATTATAACTTACAAAAAATTGGTTTCCTAAAATTCCTATAACTTTGCATTACAATGAAGATCGTCTTTGTTAATTTCATTCTTAATTTTTATTTTTGGTAAAAGAATTCGGTTATTCTTTTCAATTTTTAAAATGTTTTTTATCTTTTATGCTGCTTGGTATGTTCTCTCTCGTTCTATGGATCACTGTTGCTGTTTCATTCGCAAAGACTTGCTCGGCTCTTCCACTTAAAGTCAAGCTTGACTAACGTCTTCCAGTCTTCTGTCCCTTTCTCTACTCATGCGGGCTACCGTAAGGATCGTTTCAGTGCATTTTCTGTGGGATTGAAAATCGTCCTATGCTCGAGATCATTTCAATCTCCTGGTAAACAAATCTATTCCCAAATTTTCTAGGATTCCCATTGAAGCTCGTAGCGGCACGAGCAATATAAACCCTGACTATAAACTGAGCACTGCGCTTACGTAAATTGTTTTATGTCCTTCTGTTCAATTTGTGAATGCTGAAATAAAACAGTGAGAAAAGTCTGTTTTAAATCAATTCGTAGAATCTTTATATTTACAATAATACAAATAATACTTTATGATTATAACCCACGAAAAATGAGTTTCCCAAAATTTCTATAACTTTACATTCCAATGAAGATGGTCTTTTTGAATTTAACTGTTAATTTTTATTTTGGATAACAAACATTGGTGCATTTTTTATTTTTTGTACATTCTTTATCTCTTTTGCTGCTGTTTTCTCTCTCGTTTCTCCGATTTTCTCGGTTTATGGATCATTGTTGCTGTTTCATTCGCAGACTTTTTTTTTCATTTTTCCACTCAGTCAGACCTTACTGGCGTCTTCCAATCTTCGCTCTCTTTCCGTACTTATGCGGGCTACCGTGTGGAACGTTCCAGTGCATTGTCTGTGGCATTGAAAATTGTTTTATGCCTGAGACCGTTTGTGCCTCCTGCTGAACAAATCAATTCCCAAATTTCCCAGGATTTCCATTGAAGCTCGTAGAGGCGCTAGCAATATAAACCCTGGCTATAAAATGAGACCTGCGGTTGTGTGCCCCGTAAAATTGTTTTATGTCCCACTGCACACTTCTTGTGAATGCTGCAATGAAAAATGAGAAAGTACTTTTTCAATTATTCATAGAATCGTTATATTCATAATTACTAGTAAACGTGGTATTTTCAATTATTTTTTAAATAAAAATTATTAGGCTCGTATTATTATTATATTTGTAACGTTAGACAATAAATTTTGACATAACTGACAAACTGATATCACATTCTTTTTTTTACAATTTTTAAGTTTGTTTAATAAGGTAAATGTCCCAGTAATCGACCAGTCTGTGGTAAAAGAGCGATAAAGACTGTGAGTGCTTAAATAAATTAACAACACTTCTTCCGATGTATGTACAATATTGTATGAAAATGTGAGGCTTGTAAAATCACAACAGTGATAGTAAGAAAATCGAAAACTTGCAGTGACCGAGCCGAATGTGATTTCGTCGAATTCCTTGATATGGAGATTAAGGTGCGTCTCGTGACATTTAGTTAAATTCTGCGATGCGCAAAGAGTTTGGCTGAGTAAATTTAATTTGATATTACATATGAAGAATCTGGTATTACTAAATGAATATGATTCTGTCGTAAAATTGTTGTTTGTGCAAAAAATCGCGGGGGTCGATAACTGGTTCAGAAAAACACATAAATCTCCGGGTCATCGACCTACTGTCGATCACTAGGACAAAATTGTGGATAGAAAAATAGTGGATATCGCATATTGTTTTTATGAGTTAGATGATAAAAAGTAATGTAACAATTCATTCATCGATCAAACTGTAGGAGGAGTAGTTATGGACAGGGGTATTGGGGTCTCTATAAATAATTAAACAGCAAAATCAATCATGTCGATAACTGGGCCATGCATATGTCCATGACTGGGTACTATCTTGTAATCCAAAATCTTTGTGTAAAACGAAGATTATTATCATATGTATTATCACGAGTATATGAGATAAAGTTTTATCCGTGCGTATTGCCACAAATGTTATATACGTTTAATATAATTCTGAATATCTTATGTACTAAATCGTTGTCTCGTTATTATTATACCGGTAAATTTCATTATTGTACCGTTTGTCATTTTTATAAATGAGTAAGTGAGCCTTCTGTGCACAAGGATGGAAATACGGGTGTCGATTACTGGGCAAACCATGACTTTAGTATGTCCATGACTGGGACATTTGCACACCTCAAGTTTTATGTTAGTTTTTTATTACAATAACATAAGGTAGACCAAAAGTTAAGCATTCTATTTGTTGACAAGAGTATACTGATTCATTATAACCTACAATGACAGTTATTGACGTCTTAATTTGCGAGCTACAATTTATTGAAATTGAGATTTTTCTTAACGTGTCGATTACTGGGACATATAACGGTCGAGTACTAGGCCAACTATAACTTTAGTATGTCGATGACTGGTACATTTGCACGTCTGAAGCTTTAGAATAAGTTTTCTCTACAATAAGATAAGTTACGAAAATTTTTGAGGTTGTTATTTCTTCATAAGACTATTCTGATTCATTATTACCTAGAATGACAATTTTTTGTACCTTAATGTGAAAGTTACGTTTTTATAAAGTCGGGCAATTTGGTTAACGTGTCCATCACTGGGACGTTTTCCTTAGTTTAAAAAATCTACTATTTTCTTACACGGAGAAAAGGGTGTAATTGTAGGAACTACGGGCAGTGGCTCGATCCTACATATCCCAACTGAACACAGACGGTATTGAACATGGGCAACTGCATACAAATCAACTGAACACGTTACCAGTTCGACACGGCAGAACTCGACATAGCAATAACTAGATACGGTGCAACTCGACACGGCAGAACTCGACACAACACTAACTGGACACGGCGCAACTCGACACATCACCAACTGGACACAGCAAAACTCGACAAACATTAGTTCGACACCGAAAGACTGTCCAATGGCTCAATTGAACACAGACCTCATTGGACACAGAAGAGACGTTTGGTAATCCAGCTTTGTTCCAATTGGACACAGACCCAAAAGAACAGACGCAATTGACGAATGCGTCCTTTTAAGTCTGTGTCCAATTGGAACAAAGCTGGATTACCAAACGTCTCTTCTGTGTCCAATGAGGTCTGTATTCAATTGAGCCATTGGACAGTCTTTCGGTGTCGAACTAATGTTTGTCGAGTTTTGCTGTGTCCAGTTGGTGATGTGTCGAGTTTTGCCGTGTCGAGTTGCACCGTATCTAGTTATTGCTGTGTCGAGTTCTGCCGTGTAGAACTGGTCACGTGTCCAGTTGATTTGTATGCAATTGCCCGTGTTCAATACCGTCTGTGTTTAGTTGGGATATGTAGGATCGAGCCACTGCCGAACTACGGAATTGATACATGCCAACCACCAGGCATGGTAAAATATGGCATTAGCAAGTTATTGCCTGTCAGAACCAAACGATTGGTAATACCAACTAACCGTTTAGAGTCAACCAACCGATTGGTGGCGCCAACCAACGGATTGGTAGTGTCAACCAACCAACTGGTAATACCAACCAAACTACATCTAACGCTCGAAGCATTTAAAGGTTAGTTTTCTCAAATAACCCGTTTTCTCCGTGTATGTGAGATATAGGGTAATATATTATAAATAATGATGATGAACATAATTTGCTAATGTTAAGAGTAGATGGCGAACAGAGAAAATCAATATTACTAGGAATGACACACGAACTAAAAAAAACTCTCATGAAGTGATTTACTTTCTATCAGGCTTTTTTTCCCGTCAGGCTCGAACCCCAATCAAAAAAGGGACAGTTTCTTTCATCCTGATGCCGCGAACCCCTGCGAGGATCATCACACGGAGCTAAACTAAGGGAAACTTTTTTTGTCCCAGCGATAATAGATACACCGACATTCATCCCTCCGTCGACCTTTCGAACTCTCACTCAACCTGAAAAGTCTAACTTTTAACTTTTTTACACACTTGTTTGTTACTTACAGGACATCGAAACTGTCGTAGTCTTATTAGAAAGGACACTCAACGAATATCACGCTTGCCTTAGTGTTAACGTGATGTGTTAGTGCTCGGTCGGTAACAAAAACTGTAAAGCGTTGTTCTCGGTCACAATTGATGTTTCAGGCAAAATACGAGAAGTACTGACTGCGTCTTGGTATTCTGCAGTTAGTACTTCTCGACTTTTATTTAAAAAATCAACCGTGGCGAAGAATAACACTTCGGGAAGATTCAGCTCGCACTTATGGCGATCTAAGAGGGATAGACAATATGTAACACATCACCTGAAAACACGTTAATAAGTAAATATTTCAATGTCATAGTCTAAGAAAATACAATAACAAAAATTACTTTTTCTAAGCTTCTCATAAAAATTTGTGATTTCTCGACAAAATGAATGGCAATTTCGTGACCACCCACATGGAAATAGAAATATATGCACGATATATTCGACGTATAGAACTTTTTGGCGCTAATCGTATATGAAATATATTTTACATATATTCCATACATATGTCCCATATATTTTGAATATATTTTTGCACACATATATGCAGAATATATGCAGCATATAGAACTTTTTGGCGCCATATATTTAACGTATATGTTACATATATATTTTTCTATGTGGGCGCGGGTTAAAATACATAAGTATAACAGCTAACAAAAACAAAATAACATCAATTTTTTTTTATTTTGGCAACAAATGTGCGTTTTCAGGATATTCGCTATAATTTTTTTAAACAATGGAGTAGCGACTTTTGCTTATGCTTATTTTCTTCGTAATTAATCAGGGTTAAAAATTCTAAATGACATCTCAAGTTTCGTTGAGTTTTTAAGGTTTTACAAATTTTGTAATTTGGGTTAGCAAATGTTGAGTATTTTTGCCCCTTCCTCTATATTCGATTATTTTTTTACTAAAAATTGTAACATTATCATGATTGTTGATTTCTTTCGGTCAAAACTAAAAAAAGTGATCATCAGTGAAAAATGCAGAATTTCTGTAATTTTGACTTTCAGGGCAGACCAAATTTAAAAATTCAAAAACTCAACAAAAATAGAGATTTTTTTCCAGGTATTACACGTATTTGGAGGTACCGAAGGAAAATTTGCCATGTTCATGAGTGGGACATTTTCTAAATTTACTAAGATTTAGTAAAAATCTAATTTGTTGCCATTTTAGTACAAACTTGCATTTTTGGCCAAAATTTAAAAAAAATGTTCTTCGACACTACATAGATGTGTTTTGCCTGCTAGACATGCATTTGCTACTCATTTTACCAAGAAATAAATTCTTCCATAAAAATTATTTACTCGCAAAGATTAATTACCATTAAGGTGTTCCTATGGACGCCCGCTATGCGGGTGTCAGAGCAGCAGATATCAATTGTTTTTCGTGCAAGCAAACAATCAAAGCGTTGGTGCGAGAAAGCGCGATAACCCGAAAATGCATGAGGCAGAGAGAGAACAGATACTTTCCCTGATGATATCTCAAAAATAAAGTAGGCAATCGAGTTGAAATTTGGACCCAAGTTGGGGAACAAAATTCTCTTCATGGCACAATTTTTTGCCTTTTTTTCTCATTTCATCATCTATTCTTTCTAAATGAGTGTAATCTATAGCGTATACTGGAAGAACAACTTTAACATTGAATATTTCCGAAGTACGGTGGGCGATCAGATTCAAATTCTGCAGAAAGTTTTTTAAATTACTGGCGAACATTCTACAGGAATTTCAGAACGATGGCATTTAAAGTGCATCGTTCATAGGAACACCTTAACATATAAATTCTTCCACATTCGTCATCAACAGAAGAATTTTTAATCCTAAATTGATATCGAAAAGAATCATAAATTACATCGCGAAAGCTGCTTGAAAAAAAAAACCGTAATCACGCTGCCATTGATATTTCAGAGGGTTGCGCTTCGCACCGATAGCAGTGGATACAAACTTCCGTACCAACACTTATCTGTATTCCGTCAGTAAAATAAGTAAGTGCCTATTAGTTAACTTATAACGAAGTGATAATAATTATAGATCCTAGGATAAAACAGAAGCATTTCAATGTGAAAATTTCTATAAAATAAACATTTTTCACTAATGTTTTCCTGTTACATTTATAAACGTCGAATAATCTACTGCAAATTATGAAACTGCAAACACCACTAGATTCGAAGGATAATGTACCAATATACTATAAGTGAAGGTTAAACGGCAGTAGGCACTTCTAAAAAATCTAAGCACATAAACATGTAACATGTGAATGTAAAACTGTTTGTTATCTGTGAATAAATATAAAGGGCGAACGTCCAAATAATAAGAGTAGCACTAGCGTCTCGGTCGTGAGGAGTCTCGTAAGGCATTACAAATTTTCTTTTAAGGAGGGTGGATACCCAACGCAAAATGATAAACATGCGCTCAAATTTGTGGAGGATATTCGTAGATAAAAATTACATCTCTATGCCAAATTTTATGTTAATCGTCTAGATGGTTATCGAGAAACTAATTATTGAAATTACACTCTTATACATGGACAACATAGCGGAAACTATACACACTTCCAACGCTATGATCGAAAGTATAATCAAAATGATAAACAATTGTTGATAACAGAACCAAAGCATTCCTTGTTGTTTCGAAAAGAACTTTCACGAAGATCGAAATGATTCGTCTGCTTGGTTGCCGAGAAAATGTAAAAACAAAACTGCCGGAATAGTACAACAATGTACGCCAGTAAACGCTCGTCACGGACCTCTCTATCGCACACTACCTCCCCGGCAACCCGCGCACCAGCCGACCTTACCCCTCCAGAAAGACGGTATCCACCCTCCTTAATACTTGGCGTCGAGATGCTACCGCGTCTCTTGATTTTGAGTTTTGAGCGGTCAGTGTGTCGCTTCAGTGATTTCCGAAGTTAAGTAGCAATTCATGCGGCCATAACTTGAATGGGTGACCGCTCAGCTGCGCACTGATTTGCACGCCAAAAAGCGAGAGGCATTTCTTCTGAGTTTCTAATTTATTCTCATACAGTAGAAACTCAGTAAAAATGGGCCAGGTTTTCCGCAGTTTTCCTGTGCCCTCGTAAAAATACGATGCAGAGGTTTACGATGAGTAGCTGCGGACAACACTCTAGAGCCATTAGTAGTAGGGGAGTCATTAGTAGTAGAATAGAAAAATTATGGAATAAGCGGCTTAATGGCTAAGTAGTAGCCCAAAAAGTCAAAAATATAAATTGGGGCGAGTGGGGTACAGTGGGTCACCTTTTTTCTTAGGGTTTATGATTTTAGTGCAGTAGGGGAGAATCGCAGTCACTAAGGAATATTTGTTTTTTTCTGTAAATAAAACGTCGTTTCTGCCAAAAAGTAATGATTGTTGGATACTTCATCAACTATTATTGAAAATGAACAGCATGAAAATCACGAAAGCAATCGTATAAATGGATTTTTCATTTTTTTTTAAAACATGTGCAGTGACTGCCATTATCCGGCGATTTGGGTAATCACGATCGCCTTTTGGGGAACTGCGGTCAATTACGGGGTATCTACAGTCACCTTTGGGGCAATACCATCCGGTCGTTAGCTTTTGTTTTTTAGCTGACAACTATTTTTTATAGAAGGCGATTTTATAGAAACCAATACCATATTACGGAAAATATAATTGTTTTTAATTTTTTTTCGCAGCTCTCAGTTTTTCTGAGGACCATTTTCCCTTTTCTGTCGTCCTTTTTTTACAGCGAGGCATCTGTAATTGCACGTACAAATTTTAATCCATGGTTTACAAAGAAATAAAAAACCTAACCTCAAAAATTCTAGCCTCATGTCAACACCGAAATCGACATCAAATTGAACACATTTCTACATATATTTTTTAATTCGTCAATTCTTATTCATTTCTAAGTTATTACTAAGTCATTAGTTGAAATGAATTTCTATTATTAACGCATATATACCGTGATGTTTACGGCGAAAAATTCATTCGACGTGCGCCGGCGAATAGTGCCAGTAACTCACTGGCGTCCCTCGACTACCATTGCCCCGCGCACGTCATCTTCGTTACCCCGACAACCACGAAGACTTTTTATATCAAATTTCAATATATTTATTTACGGAATCAACATTTTAACATGTTGAAATTGAACCTACAAGTCCGAAAAATACATGGAAAATGATTAGACGTGATTTTAACGTCAATAAGTTACGCAAAACCCTTATTTAAAATACTGCTTTTTTTATAAAAAAAGAGTGCATAATCTAAAAATCATTTCATTTCTTTATTTTTTCGTAGTATAATTGGCACGGCGTATTAAAGTAGTTAATTAGTATATACTTAAGCTGATTGAGCAAAAAAAAAAGTTTGATACATTCACTAGTTGATGCAAAAGTAAGATGACCGTCATTGCCCGGTGACTGCGATTCCCCCGTTCTCCCCTAATGTAATAAAAAAATAACATTCATAATCGGATATTATAGACCTTTAGGTATACAATACAGCTGAAAATATGCCTGTAAAAAGATCGTAGATATTTTAATAATTAGATTTTTCTCAAATCGCCGAATGAAACAAAGTGCGGTACATTGTGTCATTCTCTCCCCTACATAAAAAAAAACGCGCGTACGTTCTCGTGACTAACAAACAGCGATAGTTACAAACTTACCTCTAATTATGCACCTCCGTGGTTCTGAAACATCTCCAAACATATATCAGCCAACAGGATAAACTTTTATTGATTTTCTTTCACGTCTCTCATGCTGCACAACTCGATCATATACCTATCATTAGCGAAGAGCGAGTAAACTTTTGTTACCTTTATACACATCGCAACCCCCGAGGGGAATCGAGAGATCAGCGCACGATCCCGTGCAAAGACGTCTAGAGAGAACCCGAAGAACCAGAATTACCCGATCGTAGAGCTGCTGCTGCTGCTGCCGCTCTGTGTACTGTGATACTGATGCTGACGGTGCCCGTAGGCTGGCGCCAACCTGGCGGACGTAGCTGGAAACTTGCCGGTACGAACTACGCGAGCAAGCGAGAGACGTTATAATGCCCCGTCGTACCAACGAGCGAGCGGCGGGAGGTTCTCGTCGTCGTCGCTCCGCAGCCGAGCTCTCGAGATAGCCCGGCTTTGACTGCATGTTCAGTCTGTACCTAACCCCGGTACCTTAACTGACGACGGGTGCCGCTGCTGTTCGCGTTACACGCTTCGCCACCCGAGCGTTTCTCATACGTAAACAAACGCTGATCTGCCTATGAAAACACCTCAAAAGCACCCCCTAATTGCGCAAAACTGCACCCATTCGCAATTTCGCCCTTAAGGGAGCTTACAACTTACGACACTAATAAACTGTACGGAAAATATACACATTTTTTTTTCTCTCGGCAAAACTTAGTTTCGTAATTGTGAGGGAAAATTTGAATCTGTGTTGCTTTTAAAATACGTGAATTTTTATTCCTAACCTTAATTTGGGAATGATTTTTTTTCCTTATGTTTAACTGCTGTGTGTGATAGTTCTGATTTTTTTCAACAATTTTTGACCGTGAATCATTTGTTGGTCTCTTTTGTATGAATTGAATATTGTTACGTGTATTATTGTGGTTTATGGACAGTTTTGATTGGCGAACTTGGATTTATACCGTTTATGATGTGCATCGCCGTGAATTACTTCGTTAAGCTGCTCGTTGAGGAGTTTTGATTTTTTTCATCCAAGTGGTAAGTTTATGTGAGGATGTTTTTTTTTATTTTTATTTTGGGGCTCTTATGGTTAGGAATTGATATGGAAGTGATTGTTTGCTTGTTATGTTACTTGTCGATTTTGTTCGGTCTTGTTCGTGAAGGCTACGCTAGATTGATCCAATCGCGGACGAAGACACGAAGCGCTACCAATGAATTTGTCCCGAATTGGTGCGCCCCCAATTCGAAACTAGGTGCGCGCGCGTGCTTTTGTTTTTCATGCTTCTGGATGGATGTGCTGAAGAGAAAATTTGTTTTTAAGGGCGTTAGAACGATTTACATCAGTCAAATCGGTGCTTTATGCTTTTTTATCGTTTTGTACAAACATTCATATATTAATTGAATGTAATAACGTATTATTTGTATTACTACACTTTTGTACATAACACATAAATATTTATAGCGATAAATTAAGAAAAATATTACGGAAATAATGTAATTTTCCACCGATTTTGATGAGACTTGACTTATTTTTGTTGTTGAAAGATGCTCTACGAATTGGCCGAATAGATATTCCATACTGCTGACCGTTTAATAATTATAGCCATTTTTTTATAGAAAAAAATGTATTGGGTAAACAAGCTGCTATTTCTAAACCACCGATACTATCAAATATGCAGATGTCTACTTTATGGAGCAACTTTTTTTAAACGAATGAGACTTTACCAATTGAAAGTCTGTTAATCATTGTGGATTATTCTATACAAGCATCTAAAGTGTAACGTGTTTCACTTTAACGTAATTTTGTCAATGTTTTCTTTAAATCAATTTCTATTGACTCTTTGACACCCAAACACCTTTGCCTTTGCAAAAGAAAAAAATGAATGTTCGCAAATAAAAATGGTAAAATGACATGATTCAAAAATGATTTTTTTCGATTTTTCTGTGGAAATAAATTGGATTTTTCACAAAATTAAAACGGAAGATACATTCCTAATAAAATTTCCCTTCTTGCAAAGGATTCCAATTTTTTAAAACTAATATTATAGCAGATATTTTTTAAAAAGTATTAATTTTTCCAACATAGTAACTTGGCACGTTGACAGTTAGAAGATTAGTGTGTCTCCGAATTAAGTACTCATTTATAATAGAAGTCGTTGTCCCCTTCTGTTATTTAATGTATAAGACTTTGTAGCAATGACTTGACTAGTATGTGAAGCATTTTAGCATCCTTAAATATCTTTATTGCAAATAATGTCGTCCAATTGTCGATAGAGACATATGAATCAATTTGACAATACAAATAGTGTCAAGTGGTGGTCGAGTAACGGTATATAAGACGTATATGATCGGAAGTTCGAAGGTCGAGTATCATAACCTAGTCAGACGAGTCAGAAGAGCGGAAATAGCGAATAAATGTACTAACTATACTCGTAAGGTTTTAAGCATAACATTTGGACACGAATTGCAGAGATACCTCGCAGCAAACACTTACACGCAGAATTTCAGGATGATTGAACACTCGCGATAAAAGGAAATATTCGTGTAGATGTAAGAGAGATGGGCCTTAATATTCATCGAAAAGACTCAATTCCGTCTGCATAACATTATCGCGAATTCGCAGAAAGGCGAAAATAAATTGTTTCCTACTATCGCCAAGTCAGATATTATTATTATTATTAGTCCGACAAGTTTTTTTACATATTTCACCTTATCTGATAAAATGACTACCTAACGTTCTTATCGTGTTCACTTCACGTGTTGAATTCTAAAAAACATGAACATCGATACAGCTAATATTTTTATCGAAGCTTATCAATTTTTTTTTACAAGATTGATTTTTTTGCCATTTTTAATTGGCTATAAAACTCAATTATTACTTATCGAAACCTATACTTTTTTGATTCTTCGGTTTTGGTCTTGGATTCTTTGATTTTCCGAATGCTTGCATTTTTTTTTATTCCCAAAGTATATTGAAATCTAATTTGTTTTTATTTATTTTTATTTATTTTTATTTATTTTTATTTATTTTTATTTATTTTTATTTTTCAATTTGTCAAATGGTTGGAAATCGCGAACTTTGGTCGTGTTTTCGTATAAATATTTCCAAAAGGTTTCAATGTCATTTTTTGTAAATTGTTTTTCCCGTCGCTATTTGAATTCGTATTCAATAAAGTTTTTGTATGAAAATTCATGTGTAAAGTATTTTTAATGTACACAACATCCGCAATTAATAAATTCCCATAAAAAATAATATTTGTAAAAAGCCTATAAATGAAAATTTGCCGCTGATATCTAGTATTATAACTATAATACACACAAAGGTCATTGATTCTCTTTCTCTTTTCCTCGCGAAGCCGGCTTCTTTGCTACAATCTTGCCTGCACTGCTTTGCTGTCGTATCTGAGCGTCGATTAACGATATACAGCCAACAAGTTCGAATTATCTTAATTGCTACTACAGATTCACGCGTATGGTGTGGCTCTCGAGTTCAAGCATTCGATTTATGCATAATAATCTTTACACAAAAAAAAGTCTACAACAACAACAAAGTTATTCTACACCGATTACAATTTTTTGAATTATCATTATTATTCTCATGCGTAGCATTGACTGCAAATATTATTTACCAAAGTTTCAAGCACTTCATTTATCCATAATAACAATTGAAAAAAAAAAAAACAAAAAAAAGATTCTACTCTGTTTACAATTATTATAATCATTATTATAGCTTATTTTTAAAAACTTAAAGCACGTCTCAAGTTCAAGCATTCGATTTTTGCATAATAGTGTTTTAAAAAAAGACAGAAAAATTATTCTACGCCGATTATTATTATTATTATTATTGTCTTACGTAGTACTGACTGAGAAAATGCCGTGCGAGCATTGCCCGATAAAGAGTACGCTCGTTTTACACGCCGACCTTGTCGTATTATTCGCACCGAAGACTTAATGCACCTCGAGACTGATGCGAAAGTTTTAACGCACGAAGATACTCGGAAATGTTATATATGTGCTGCGCGACCTGCTCGAAAAGCTGATTTAAAGTTATCGCCGCGCGGCTTCGGAGTTTCGGGTTAGCTTGGGTCCCGGAATTTATCGTTACATATCTCCTTGCGGTCCACTGTTGCATGTTATTCAGTACATGCACGATAGCGATGGTAACGTAAGAACGTCGCTCTTGGATAACTATGATATAGTGTATAGAGAAGAAGAGGGGGATTACGTTATTTGGTATTACAGATTGGGCCACATGGTGCGTTAGCCCTTCGTACTATACCAGCCGTAGTATATCGTATAGCTGTGTATATATATTATGTTTTCTGTTGCTGCTGCTGCTTCTTCTTCTTCTTCTTCTTCTTCTTCGGCTCTCGACCTGTACTATAACGAATGCTCGCGTATTTATTCAGCGTTGACTCAGGTCCGGAACAGTGGCGTATAAAACAAAGTTTCTCTCGTATGGGGAAAAAGATTAAATATTACATTTCATTAAATTTAATAGTTGAAAGCCTCTATAATTAAATTTCACATTTATTGTGCATTGTTAAAAATATTTAGTTTAATTTTACGCAAACTGGTATATTATATTTAACATACAAGGGAGATGTAAAATTACAGTACTTTCTATTAAAACTATGAAAATTAGTGAAGACAATATAAAAATTTGTAATTTTTCAACATTTCTGTACTAAATTAGATATATCCAAATGATGAATAAAATTTCCGGTTATGAAAATTCGCAAATATTGTTAACAGTATTTTAATAGTTACTATTTTGTAACAATTATCGGTAGCGTTGATGTGAAAAATTTTCGATTTTTTTGCTAAGCAAATTATTTTTTTTGTAAAACTTCATGGAAATTTTTTAGACCAAATGAAGATAACCGAATGCATTGAAAAAAGTAAGTGGAGGAACGCACTTCTCCATGTTTTCTCACAAACTTCCGTGAAATTTTAAGATAAGTGAATTTTACTTGCACTGATTTTTTTTTAAAGAAGACCGCAGTTATTATTATGAAATAACAAATACCACGATAATTTGACCATAATATTATGATTTTAAATAGAAATAGGGTTTCACAACTCTAATTGTGTTAATTCAATTCTGTTCAATTTAAAACCTCAAGAAATTTCAGAAACCATATTACTTCCCACAGTTTCTAATTACGAATCGAAAAATAGACAAATAAAATCTTGCATCATTATCTTACGATAGTATTTATCAAATGATAATTTCACAAATTTTTCAAACAAATTCATTGTAGCTGGACTTCTGTCCAAATTTCACAGAAGCCATAATATTTCATGGTACCTAATTACGAAGCACAAAAAGTTTTAAAAGAAATCTTAAATGCATTCTTGAGGAATTATCTTGTGACAAATTCTGCCATTTTTTTCCGCAATTAGCTGAACAGATGTAAAAAGTCAAAGCATCTCTATCCACTCGTCGTCGTATACTTAAAGGATCACATCGTCGAGAGCATTATTTTTTGTTCTACCAAATTAGACTCTAACAAGTGGTTCGTGACAATGCTGTTCCTATAATACGCGGAGGCTCTGACCCTCGTTCTTTATACAAAACAATTCTCGCAGTCCCAAGGTCACTTCATCCCAGCAGCAAGTAATACATAGAAAGGAGACTAATGTGTATATACTATATATTTTTACGTGTGGTTCCTGCGCCAATGCGAGAGACTCCTCGAGTCTCCCCTTGCACTTCACGTTAGAGGGGCAAAAGAGGAAGGTGGGGCCCTTTCTCTTCGTCTTTCTGCTTCTTCCTTCCAGCCTACCGCGCGTCCTCCACTCGAGAGAGCCCCGATCGTTTTCGAGGACCCCTGCGCAGAGCCAGACCCATTGTCCGCCTCTCCCCCCTCTTAACCCCCTTCGCCCTTTCCGTGCTTCGACGACCCAACCTGAAAATTTCAAAAACTAAGTCCTCACACGCATGGCATTGGCCACCGGTAATATTCTTCGCTACGGGACATCGAAAACATTTTCGTGACCGTGTGGAGATACAGATTTTTCCCAGACAAAATGAAAAATATTCATAGCCACGTTTTCCGGTATCAACGAATTTTTGTGGCAAGAAAAAATTAACCTTATTTTTTTTTGTTTTGAGGAATTGAAATTGAAGTGTTCATAGAAAAAAATTTATTGTAATTTTTGTACTTTTAACAAAAATATTTTGCCTAACGAAACTTTTTGACAATTTTGCAGGTTCTTTTTTAGTTTAGCAAAAAAAGAAATCCATGAAAAATGTCGATGAAAACTTTTTGTTAGTTTATTTTGTAAAAAGCAAAAACCCAATTAGCAGGACTGCAGAAAAAAAGTATAAAATTATTTTGTAAAAATGTTGTATTTTCATTTGACGATATATTAATTGTCATTTTTACA
The DNA here is from genome assembly GCA_963970395.1 of Ephialtes manifestator. Taxonomy (NCBI): domain Eukaryota; kingdom Metazoa; phylum Arthropoda; class Insecta; order Hymenoptera; family Ichneumonidae; genus Ephialtes; species Ephialtes manifestator. The sequence goes on along the minus strand of OZ019974.1, from coordinate 21,238,636 downwards.
AAATAACAAAAGTTGCAAAAGTTTCAAATTTTTTTTGTTTCTTCAAATTTAACATTTTGTACATTTTACAATTTATTTTCATTGCTACTAACTTAAAAAAAAAGAAAATAAAAAATACCGGTCATATACCGAATGAAAATGTAAGTTCATTTGTCCATTTTATCTCACAATTTTTCGAGACAGTCTTACAGTTTTTAAAAACGAAGATTTCCCACGCACAGCATTGGTTGGCGTTAATATTCTTCGCAACGGTACAGGAAAAAGATTTTCGTGACCATGTGGCTTTACCGATTTTTCCTTGACAAACTAAAAATATTCTTAGCCACGTTTCGAGTTACGCACGAACGTCACGTAACGAGAAATAGTTGGTAAATTTATACGTGTAAATGTGAATAAAAGTGGTGGAAAGCGAAACGTGAGGTGGAGATGATTTTAGGGTTGTTTATTCCGGGTCACGTGCGTCGATGAACCGCCTGCCGATCGACCGAACCTTTTTCTCACCTGCTCTGCATGCAGCCTCTGAACCGGCACGATAATTCGTCGAAGAATTTTTCTTTTTTGATTTTGTATAGTTATAGAGTATTATGCATATACCGAGGGATGATGTGCTATACGATATCACGTGTGTGATCCCCTAATGCGCTAATACCTCTAACACCTAGAAAAGGAGAAGATTTAACAGCTTGAATCTTTACACTGTGTGTTCCTAATCTCTTGGAGAATGTTTGGAGCTTCCGTTTCTCTCCTGCTCTTTTCTCATCTGTCATCGAGTTTTTTTCTGCGCACTTTTCGTGGAACTGATAAATTTACAAGCAAATTTGCCGCACCTATTTACCATGAATTTATTGAGATTCCATTTATTTTTATCTGCTTATAAACAATATGATTTTTTTTTTGCAATAATGTACTATATTATTCAGGGTTTTTTTAAAAATACATCTTTTAAAATTTGAATCGAAATTTTGTTGAGGATTTTGGTAATTAGTTAAATTTTGAGTGAAAAAATTAAACAAGTGGCATTTCTTTACTATTTACTTTAAGAAAAGTGTTAAAAATTCGAATTTATTTTTTTCAATAGGAAAATTACTTGCTTGAAAACGAAATGAGAGGTTTGCCCACGTAAATTTGCTTAGAAAAATAATAATAATGGATAATCATTAACGATTTATTCACTTCTTAGATTTTCGTGGCTTTTTTAAATTACTTTTTGTAGCAAAACATTTTTTTATATTTTTAATCAAATGTTTATACATTTTTTTTGCCGATATGGTGAAGTATTATTAAAAGACATTTAATATCGATTTATTTATGAGGTAAATAAATAGAGCGAGTCCAAAAGTGATAGGTTGGTTACAATTCTGATAATGGGCAATAAAAAAAAATAATGTTTTTAAAATTCATCTTTAAGGAGAACGTTTTGAGTTCATCTTTGTTCTATTATTACTCCAATGCTTAAACATTTTCTTCTATAACATCCGTAATGAAAATTAATATCCAACTATTAATGGCAAAACAAATCGAGTTCGATTTTTATAATTCATCTTTATAAAAATAATCTAATCAATTTCGGCACTTAAGATATGCCATACCCCAGTGTTTTCTCCTTTGTCGTCTCGTGAATCGTTATTTCCGTTCTCTCGTATTATATTAAGTCCATATGGCATCAAAATTCTCGTTGAATACAATAAATATTGCTCCAATTAATTGCATACTTCTATAACTATCTTAGCAAATTATTTGTGCCTTAATCCTACATAATAAATTCATTCCATAACATGACCAAGCTGTAAAAAATAAAGCTGTAAAAATAAAGACGATAAATTGATATCGCTGCTCTTCGTAAAATTTTTCAAAGCCAATTATCGATCAATTCTGAAACACACACAACAAATATACGCAGTTGCTACACTCCACTTCACGAAGTTCGTGCACGCGCGTGCGTTACATATTCAAGAAGCCACTGGCTTCTTTCCCATCCAGAAAAGCCGTGGAGCGCACACGGTATTTTTTTATCATACCAGATTGTAGCTTATCGTTGAGATTAAAGTAACACCGCGAGCGCGCAGATCTCGTCTTTCTCGTCCGCACACATATATATACGCAACATCAGCAGGAGCAGCAGAAACGACTCTTCTGCTTCTTCTTCTTCATCTCCGTCTTACCATATAATCTGTCTTCGTTCTTCTGTCGTCCCGGCCTTTTTCGCTCGCAGCTCCTGTCCGCTCTTCGCATTCACCATCATCATCATCATCATCATCCAGGTAAAACCAGTTCTCTGCGCTTCACCCACGCCCGGCAGCAGAGTACAGCAAATGCTGCGAGAGAGCAGCTAAAGAGCAGAGAGCGAGCGATTTAAATTTTCGAAGGTCGAACACCACGCCACAAACGACCTCTACACTCGCATATGTTTATATCTATATATGTATATATATATACAGCTAACGTGTATCTCAACACAGAACTATACATTTGTACTGAAGAAAGCAGAGAGAAAGAGAGAAAAAAAAACAACAAAGAAATTGAAATATACGAGTGGAACACACGTGCTTGGCATCTGGGGTTTGCGCGGACGCGTGCGCGAGAGGCACGACTGAAGGGCGAAGCCTGGTAAGCCACACTACTGGTGCTGCTCGGTTATAACGAAAGGGAATGGGAGATAAAAGAGTGTGTAAAAAACAAGAAAATAGACGAAGAGACGAGGAGCGTCGAAGCAAGGCAATCTTTGTCGTATCCGTCGCTTACTTTTTTCTCGTGCTTTCGCTTCTCGTGAGGTTTTTTGTTTTTCTGCACTTTGCCTGGTCGCGTATCGTAGATAATCTTCGATGTCTTCCTTTGTGCCGTCCTTCGCTATCTTTTTCCTCTTTCTCTTATCCTTCGCTGCTATTCTCTTGGCTATATCCTCACCGGTATAACACGAGTTCGGCAGGATATCGTTTCTACTGTACGCAAATCTACACAGCATTAACTCGACATGTTATAATTCTACACGGTTGAATGTGTACAATTTCAGATGTGTATAATTATGCCGTGTACAACTTCAGCTGTGTAGAAATATGCCTTGTGACAAAAAGTTGTACACAATTGGAAAGCTATGTAATCTCGAGCCGTGTATAACTTCAGCTGTGTAGAATTATGTCGTGTACATAAAGTTGGATACAGCTGGAGAGTTATGTAAACTCATGGTGTGTACAACTTCAGTTGTGTAGAACTATGTCGTGTACAACTTCAGCTGTGTTGAACTACGCAATGTACAACTTCAATTGTGTAGAACTATGTCGTGTACAAATTAAAATGTGTAGAACTATGTCGCGTACAAATCAAAATGTGTAGAACTATGCCGTGTACAAATTCAAATGTGTATAACTATGCCGTGTGTAACTTCAACTGTGTAGAACTATGGCGTGTACAATTTCAACGGTGTAGAACTGTGGCATGTGCAACTTCAACTGTGTAGAACTGTGCTGTGTACAACGTCAACTGTGTATAACAATGTCGTGTACAACTTCAGCTGTGTGGAACTATGTCGTGTACAACTTCAATTGTGTAGAACAATGCTATGTGCAACTTCAGCTGTGTGGAACCGTCTCCTGTATAAATTCATTCATGTAGAACTATGTAAAGGGCACGTTTGGCTGCGTCAAGTTTTGTGCGTGCATAAACGATATCCTGCCCAAGAGGTGTTTCGAGGCTCGTTCCGAGAGGGACGAAGTAGATGCATGGTCAGTTCGCTGTCGACGACTACCGAGCGATTCTTGAGCGCAGCGCGATGCGCAGCTTTTCCTCGGCGCCGTTCCTGGCCGCAGGGAACCCGTATATGGCTGTGGTGGCCTACTACCTCGAACGTCCGACGTGCATACATGTATATGTATATATATGTAGTAGATTCTGTATGCGTAGCTTACGCTCAGGACACGAAACGTCCAGTTATGTATATGCTACTATAGCAACAGCACAATCCTCGAGAGTTCTCTTCTACAGTCAAGCAAAAACTGTGTTTGTATAATTCCGCGCATGCGACACAGAAATACCGTCCGTTCTACGGGCTCACTTTTATTGCCGTCCGAGCGTGTTACACGCTAAATAAATGCGCGCGTGGATGTCTAATACACGCAACGTTATATATACAGTGTATATATATGATGTTGGCTATTGCTGCAGGTACTTGTGGACAACTCACGCAGCGGGTATACACTTTAATGCTGAGCGGTATCGTAATTTAGAGTAAATTAAAGGGAGGTATGCGAGTTAATTTTGCTGGAGAGAATTTATGAGTACATCAGAAAAGTACTTTGGGCGGTTTCATGTATTTTATGAAATTTCGCGTTTATTACAAACACCGGAGTACTACATTTTCATACAAAAACGAAAGAGCTGGAAAATAACATGTTCTTAGTAACGAATGTATATCTAAAAGATTCCGAGAAAATCGGTAGCTAATTCATAAATGCACTCCGAGAAATCGCGGTAATGGTGTCAATTATACATTTTTTAAATTATTATTTTTTGTGACTTCCGGTCGAAAGATATCAACACCGATCCCACGAGTTAATTCCATTCGTGGTATCGGATTTTGACCGTTATTACGGTTCTCAAGTTTTATATTTTGCTTTTGTCGCACTATTTTTTTCATTGTAATTCTTTTTCTGTTTATTCATTGCGTTGAGAATTTTTATTATTTTTTAACGTGGTTAGATTTTTCGCTGCAATATAATTATTATTTTTCCAGTGTCTGTATATTCTGCATAATAATAACAATAACAATAACAATAATAATAACTGAAAACACTTACCTCGGAAGTTCTACGTAGTTTCCCTTAGCTGACCCTTTTTGTCCTCCATCTCGATGATATAGGTACATGCATAATGCACTATGCACTCACGGTTTTAGAGTGAATAGCATAGAAGGAAGGATCGTCGAGAGCTCTTCTACTATGCTAGTGGAGGTTATACTGTGTCGTTTGGTACTTTCTCGCCTGCGGCAAGGCAGCCAAGCTCATGAGCCTCTCCTTCGCGATTCTCTACGTCCTAGTCAGCCTTATACCACTCGCTTATACTCTTCATATATATATATACATATACATATAACACAACACAAGCTACATTATACTATAAACATAGTGATATATATCTATATATAGCTATAGCTGTACGTGTAAAACGGTCGCTTTCCATAGCGCGCATTAGCGAAACGCTTTTTGCCAAGCAAGTGCGAGAGAATGATCACGCCATGCGGCCCTCTATGGCCCGGAGGACGAGACGTGCTAGTACTGCGGTCAGCCACCGCGAGTTAGTGGGATTCTGACTCGCAGTTACACGCGTCGATTTTCATAGTGTAAAGCGCGTGTTGTGGCCGAACGAAGCGCCGGTGACCCCGAGAGGTCATTGATGCGCTGCTCAGCGAGCATCCCCTTAACTTTCAGCGCATAGCTTCACTGTCGTTTTCCATCTAGAGGATGTGGAGGGTTAATTGAAACGTTCTCGGGATTCGTACATCGTTACATCTACGTACAACTGCTATACCTATAACACTATACATCGTTACGACTTGGTACTGCTACTATACGAGTAGTATTACTTTTACTGAGGTTACAAGGTAGTTTCTTTTCTTCTTTTTTTTCGTTTATTTTTCTTTTGTATTTTGTTTTTTATGGGTATACGAAAGGCATTTTCAGAGCCTATCGCACATGTATATAGTTATGGGGTTCAAGTTCCTTGTGGTTCATAATGTGGCAATGAGCCTCGCGTGCAATCCACTTATGTACGTTGTTAGGTTGCATTTATATACGTGTGTTTCTTTTAGCGAAAGGAGGAGCCGTACACTCTTTATGGCGTTTTTATTTTACTGCTCGGTGTGACTAGGCTAATTAAATTGTGGAGATGAGGTAGAGGGAAGATGCATTTTTCGTAATACATTTTCTTAACGTTCACTTTTCTCTTAATGTTTTTGTTTAATTAGTTCATAAGTCTATTTTATTTTTTGTAGAATATATCGTGAAAAAAAATTCCATTAAAAATGTCACTATAATCAAAATAATGTAATATGAAGTATTTTTTAAGAATGTAATGCTCATTTTGAAAAAATATATATAAATACTATATTTAAAAAAAATAGGTTTCCTGAATCATTCCTTTAAAAATAATATTTTCATTTAAAAAATGGGCATATCTTGTGCTTAGTTATGATTTTCGGACCTTTTAAATAAATTTTAGTCGAAAAGTTTTTTTACCATCTTATCAGAATATTCGAGGAAAAAAAAATTAAATTATTTTTTCATTACCACACATTATTGTTTTCTTGACATTTTTTAGTGAATTTTCTCGAAGGAATCTTTTGGTTTTTTAAGGTCCTTAATTTTCTTAACATTTGTATTTTATTTTATTTTTATTTTCTCAAATTTTTTCTCGATTGTCATATCAAATAATTTATGGAAAATATAAACCATGAGTTAGAAAATAATAAGATTTGAGAAACGCGTAATAACTTTTAGCGAGAGGAGAAGCCAAAACACTCTCCTTTTATGGCCTTTTTTATCGCTCTGTATGGCTAGGCTAATTAAATCATTGCGACGCCAGAGTTTCATATTTCGTAGTGCATTTTTTTATGTTTACATCTTTTATTTTTAGGAGAATGTTGAAATGTTCACCTCGAGGAAATGAGCGAGGCTGAATTCTTTCACTGCGTGTACCGGTTGTGCACTACTCGATTTTCTCCAAACATAGAAATTCTAATGATTAAAAAGAAACAAAAAAAAGTATTAGAAATTATATTTTTACTTAACTGTAACGATATTTCGCACTACAATTATGAAAATCTTTTATGACCAATAAAAAAGTACCGATATTTCACGGCAGGATAATAATAAAAACCTGATTTGAACAATTATTAACAAATTCGGAAATTAATAAAAAACAAAACAAATTGAAAATCCTTGAAAACGACAAAAACTAGATTCTATTCTTGAATTTACCGGTTTTATACAGCGACACGATTTTCTCCAAACATAGAAACACTAATGATAGACATCGTCGCGTGGCAATCATCGATGATTGATTCCTTCATGATTTATACGAAGAAGACTTGACGGATGAGTCATCGTGCTTCGAGGAAGTGAGTTTAATTGATGCCCGTGTGTCTCTGTACTTCAGAATCGGCTTGTCTAGATATTATTTGGTATGACCGTATCGGCAAACATATCAGCTACTTTTTTTCTATTCGTAGCAAAACATGACCTATTCGTTCGTGGTTGTTAAAGAGTCAACGGAAATTCGATATCTCGATTCAATAGTTCTATAGCTATAGGCTCGAAAGTGTAGTGAGAGCGTAGCGAACGCAGTAATCGTGACACGGAATCTATCGACGCTATGATAGATCGGTTAATGATATTAAAAAATCTTCTGACTCTTAATTAGCCGGGTCGACGAGCTTTATTTATGATCGTAGCTGTATTACGGCTTTGACTGAATGCTTCGACGGGTACATGTCCTGAATCAACTTACAGGCTCGTTCACAATTTATTAAAAATTAATACTAAAAAAAATTTGTTTTTTTTAAATTAATTCCTCTTTTTGTTCTTACTTTATTTGTTGATCACAAACGAATTCTCAAATTATATAATTCTTCGTAATTTTTTTTTATTGAATATTATAAATAATAATAATATAGTGCTGTGCAAAATTAATCATTACTGTGAGCTAAAAATTGCGGGAAATCTCAGACACATTTATGATTTAACTATTAATTTTGCTACGCAAAAACAAACTCCACAAAAAAAGGTAATTAATAATGTTGTTTGTATCGGACTATTTTAATATTTTATTGTTATTGTAATTCATACAAGTTATTAGTCATAGCACATAATTATTTTTGGTCGTTTATTGGTCCGAAAAAAAATGTCTAATGCTGCATTATTTTTTTGGATTATAAAAATTTTGTTTTTATTATGATACTGTTTTTGTTGATTACAGTCGTTTTCACTTTTAAACGATGTGAAAACGACGCTTTTATGCAATACAAATATTTGAAGATAAATCAATATTTCTGCAGTCCAACAATTAACCGGCTGATAATAGATAACGGGTTAATTGTGAAAGAGTCTATAAAGTCGATTGCAATCGATATTATACGGCGCATAAATGCCCGGGGTACATATTCCAAGACGATTGCGAAAGTCCTGACCAGCGATGCCTGCTTTCTACGTATCGCGAATACTAGCGTGGTAAACAACGCGTTTATGCCTCTTTTTCTTTAGTCGATACGAGATAACTACCGTCGGATAATTAAATAATGATGGTAGATAGCGAGTCCACCGCTTGGATGTCCTGATAAGAATGTCAATTCCGAAAACTCACATCTGCGATTAATCCTACTCAACCGATAAACAATAAAATAAATAAATAATCGATAGAGCTATTTCCTCCTGTACAGCTGCTCTTCGGACATTGAAATCGCAACGTAACCTTTTCCGTGTTATCGATACTCTCTTAATAATCTAATTTAGATTTGTAATTAACCCATTGCCTTCTTAATATATCTGTTAATTTATCTCATTAATATTTCGATATTCGTTATTTTTGCAGTATATAATTTATAAACACTTAATAAGAGATGTGTTTCAAAGATTTGTTAACAAATTTCATACAACTTGAAAAAAAAATGATTACTTTTTTTCAATAAAGAAATTTAAATACTGTCTAAATTTTTTTTTGGTTCCTCGATAATTAAAAATCGCCCTCTTTCATGACTATAATTCACTGATAGGTCTATTAATTTATCTCATAAATAATTCAACATTCTTTATTTGTTTTAAAAATTTTGTGGAACATGAAAAAATATGGCGTTTTTATCTCAGTAAAAAAGATTCTGTATTTTTCAATTCTGTCTAATATTTTTCATGGTTCCTCGGTAATTAAAAATCGCCCTCTTTCATGACTATAATTCACACGATGATCGATTCTCTACGGTTATCCGTGAGATTGAGCTGTTGGGGATGCGCAAAAGGCGACGAGACTGAAACGCCGCGCGAATACATTATAACAGTTGGAACGTACAGCAGATAGAGCGACCCACTGATGGTAGTAGAGATAGTAAAAAAAAAAGATCGACACGCGTAGACGTTTAATTTTCGTCAGGCGTAAAATTGTGCCTAACCATCACCCTCGATCCCTTTCATTATTAATTCCTCTTCTATATCTATGGTGCTACATCAGATATTCTATAGAATATATACGCAGGCATTGAAAAAAGCTTCACGTCGTTTTGAATGAAATCTCTATATTTATTTACCCTTTTTGATTATTAATTCCAAATCTGATTTCTTATGAATTATTTTTATTTATTTTTATACTATTTCGAATTTAACGTGGTTTTAAGGACATCCAATTTTATCGGAAAATTTCCGAATAAAATACGAATATGGAAAAATTTTTAAGAAAATTTCAAAGAATGATAATGAATATATATAGTTGTTTTTATTTTTATAAATTACACTTCTCTTTGTCATTTTTTTTGGAAAATTTTGATTTCTCGATGAAATGGCTAAATTCATATTGAACGGTTCAAAATCAAAAAGGAAATCAAAAGGAACTTTTTACACTGGCCAAAAATGAAATTTTTTACTCAAATGGCAACAACTTTTAAAAATACTGGGTTAGCGAGAATGCTGCGTTTATTTTCTTCGTAATCAATTAAGCTTCAACATGCTCATGGTGAAAAAAGGATGAATGAATTTAGAGTTTTTTTTTTTTACATATTTTTAAAGTTAGAGGAGCAAAAATTGCAATTTTCATTATTTTCTACCATTTTTCAAAGGCCGCAAAAATTGAGGTAACCTGACGAAATTGGCGCCATTCTCTTTGTTTCGGTGAGTTCATTAAAAAAAAAAAAAAATTTGATAAAATCGGTCGAGCCAAAAAAGATGTGTCGCCAGTTAAAAATCCCAAATATTGGTAACCTGAAAAAAAGTAGTGCCCAAAGTCGAAAAAAAATAGCATTTTACAAAATTTCAAAATTTTGTCTAATCAGAAATTTCCTGCCGTTTCCAAAACTGCCAACCTTTTTTTATCGATAGGATAAAAATTTCAAGTGAAAAACACAAAAATCCAATTTTCCACATTTTCCGACAGTTTTTTTTTTCAAATTTATTTTTGCAATACTAAAAAAAATTTGATCCAATTTTCTTCAGGCACAAAATTGCACCATTACTTTCGACCCTTTCGTAATTAATTCCTATGTATCTATGAAGCCACAGTAAATATCCCCCCTTATATATACATAAGTATAATAAAAGAGCTGAACATCCATTTGGCAATGTACAATGTAGCCCTTTAGGGATAGTCATACACGTGAGCCGTGTCTACAAATGCGCTGCTCGAAAGGTAACTCTCAACTTCGCATATTATTTTCGCCTCGACGAGGACTCGCTTGTTTCTCTCCGGCAAAAAAATACTCGAAGAAGCAGTCGTCTCTTTCTCTGCTTATTCATCCCATCTCTCGAGATATATTCCATTATGTTTATTTTTCGCGAAGCGCTTGACTCAAAGTAAAGTTCTCGGGATCTTAGGTATACCATAGTGTTGGTAGTAGTGGAAGTAGTGGATGCTCTCGAGTCTACCCACATCCTCGAGGAGACTCTCTGTCCAACGAAACGAGCCTTGCGGGCCCATCAGGACTTTACGCTTAGCGAGTAGTACGAGAGTCTCACTCCCCCATCGTAATCCTCGAGAGGAGAGAGAGAGAGAAAATGCTTTCAGGATGGGCCGTATCTAAAATACGTGCAGGTACACCCTATCTGCCTTCCATTGTCCTCGCTATTCTTCCCTTCGCGTAGGAGACGAATAAAAGAAGAAGAAGAAAAAAAATAATAAAGTTAAAAATATAAAAATACGATGCGGCTGGTCGTCGACGTCCTGAAAACACACAGTGGAGTATTATAATAATGAAAATACGTCTGGCGTATTATAATAATGAAATAGTGTGTACTTGGCCGCAGGAATATTGTAGGCTCCTATGGCTTTGCGAGTTCTGGGCACGTGCTTCACCTCCCCCCCCCCCCCCCCTGCCGATTCTCTTCACAAGCTATATAGCGAAAGCGATTGTATACAAAGGCAGCATTCATCGCTGTGCCCTTCCATCGAGCCCTTCCACAACACTTCGCAGCGGCGCTCGACTAATAAGCCGAGCACTGTTTCCTCGTCAAGGTTACGCGTATTGATATCTGGTGAAAAGCAATCTTTTCAACGATTTTTTAACGACTTTTCCATGATGCTTCGTTTGGGTTCATTATCTACATAAATTATCTACATAATTTAGAAATCACTGCGTTTTTTACGACATAAATAATTTGAATCATTTATTTAGTATATTCAACCTATAGGGTGAATCGCCCATTTACTGAACACCACCCACTGAACGGACAAAATTATAATTGTCGAAAAACCGAGCTTGCGTAATAACATAACATGCTGTATTTTTTTAAATATTGAAACTATATCAATCTTAATACCGCTGTATGCCATACGTGGCGCTGTCGGCACGTGACGCGGAATAAGAAAATCAACCGGTGTTGACTCTTCGTCGACAATACGTTCTAAGAAAACGCCGGTGGATGCTGTTCAATTCACAACATATTTCATGATTTTTAATCATATGTAAGGGTAAGTTTTGACCAACACTAACAGAAAAATGTTTATTCTTCAAATGCCAAACAATACTTACCGCACATACTGAGAAATATGTAAAATACGCTAGTGATCATATTTGAGGTTAGAATTCTAACCTCTTTCCAAGAGAAAAATACTGGGACAAAAATGATTCAAGTGGATTGATTAAAGAGCAATGGGCAAGACTCAGGTGTGGGAACATAAGCAAGAAAGGGAAAAAAGGGTATGATAACTGGAACTGTAGGGTGTGTGGGGAAGAAGAAGAAAGTTGGAACACACACGGAGAAACGGGTGTAGTTGTAGGAACTACGGAATTGATACCTGCCAACCAACAGGCATGGTAAAATATGGCATTAGCAAGTTATTGCGTGTCAGAACCAACCGATTGGTGGCGCCAACCAACCGATTGGTAGTGCCAACCAACCGATTGGTAATGCCAACCAATCTGCATCTAACGTTCCAAGCATTTAAAGGTTAGTTTTCTCAACTAACCCGTTTTCTTCGTGCATATGGGAATGTGAAATTGTCAGAGGGGAAATAAAAGAATAGTTGGTTAGGGGGGGGGGGGGGGTGGACGAGTGGAGAGATGACCGACGGGGGGACCGGCTGAATTTAGGATTACGCAGTATACTTAAAGATGAGCCGAAATTGGTAATATGCAAATACCTACGGGCGTTCGAAAGAACGAATATACTAACCTCTTTCCATTGAATGAACGCAGCGTATATCCCCTATCAAATAAGCATTACTATCGAAATCATTACTGATTATTATCACGGAGCCATGTCCGAAGAATGAGAGAAGCACTTGCATTGGCCAGAGCCTGAAAACAAGGTAACTCCAAAGACACCTAAAAAACCAATACCGTATGCCTTTAGATGATATGCTACATGTCGTCTGTCTCTCTCAGATCGCCATAAGTGCGAGTAAGATAGCTGAATCTTCCCGAAGTGTTATTCTTCGCCACGGTTGATTTTTCGAATAAAAGTCGAGTCTGACTGCAGAGTGCCAATATGCAGTCAGTACTTCTCGTATTTTGCCTGAAATATCAATTGTAGCCAAGAACAACGCTTCACAGTTTTTGTTACCGACCGAGCAGTAGCACATCATCTTAATAGCAGAAAAGTACCCAGTAAGAAATCTGACGCCACAGGAACGGCACCGTAAGCGCCACGCGATTTCTTACTGGGTAAAAGCAACATTTTCAACACCAAAAGCAAAAAGAAACTGAAAAAATGAAAATTGCTGCTGAAAAGTTGCAGTTGAGAAAACTAAAAAAGGAAGTGGATGATAAAGCAGCTGCTGAACGACTGGAAGCGAGAAGAGTAAAGAAGTTTGAAGTTGACGCTGCCAAACGAGAAAAATTTAAAATACAACAGGAAAAGGCTAGATTGAGAGCAGAAAGCAGAAAAATGAAGTAGGAGTTGGAAAAGAAAATTGCCAAAAAAAATACAATAACTGAAGTTCCCAAACCAGCGTTACAGCTGCGAGAGATTTAAAGGCTGAAGAGAGTGTTGATGAAACTCAGAAAACCACGAGAAAGAGAGCTGAACCGGCGCCAAAAACTTTAAGAGAAGATTTAACATAGCTACGTCTACTAAATCCAAGAAAGACTGAAATATAACTTTTTATATATATATAAATACTTTACGAATTGTTATGTATTTCTAAATTTACCGACATGTGTTTGGAAGAAGCGCAAGCGAATAAAATGCTACGTTGTGATTACGATGTTAGAAGTGCCCATTCAATAGGTAGGGGATGTCCATTCATTGGAATTTAGGGCATCACATTTAGTTTTGTTCATTTTCTAGAAAACCATTAAAAATTATCGTTTAAAAAAATTTGCATGTTCAATTAGTTTGTAAATGAACAGTCGGAACGCTTTTCGCGAAGTCCAGCGTAAATTATCTATTATTCCAACGTTGACGAAGTTGTCATGTACCTTAAGTGTTGAGTCAATGGACGATTTACCCTATTGAAGGCTCAGCTCAATTAAATTTTTCCAATCTTCTCAGTAAAAAATTTAGGAGTTGTATATTTTCTTTCAACTTTGAAAAGAAAAATAAAATTGAGAAAATATACGAAATCACATTAGTTTATTTTTTACCAAGTTTTGAATGCAATAGTAGTTACATATTATTGTCTGTTTTTAAAGAATTTAAGGTTTTTGTGGGGCCAAGTCAAAATGCTACCACTGATATGAAAATTTTCACGAATGTTGATTATTCCTTTGCAAATAGTCTGGTAAAATTTTAGAACGGCGAACAGCACCGTTTAGGAGGAAAAAAATCGCAAAGTTTACAAGCTGTTGCACTATTGTTATAGCGAGTTCTGGCGATTCCGCCGTATTTACGTTATAACAGCTAAGAAAATGTTACCACGTACATAAAACAACTGTATGTAGTGTAAACGATAATCGCTTTAACGTTTGGCACCTTTGGAAGACGATCGACAGCACCGTTATTTAATTATTAATTTATTAAAAGTCTTGGTCGTCTTCGCTTGGGAACTGAATACGCAGTTGTCTCACTCGCACACCAACCGCACCGCACACCGCGTGTCTCCCCGCAAGCCCAGACCCCACACAACCTTAAGGAGGTTGGATACCGTCTTTCTGGCGGGGAGGTGCGCGGAAAGGCCAAGTGGTGCGCGGGTTGCCGGGGACGCTATGAGCGAGAGAGAGGTCCGTGACGCGCGTTCACTGGCGTACATCGTTGTATACTATTCGAGCAGTTTTGTTTTTACGTTTTCTCGGCAACCAAGCAGACGAATCATTTCGGTCTTCGTAAAACTTCTTCTCAAAAATACAAGGTATGATTTGGTTCTGTTAATAACAATCTTTTATCATTTTTAGTATACTTTTGAGCATAGCTTTGGAGGTGCATATCGTTTCTGCTATGTTGCCCATGTATAAGAGTGTAATTTCAATAATTAATTTCTCGATAACCATCTAGACGATTGCCATTGAATTTGGCATGGAGATGTGATTTTTATCGACGAGTATCCTCCAAAAATTTGAGCACGTTTTTATCATTTTGAGTTGGGTATCCAACCTCCTTAATTGAAAGATTGCAAAAAAGTTTTAAAAATAATTTAATGAGTTGAAACTATTTGAATACATCTTTGCAAAATCATTAAGTTACATTTACTATGTGAAGTAATAAATGAATTAATTCAATTACGTATTAAAAAGACATGAGACTCTTGATGTTGCTTAAAACTTTTACATTAAGCACGACTTTTTGAAGTGTTTAGTATAAAATAATTGTTATTCACTGGATAAAAAATAAAGATTGCAACAATGATTCATTTCCTACTTTATTCCATGCACTTGACGGCTTCGATTACAGATTCTTTTTATCGTAAAGCTACATCCCTTTTACCAGTGACTGAAAATACCCACTGACGCAGCTTATAGCTTCGACGTAACTCGATGACGCAGGACCGGGAAGTAACAGCGTGGTGACCTTGAAAAAAATGCAATTCCCTTATCGTCTCCGCCGCTACAGCCCTCGAGATAAACTCGCACGATAAGGTCATCCGTGAATCGATTCATCGAAGATTAATCGTCTATAAACCAATCATCTTACGTGTAAGCTGCTGCAAGGGTTTGTCAGCTGATTTTTAAACGATAAAGTGGCTGTGAATATAATTACCTATAGTATTAAATACTATATATATATATATATATATACATTATACATATTATAAATACTTAAAAAGTCGCCGTGGATATAATTACCTATAGTATTAAATACTATATATAGGCCATTCCAAGTCAATTCGATATATGTTTGACCCTTTACATTTTTAACTAGAATTATTTCTATTTCAACGGTTTTTACCGAATCAGAAATGGCAGAAAATAAATTAAAATTTTTTAAATACCTTGTCGTCGGGGTTTGTCAATGTTAAAAGGAAAAGAAAAAAAATTGAAACAAAGACTCTCATTTTATTTTTATTTTTTGGATTCGCAAAAAAAATGATTTCTTCACGTTCCCCTTTTTTCGACGATCTTAATGAAAAAAAGACGTTAGTTTATAATTTTAGTCTTGGTAAATTGTAGAATAAATAAATTTTCCATTCGCATTTTAGTGCATACTGAAATTATATGTTTCATTTGAAAAAGCAAATAGTATCTTTTTGTTTTTTTAAATCACTGAATTAACAGAAAAAAAACAATTTCCTTTTACAAATTGAATATATAGTTTCAATATGCATTACGATATGGGAAGAAAATTATTATTTAGAAAGAAAAGAAAATTATTATTATAGGAGACATTATTATAATAATGTCTCCTATAATAATAATTTTCTTTATTCATTATTATAATAATGTCTCCTATAATAATAATTTTCTTAGTTAGTATATAAAACTATATACTAACGTCTTTTTTCATTGAAAGCGTCGAAGAAAAGAGAACGTCGAAGGGATTCTTGATTTTTTGTTTTTGAGAGCAAAAAAAAAAGTTTATTGTAAAGATTTTTTTCATATTTTTTTTTTGTGATGAAGTATTTTTTCACTTTTAACATGAACAAAGCCCGACATCAAGTTATACAATTTAATTTCCTATTTTTGGCCGTTTTTTTGGGGTGTTACAAAACAGCGAAACAGGACATAAGTTGAATTAAAAATATTAAGGGTCAAACATTTATCGAGTTGGCTTGGAATGCACTATATATACTATATATATATATATAGGTACTCGTCGCTACTGCTCTGATGTTGAATCGATCGATGATTCGTAATTAAAATTGTTAAACGATGATACCGGAGATCTTCTCTCGCCCGTTGAGTCAAGCGCTACGTAATTATTGTACAGCGGTAGCCGCCACGATCGAAGGTCTCGAGTGAAGAGGAAGATTGAGTACCGCTCGATTCTACCGAAGATTTATGGATTAATATTATAGCCATCGCGGCCACAGAACCGGAGCTTACGCAGCGATTATCGAGTCTTTATATACATATAGATATGCATATGTGGGAGCTCATCGCATATAAACGGATAATTAAACACTAAAAATGGAGAAAGTGTGTGTGGGTTCGAAAATCAAAGAACGTGCGAGACGTCAGTGAAAGTCTAAGGGAATGAAAAATCACGTTTTCTGGAAAATGAGAAAGTGTGGAAATCCTGATTTTGACTTTCACATGGAACATTTAATCCTCAGTGAAAAATGGTTCTCAAGTTTTAACCAATTTTCACACTAAAATGCAGCAAATATTCAACAATTTTATTCTCCGCATTTTTTAAACAGTTTTCATTTTTTCATTCTAAAAAACTTTGACAGGTCGTCGAATTTTATTAGGAATATATTCTGAATTTCGGTTTCTTTTTTTTTAAACATGCATTTTTTGGTAAAAATTTAAAAAGTGACGCTTCTAAATTTAAGCGAAAATTGCTTTTTTTTTATTTCGAAAAATATTCTTTTCAATGTGAATTAAAAAATGTTAAAAGTTTTGTATAGATAGTTGATTAACATTTCGAACAGATTTTACATTTTGCTTTCAAGTACAAAACGACTCTTTTCTCTTAAAAAGCTTAAAAAGTACCACAGATTCGCCTTTTTAAATCGTCATGAAACGATCCTATATGTCGGAATCAGAGTTGTACATGCCTAATAGTTATAGAAATAATGATGATGATACGATCAGTGCTATAATTATGATTTTATAATAATAACATGTAGCGATTGCAATACGATGATTAAACTTTGGAATGGCTGCAAAAATTGTTATTTTTCAATAAAAATTCACGGTAATCCTTTTGAAAAAATGGAAAAAAGATAAGTAATGCATTACCATTTCTTTCATTTTTTCCACTATTTCTTGCAATATTAAAGCGAAAATTAGTGTTTTTTTCAGCTATTCAAATGTTCACACTCTATTTTATAATCACTACATATTATTATTGTGAAATCATAATTACAAAACAAATTGTACTGTAAACTATATCTCATGAATTAATGGGGATTTACAACTCTGATCGGAATTCCTACTCCCTTTATAATTAAGAAAAATAGCTTGAACTCGGATCCCGCGAGAAGTAATTTTTTTTTAAATTTCCAAAACCATCTGTTCTAATTTGAACAAAAATGTCGAAAGTTTTCGACAAATAATTAATTTACATTTTGAATGTATCTAACATTTTACTTTCAAGCAAAAAACGTCTCGCTTGTATGAAAACGTTTTAAAAGTGTCTTTTTGTAATAAGTGCCTTTCGTATCACCTTAAGGGACCGTAGATTCATCATCTCAAATCGCCACGAAACGATCCAAAACGATCCGAAACTGCACTTAAAAAAAATTAACGTTAAATTATAAAAATTAAAGTACCACCGTTAAAAAAAACATTAATTTTACATCGCACTTTTATATTCAATTAACTATAACAGTTTATCCATTAAAAAATCCAGTATTTCTACATTAAACTTCAAGAAATATATTTTTTCAACATCGCCCTTATTTTAATTTCTCAATAACAAAAAGGGGTTTGAAAAACAAATTAATCAGAATCATAAAAATTAACGTACTATCGTTTTCACAAAATACATTAATTTTATATCGCACTTTTATATTAAATTAACTATAACAGTTTATCCATAAAAAAATTCCAGTAAATTTTCCTTTCAAGGAAAAAACGTCTCGCTTGTATGGAAACGTTTTTAAAAGTGTTTTTCTGTAATAAGTGCCGTTCGCATCACCTTAAGAGATCGTAGATTCATCCTCTCAAATGGTCACGAAACGATCGCACATGTCGGTATTCCCACTTCCTTTATAATTAATAAAATCAGCATATACTCCCATTCCCAACAGAAAATATGTGTGAACTATTTCCTCGTACTATTGCACGCTATAACTTCCGGCAGGAGGAGATCTCCGAAGGTGAGATATCGCATTCGTCGTCGTCGTCGTGTCTGCCATAGAGAGCTAAGGATAAGCCGGGTGGTACACTAGACTGCGAGACAGCACGTCGCCGAGAGCCGTGTGCGGTTGGCTTTCTTATCGGGAACTTTTCGCGCTTGATTCGTCGAGCGAGGCTCGAGTGAGCGAAAGAGCCTGAGGCGAGAGAGCCTCTATATGCTTATACAGCGGTGAGCTGCGATGCGGTTTTAATCGCGCTGGCTCCACCTATACAAGGACACTCGATACGGCATCGATACGGAAAAGCACACGAGCGAAACTGCACGCACGTTCGCTCAGACTCTCGCGATGTCCTTTCTGCACTAGTGATGAGAAAATACCGTAACAATCTCATCCGCTAAAAATACAAATTAAAAAAAATAATAACCGTTACAATATTTTACGAAAATTCAATATTTTTGTACAAGTTGGTATCATCATTCAATTTTTATAAAATTCGGTGACATATACTTCCTGAATGTTATCAAATATGGGGGGAAAGTTTGAGGCAAATTTGACGAGAGTTTTGAAAATTTAAGGGGATGGGAATTGAGAAATTGATATTGTCATTGAATACGAAACTTTCTACCGATTTTTAACAAATTCAACCCCTTGATGTTTCGGTTTTGTGAAAAATTTGAGTTTTAATTATCACAATATAACAGTGACAAGTTTAATTTTTCGAAAAATGCAATTTTTATAAAATTCAAATAAATTTCAAGATTCTTTCCAGCTTCATTCTTAAATGTTCTTGAACTTTCATTTGGTTATAACAAATTATTTGGCCCCATGGCTTAAGATCTGTGGCATCTAGAATGCCTGAAGTAATTTTTGACAAAATTCAAAATGTCCTAAAATTCGAATCCCTGACTACCTGAAGAAATTTCAAAATTTTAAAAGTGCTATTTTTTCCACTGTTATATGTTTCAGAAATGTGCCTAACTATTAAGACATTTTTTTCCCGTCATTAAATGTTAAAAAGTGACGAATTAACTTGCAAAACGAAATTGGTAATTTTTTGTTTGGCTAACTACCGTGAAATTGCACTAAAAAAATTATAATATTACCGATCACATTTACGCACACATAAAATTTTACGCATAAACTGGTAAATTAAATGTAATGTACAAGAGTGATATAAAAAATAATGTACTTAAAAAAAAATTAAGGCATAACTATAAAAACGAAAGTACTGCTGTTTTTACATCAAACATTAATTTTACATCGCAATTTTACATTCAATTGACTATAATAGTTTATCCATAAAAAAAATCCAGTACTTCTTCATTAAACTTCAAGAAATATATTTTTTTAGCATCTCCCTTATTTTAATTTCTGAATTTAAAAAAATTAAGGCAAAATTATGAAAATGAAAGGATTACCATTTTTATAAATTACATCAATTTCACATCGCACTTTTATATTAAATTAACTATAACAGTTTATGCATTAAAAAACACCAGTACTTACATATTAAACTTCAAGAAATATTTTATTTTTTCCAAATCTCCCTTATTTTAATATCTGAATTTAAAAAAGAATTATCTCCCTAAGAGAGATTATATATGCTTTGAGATCGACGCCCACCAGCGCTGCAGACTTGCGCACGTGGCTACGAACGACTCGTAGCGGTTAGGACGTATCATATACGCGCTAGAGACATTCGCATGTACATTGTAGGCATACGAATATACAGAGAAATGTATACCCTAGCGAATCCTCGCGTTTACTTATATCGGCGTACGCGTGGGTGCGCTAAGCGCATGGGTAAGAGTCGGCTATGTGTGCAGAGAGAGCTTTCAGGTTTCGCTCGAGTTTATGCACAAGGTAAACCTGCCAGAAGCAGTGTGTAGCGCAACTAGTATTATCATAGGGTATATGTATATAAGTCGGTGTCTGTATTTGTGTGGATATGCAAAGTTTTGCTGCATTGGGCACGATGGGCGTAACCATGGGCTATCGCTGTCGGTTCAGGTGCTCGTTCGTATTATTTTTGCACATCTCGGGTGCCGGAACAGATAGTCACTGTACGGTGGCTTTAGCCTCAGGATCTCAGGAGTGCTATGTGCGTGTATGAGGTAGCCATCGACTTCTGCTAAGCTTACGGTATTGGTAATCGAGTGAGTATGTTTGTAGGATCATTTGTGGAGATGTGGAACATCATTCTTAAGATATTGACTTTTACTATTTTATTGGTGAAACATTTTTTTTGTTGAGATTTTCATGTCAGGACATTTAGAATGGTCGAAAACGTCGAGAAAAGTGATTTAGAAAAAAATGGCTGTGCGTGTGTATGTGCAAATTCCTTGTAAGCACGATAACTGTCGTAAATTTAGATGTATCTTCGTCAAATTTGGCACGCAAGTGGGCTGTCATGCAACAACGTTTGGGATTGTAGTCGACGCAAATCGGTAAAAAAATTCAAATTTTACAGCATTTTGAAAATTTTGAAAAAATCGTTTTCACGCTATAACTTTCGCAAATTAAAAGATATCGGGCTAAAATCTTGCACGTAAATGGACGACCATCAAACCATGATGTATACCAAATTCGGTAAGAATTGATAAAGTGGATCTAATTTTATTGCAATTTCATTTTTTTTATAAGTTCTGCAAAGACTTCAACCCCTGTAAGTTCTGAGATATCCAGTTGCAATTTTCGACATAATTTCACGATTATTGTTTATCAATGATGAATTTAGTTAAAGGAACTATCGATATCCCGGTAAATTTCAATTTTGGTGAATATTTTTTGAATGACGTGAAAACAAAAAATTTTGAATTTTTTCACAGATTTATATATATATGTGTGTGTATGTATGCAACTCCAAAAATTCGAACGCCGATAAGTCAAGAACTGTTGTGTCTATCGAGCCTAAATTTGGCACACAGGTGGAGCAACAGACCCTCTTCAATTGCTGCAATTTCAGACAAAATTCATGCAAAAACTTAGATTTCCTAGCTTTTTAAATTTTTTGAAAAAGGGCGTGGGCACTCCAAGTTTCGTAAAAATTAGTCTATAATGCTGAATAGTTTCTTATAAGAGCATATTCACTTGATGTTGTTTGGTATGGAACTTGGCTAGAATCGGTAAAGCCGTTCAGATTTTACGAAATTTTGAATATAAAAAAAATGGCTTTATGACATTAACTTATTCAAAATGCTATCTGTGATAACAACCCCAATTTTAGTATGTGAACAAAATAATATTCAGCTATGATACATATATAATTTAGTGGGAAACGATATAAAAATTTCGATTTTATGGTATTCCAAAATATTAAAAAAACTTCGGCAAAACACAAGATATCAATCAGAAATAAAAAATATGAACAGAATAATATTTAACCATGAAAGATATATAACTTCGTGAAGAAGAGTAAAAATTTTTTATTATATGCAATTTTGAATTATTAAAAAAAGTAACTTTATCGCATTAAATTCAGCAAGACTCGAGATATCAAGCCCAAATTTAGTATATAACCAAAATAGTATTGTGTCATGATACATAGATATTTTAGTGACAAACAGATAAGTCATTTTATTTTGTGGGATTTCAAATTATTTAAAAAATTCATTTGAGTTTTTTGACCCCTTAAATTTCTAATTAAAAGTCTTTTGAGCTAAAACAAGCCTGCAAAGTAGAACCTTGCAAATCGATATTCCGAAAATATCAAACGAAAACGACAAAAAACGAGTTTTTCCAGATTTTTTAACGTTTTTCCATCTCGATTTTTTCTCAAATGTCCGATAAGTTTTTTTCCCTATTATACGATATTATTTCAAAGGTAAAAATTATATTCAGTTCTGTTAAAAAAAATTAAATCACCAAAAAATGGTACAGAAATATTATCAATATACAGAATAATCAAAGAAATTCATTATTTTTTGTATTTATGCTTGAAAATATTTAATAAGTCACTGTGGAATTGCAGGAAATGTATAATGAGAGGAGGAAAGTGTGAAATACTGTTATTCACCTATGCGGAGATATGTATATAGATATATGATGGAGTTTGCGAGAACAGTTGTGTATCGCCCACACCATAAACCAATCGACAGGTCTACCCAAGAGAGAAAAGAGCTCTCAGCCCCCCGAGAGATATGCTGCGCCAGCAGTAAATCTGACTATACGGTGGACCATCGATATGTTTATAGACGAGAAGCGTCAGAGGAATATACACTGTATATATCTACCGCAGAGTCACTTATAGTATATTGGGTAAACACACTCGAGTCACTTCGAGTCTCCGTCATCAATCTCATTATGTGATCCTCTCCGTAGTCTCGGCAATAAATATACAACTGTGTATGCTTATCGCACATGAGCAAATTTCTACTGACTATCCCCTTAACGGTTTCCTTTCTTTCTATTCGATCGATTCTACTCACATTATCTCGTTAAACAAACTGACGTTTAGTATAATTCGATAATAAAAATTGACATTTCACATTTACTTCATTAAATTATTTATAATAATTTAAAAAGACAATTTTTTTGTTGCACTAGACTTTTCGGTGTTAAGGCATTTTTAAAAACAAGCTTACGATCTCTTATTTTGACAATTATACTAAATTATAAAAGCTATTGAATTGGTAAAAAAAAAAATGAATTTTGAAACATGTTTGATGGGCACTTGTGTTCATTAATTATGGTATTCATACCTCTTTCGAATTATCGAAATTTATTTTGTTCATCTTACTTTTTAAAATTATTTTTTAATTAAAGAAAAATCATTTATTATACACGCAATAAATTTGATTAAAAAAAAGCAAAATATTCAATCTCACGGAGTGAATGAATTTAATCGTGATTAATGAACACTTCGGTTCATTAATTATACGAATACTTTATCAGTTATTCTTCAATTATGCAAATCTATTTTTGTTAACATAATTTATTATTGTGCCAAATAAATCCAATCTAAAAAAAGCCCAAATAAATATCCTTCAGTTTAATTAAAAATAAAATATAAAAATGCAGGTTCTACATGCCATGGAGTCAATGAACGAATCGAGATCGATGGACACCCGCGTTCATTAATTATAACATTAATATGTATATGCAGTGCAGCGAGTAAAAGACCACCCACTACGTATAATAAATTGAAAATGTACTCAGCGCGTCGTTAATCGTCATTCGCGAAACACCAAACTTCAATCGCGTGCATCACGCTGTATAAAAATATAGTTTAAATATATACATTTGTGTGTGTAAGAGAGAGAAAGACAGATGGGAATCCATGTGTATAAGAATTTTAATATCCGTCGCCGCAATACCACACGTTGAGGCTTCCCATGGCAATATCGGCGTTCTGTGTATGTAACAGATCGAATATATCTTATGTCTGTATATATGGGACACTCCATGTATTCAAATTCTAGCGATGATGTTAAAATTTTCACGTAATTTTTTATATCACAGAACTTTTTCAAAAGCACACCAGGATAATTTCCAATTTTTTAAACATTTGGTCTTTTAAAAATAATTTATAAGATAAAAAGAAATAGATTTTCTTTTCTAAAATCTGCAAAATTCGGAAAAATCTTAAAGTAGACAACGACATTTTTTTAGTATGTTTCACTGCTTCGTTTTTTAAATATAATTCTTCTCATACATTTTTAAATTGATGAAAAATATTGAAGTACATGTTATTTAGATTGTTTAAACTATTTGTTACTCAGAATTTTTTTTACTATAATATTCGCGATATTATTTTCTAAAAAGTGAAGAAAATTCATAAATCCTTTCTAATATATATCAACACTTTTTAGCATTACAAAAAAATGGAGATTTCGAAATTGCAGAAGAAAACATTCTCTGCCAAACAAAGTAGAACTTTGCACATTGTTTCCTCATTAATTTTCATTTTTCACAAAGCTCCCTCTATGAGTTAATTTATTTATTAATTTTGCTTCACAGAGGAACCTCATAGAGGAAGCTTTGTAAAAAAATTAATATACATGAAGAAACAATGTGCAAAGTTGCAACTTTTTTCGCTACCTATATAGTTCTTGAAAATTCAAAATCACGTAAAATTCCAACCGCTTTACCGATCACGACCAAATTTTGTAGGTAATAGCGCTGAATTTTATTTTTCACCTGTAGAAAATTTCAGTTGATTTGGTGAGATTTGACGTAAGTTAGAGCAAAACGAATATTTTTTGAAAAATTTAAAATCCCATAAAAACCGAACTTTTTTATAAATTCATTCAGAACTCAATACCGATCCTTCTTTGACATAGCTTTATTTATAAAAATTTTTTTAGCCCAATAGCTAAAAACTTGTGGAAGCTGGAGAGTATACAGACATTTTTAAAAAATAGCAGTCAAATAAAATTTGAACATATTTTTTAATTAAAAAAAAAATACCATAGTCAAAGGTGTCGATCTGCTTCACATATTTTCTAAATTTCAACCGATTATTAACCCTTTATAAGTCACACCTCTATCCCCACTCTTAGGCGATACCGTAGCAACGCGTGGTCCCCACCTCGCGTGCGTTCGTCCCGTTTCGGTACGGTTTCGGGCGCTGTGACTTATAAAGGGTTAAGGAGGATCGGTGGCCACTCCCAAAGTCAAATCAGAGATAAATTTTCGCGATCGATTCTTTAAAGTTTAATGCATTAAATAATAACAGTGGAGGGTGATTTGTATTGAAGCATGTAGACTTAATCCAGAGAAAGATTAATAGTCACGGATTTGCATAAAGATTAACTGATTAACGTTTCTTTTCAGTGTGATATATTTTCGTTCAGTTTTTTCCAAGTATTATCTTTAATTCTTTGCCGATTTTTATGAACGATAGCTCATTGTTTTTCTTAAAAGATACTCTACGAATTGACCTCCTAGATATTTCATAGTGTTCATCGTTTTGTAATTATAGCCTGTTGTTTATGAAAGTATTTTAATTTCTGTTAAACAACAGTCTAGAATTATTAAACAATTAACACTATGAAATATCTAGGCGGTCGATTCGTAGAGTATCTTTTAAGGTAGAGAATGAGCTGTCACTCATTCAAATCGGCCAAGAATTACAGATTATACTTGAAAAAAACTGAACGAAAATGTATCCCATTGAAAAGAAACGTTAATCAGTTAATATTTATGCAAATCCGTCACTATTAATCTTTCTCTGGATTAAGTCTACATGCTTCAATACAAATCACCCTCCACAGCTATTATTTAATGCATTAAACTTTAAAGAATCGATTACAAAAATTTATCTCTGATTTGACTTTGACGGTCATCACCGATCGTCCTTAAAGCAGTTCTTGAGATATGTAATTTTGAATTTTAAGTGATGCACACATACACAAACGTACGATGCCACTAGATGGCCGCTCGCCATCTAGTGGCATTGTACGAAACACTGACATTCAATACTCCGCCAGATGGCGAGCGGTCGAAGCGTTTCTCGCAAGTGACTTGAAGCCTGAACGTATATATAAGACTGCAAAGTTGTCCTGAGTTCGACTATACACGAGGGGTTTACCCTTCGTTGACGTACCGAAATGTACTATCTCGACACCGAGGGAAAGCAACAACAGGTTTCGCTCGATTCCTCTGAAAAATTTCATTATGATTCTTTCAACGACTTTTCTGTTTAATGGACGGAATCGTTTCACGATTCTCTTAAAGACGCTTTTCAAGATTCTCAGAACGCTTTCGGATAGAAAGAATCTTGAAAAGAATCTTGCTCCGGATCCTATATGTGATTCTTTTCAAGATTCGTTCAAAGATTCTTTCAAGACTTTTTTTAAGACTCTTTAAAAGATTCTTGACAAGATTCTTTTTTTCTACGCGGGTACTGACATAAAAAAAACTCGAAAAACAGTTTTCGCACGAAAACAAAGCTTCCCCTAGAAGGAAGCAAAATTGGTCGCGACGTCATGGAATTCCCCGTATATACATTCGAATTGTATACATATACGTCTATATAACTATAGATACATTGGCAGCGTGGCGGCGATCGCGTTACTTGAGCGCTTGTCTTCGACCCACCGCAGTGAGCGCGCGAGGCGAGAAACGATAGCTGTGATCCTCGCGCGCCCGATTCCATCGACAACCAAGCAGTATAACCGACGCCGGCTTCTCATCGCGCGCGCGCGCACGGAAATGTTGTGCGCCCGTCGACTGCCCATCTCACTCGAGCCGTCGCACCACTTGACGTTCCAGGAAATTAATCACGCGGCAAAATTTCGTGAGATATATTCTCTGACAAAAAAGAATTCTGATATGCGTCCCAACCCTTCAAGTAGTCATATCGAATCTCATAGACCCTATTTATTCAACGAATTATATAAACCAGGCTTCCGAACCTACATTATTTAATTCAATAAACATATAGGATAGAAGTACCGATTGTGGCTACTTTAAGGGGAGGGAGTCAGGTAAAAAAAATTGATTTTGGAAATTCAATATCATCCAAACCCTATTGCATATAAAAATGCCCAATGCACTATCTTGTTGGTGCTCGATGAAAGAATTTTTACTGTCGTCTGACTTGCACATGCTTTTCAATATTATCTTAAGCAAAGTTCTTAGGTTTTCCGTTCTGCGCATGATTCAGATCAAACTACTAGGCAGATTGGAATCATTGACGTCTCATTTTCTTCTTCATGAAAAGATACACCGGCTAGATGGAGCAAACTATTTTTTTTTTGTTCTGAAAGCAAAGTTAATCACTGATTTAGAAAATAGCATAAAATTTATTTATTAATAATTATGTTACTTAAAAAATATTACATTTTATTAACATTTGCTCCACTTAGCCGGTGTATCTGTTCATGAAGAAGAAAATGAGGCGTCAACCATTCGAATCTGCCTAGTAGTTTGATCTGAATCATGCGCAGAATGGAAAACCTAAGATCTTTGCTTAAGATAATATTTAAAAGCATATGCAAGTCAGACGACAGTAAAGAATGGCATTTTTATATGCAATAGGATTTGGATGATATTGAATTTCCAAAATCAATTTTTTTGACCTGACGCCCTTAAGACGCCCCTTAAGAATATTTCCATTTTCAAGTGCTTGTGATTGGGACCAAATATCATAAAACGGTTTTGAACCAATACTTTTCATATCTGAGAAGAATATAATTTCAGATTTCTAGCATTAAAATCTTCATATGTGTCAAGAAAACACTAGAAAATGGACAAAAGTAGTAGCATTGTCATTTCACCAGTTCTGGCCATTCATGCACGGTTTTTGGCCATACTTAAAAATTGAATACCTTAATATTTATTGCGCTTCAAACATTTTTTAAGGCGTTTTGAATCATTCAAAATCGTATTCTTACGAAAATAACAAATTCTTCTGCACAAAAATGTATTCGTTTAAAACACAGATGCCATCTGTGAACCTAACTACCCGTTTTTGACATTCGTTTCCTGCGGTTTGCACTTTTTCGTCGCAGCTTTCTTTATCAGAAATAGTCATACATTATATTAATATCTTAGTCTGTACGCTTTAATTTTTCTTTTTACCGGAGCTTTCTCCGAAAGTAGATTTTGGTATTGCATAGTGATGGGAATCTCCAGCATGAAAGGGGTTTTACCACCATTTTATCTTTTTTTTTACTATACAATTCTTTGACTATATTTTTCTCAGCGTGTTTTGGTTTTTTTTGTTATTCTTTATGAATATATGAATTGATTGTACAATAATTAACAAAAAATGGCGACATCCGGGTCAACATGCTTATTCCATGTACCAGTTGTGACCATCGTTGTTTTTATAAACATATAAGTGTATTTTAGACTTTTACTACATCAACATTTCCAGTGATGCTTTTTAAGATTGATACGTGCAAAGCTGTATACAATTCGCCTACTAGATAACCCGGAAATATATTTAGAATTTACGTTATAAAATCTTGTCGAGTTACGCAGAGTTGAGAATGACAATAGCCACGAAAAATGTATTTTATTGTGGTCCAAAACCGGTAAAACGACCCTATCGTATAATTGGCTTAATAACAGATTTTTTAACAATTGTCCCAATCTGCAACATTTATTTTATAAACACTGACATTTTTTAAACCTTCAAACTATAAATAATAAAATATAAAAATATTATAAATGATTGAATTGAAACAAATCAATAATAATATTTTGTTTTAAAAAAATTAATTATGTTCCCATCAATTATGAAAAATGTCGTTACATTTTTTAAATATAACAGCGCGTGTAAATTGCTACAATTTACGTGCGGTGTTTATAAATATACCTGTATGACTGCATTGACTTTCCAGGGTCGGTAAATACCACCAGGAAATCGCCACAGGGAATCCGCTGTCGGTTCGTTAGTCCTCGAAAATTCTCGTGGCTGAAGGACGTGAATCGCGTGGTTCACGAAACATCCACGCGAGGGCGCTTCTCGTGTTATTAATAAAAGCGAACGATTCTCGGCGTGTCGAGCATTACTATACAGAAAGGGAACGAAAAATAAGTTCAGGAAGAATTGAAATAAGAAGGGGGAGAGCAAAGAGTATAAGTCAGTGGCAGTTGTAGCGCTGCGGCGGCTTGGCTCGCTCAAGAGAAGAGCCCATAATTTATTTATCGCGATACGAGAGATGAGCAGCTCGCTCGGTGAGCGCGCGCCGTGCAAGTTCTCGACGTTGTGCCGCTCGATCTCCACTTCCACCCCATCGGGACTTCGCGGTATATGCAAATGAATCACTGCTCGCCTCAGTCCACGCGGTTACATGACGACCTCCATCTCTTCCTCTTCTTCTGTTTGTGTTTACTTTTATGTATAAGAACTTCACGATGAGTGTGCAGCCCTCTTGCGTTCAGAAAACTCGTGGCAGTCATAGTAACTATTAATTGTTGTGCAACTCGACTGTTTATAGGCCGGTTACTTTTTTAAAAAACTGTGAATGGTTAACGTGACTATAAGCTTTATATTTCAAGCTTTGTTCCCATGATTAGTTAAAAATATCTTGTTAATTAAAAAAAATCATCTTCAAATAGGTTAAGTGACAACTATTTAATTGTTGTGCAACTTGATTATTTATAGGCGGATTCAATTTTTTAACTTTAAATAGTTAATGTGACTATAAGCTTTATATTTCAAGCTTCGTTCCCATAATTAGTTTACAAAGTTTTACAAATTAAAAAAAAATCATCTTCGAATAGGCTAAGTGACAACTATTAATTGGTGTGCAACTTGACTATTTATAGGTTTCATTTCTTTCACTTTCTCATTACATACTAAGTATGTAAAAAGAAAAAGTATAAAAATCAAAAAAAAAAATCGACTCTTGGATTTTGATAAAAATACATGTTTTGAGTGTCATAGATTCCAAAAAACACATTCACAAAGTCTGTTTGTCAAACTTGACTGTTGTGCAGCTTGTTTGTTTATACACTGAGAGAAATTTAGATGGTCCTGGTAACTATTCAGTGATAATTATATTTTATTAGTCCAGGTGACTATTTTCATGGTTACATTAACTCTCTTTACTGTTAATGTAACTACTGTTAATGTTACTGTTAATATAACTACGAAAATAGTCACCTGGACTAATAAAACATAATTATCACTGAATAGTTACCAGGACCATCTCAATTTCTCTCAGTGTAGACGGATTAATTCTTTTTAATTATAAATAGTTCATGTGACTATAAGTTATGTCTTTAAAAATTGGAAGGTGAGGAATAATTGCAAAGAAACAGAAACTTATGTGGTATATCCTCATTCTTTTCAGCTGTGATAGATAATGTTAACGTTATGACGATATAACCCATTAAATAATAAGTAAAAAAATGTGCAACGTTCTAGTGTAAACTAAATAGATTTCTAAAAAAAATTAATAACATTGAATTTTTTTTTAATGGCGATAATTTGTTTTTATCATTAAACTAGTTTCTTTAACTAATTAAACTTTTTTTGATAACGACGTGTAAAAAATCTACAGTGTTTAAAAAAATTACAGTACATTTATTTCTTAACGCCCCCACCGAAAAGCCTCTTAATTGCATCATCGTAGTAATCAGCTGGGAAGAGAGATGAGAGCTCGTGAATACCAAAGTTCCCGATAGCGCGAGATTTTCTCGGTCATAGGGCATCGCGAATCGCAGCGTTACTCTCCCGTGACGTGTCCGAATGAGTCATGTAGCGAACTCGCGCAAAGTTCACAAAAATTTCGAATTATTTCTCATCTCTCTATTTTCCTTCTTCTTCTTCTTCTTCTTCATTTGATTAACGGCAGCAGCAGCAGCAGCAACAGCTTCTTCAGACTCATCACCTCTGCTTGACTTCTAGTCAAAAGTCGTCGAGGTCATACCCACAAGTTCTCTGCACTTACCTCGAAGCGAGAGAATAATATACACACACATATGGGCGTATCTCACAAACCTTTAACTTTCACAGCCTTAAAGATCAAAATATAATTTGAGGAGCACAAGTACGCCAATTTTTTGTACGCATATAAGACCTTTAGAAAACAATATTTGTTAATGGCCATTTTTTTAACTTAATTTTTTGTACACATATAAGACCTTAAGGGGATGCTGGAGTAGATTTTGATGCCGACCTTGGTCAGTAAGTCTTCCGATTAGGATACAGGTGGCGCCGAGTAGTCTGCTTACTTTTGGCAAAAGATACCGAAAACAAAATGGCCGCACACCACATGTCATCAGACCTTTGCTGTAAGATATAATTGTTTTTGGAAATTAGATATGTAAAATCAGACCGGACGTCAATTCTGTGATGATTTCTAAATATTCCAAAACCATCAGAATGTTAACTACACAAGCCAAATCCATATATAGTGTATATTACGGTCGCATTGCAGGGGCTCGGAGCTTTTGCCAAAAGGAAACGGCGCCACCTGTCTCCTAATGACGGAACTATATTCATGCTCTTTACCAGCTCTGAGCCTGTGCGAAAATTAAACAGTCTTTGCAATCGTAGTATACACTATTCGTGGATTTGGTTTGTGTAATTGACATTCCGACGGTTTTGAAAGGTTCAGGAATAATCAAAGAATGGGTGTCCGGTCTGATTTAACACATCTGAGTTCCAGAAACGTTTATATCTTACCTCAAAGGACCTGTTGACATTTCGAGCGGCCATATTGGTTTTTGAGAGGTTCAGTAATATACAATTTCTTACATTTCTTGTATGTTTTGAACAGTAATTCGAGCGGACACCCAAGCATGAATGTTTTTATTGCATCCCTGCAAAATTTGACGTATATTTGTAGCATAATTTCGATGAATAGTGTATACTACGAAATTGCCTATTTTTACCGACCAAAGTCGGTAAAAAAATCTACTCCAGTATCCCCTTAAGAAAACAATATTTGTTAATGGATAATTTTTAACTGAAAATAATGTATTTGGTGCAAATTTGTTATCAGAACTATCTGCCACTGTATTTTATAAATGTTGACTTATTAAAACATGACTTCTTTAAAATTAACCCATCGAAAGGGATACACTGAGAGAAAAGTATGTCACTGATTTAACGATTTCACATGATAAAAGGAATATAGGAAGACTTGCAATGTTTTATGGTGGAAGCGATGATAATATGGTTCAATAAAGGATACTTTCAAGGTTATTGGAAACAAACGTTGAAATCGTATATGCAACGAAACGGCATATTTGAAACTATTATCATTTTGATGATAGCTACTATAATTATATTTGCTATAACCATAAAATAGAGACGTTCCTCCTCGGAATTATATTAATGGTTCATCCAATTATTTTCTTATAATTACTATAACCATAAAATATAGACGTACCTCCTGGGAATTATAGTTTATAGTTACACTGTAAAAAAAATCTACTTGAAATTTAGTGCCCTTTTACTGGAAGTTTTTATTCATAAACTAGTATATTAAATTTAGTATACAAGAGTAATGTAAAATTAATGTATCGTACAGCACATTAAAAAATTTACTTTAATTTTACAGTAAAAGGACGTGAATTTTATACCACAATTGTATATTAAATTTCGATGACGAGTTTATAAATAAAAACTTCCAATCTTTTCTAACAGTGTAGATTATCGTCGGTCTAACGATATTTTTTTTTAATTACTAGATTTTTCTCAGTTTAGTTTTATCTTGTCTAATGGGTAATATTTTAATCAAATTTTACTTAAATCGTAAATAAAAAAATGCAAAATGTGACCGTTGTGACTCTACTGACTCAAAATATAATTTGGATAATTTAGAAACAATAATACTCTTAATTTATTACCAAAATTTATAAATCTAACATGCCCGAATCTAAGACCTGAACACATTTTAACCCAGAAAGAAATTGTTTTTGATCGAAAGGTCGCGCAAATTTGCCTTCACATAATTCGCGATACGATTAACGTACTGAGATGTAATTTATTAATCTTACTTGACCAGATTGGCCGGGTAACGGTGAGAAAAGCCTGAGATTTATTCTGCACGCGTTAATATAGACCCATTCGTCAGATCACTGCGAGAAACATAATTGATTCTCCGGCGTAAATTTCACTTCTTTTAATCCGTGATTAATCTACCTTCATATGCATCCAGTTTAATATGCTCAATGAGCTTGTGCTGTTATTCTGAAGTCCTATAACGGTGGATATAAGATGAAACATGAAAACAGCAGTAACAGAGTAACAGATGTTTACAGGATAACCGCTAAATTTCAGACATGTTTTGGCAATTACAGTTACGTACATTATGTTCATTATACCTTACTAGATGTTGATGATTTTTTTCGTATTTTTCTAAAGGTGTATATCAATGCCAAACGATTGGCATTGATATACACCTTTACGAAGGTATTCTAAATACCTTCGAAGTGATTCTAAAATCATACACTGTAAAAAAAATCTACTTGAAATTTAGTGTTCTTTTACTGGAAGTTTTTATTAATAAACTAGTATATTAAATTTAGTATACAAGTGTAATCTAAAATTAATGTACGGTACAGCACATTCAATAATTTACTTTAATTTTACCGTAAAAGTACTTGAATTTTAATAATTTGCTTTAATTTTACTGGAAAAGTACATGAATTTTGTACCACAATTGTAAATTAAATTTCGATTACGAGT
This sequence comes from Ephialtes manifestator, assembly GCA_963970395.1. Taxonomy (NCBI): domain Eukaryota; kingdom Metazoa; phylum Arthropoda; class Insecta; order Hymenoptera; family Ichneumonidae; genus Ephialtes; species Ephialtes manifestator. The sequence continues at coordinate 21,205,014 of OZ019974.1, read as the reverse complement.
TTATGAATAAAAACTTCCAATCTTTTCTAACAGTGTAGTTACACTCTGCAAAGTTGATAATTCCCGCATTTGAACCAGGAAAAAACAGTCTAATGGTGCATTATAAAATTAAATTTTTTTTTTCGGATGTTTCGTATATCTCAAAATATTTTAATACTCGCGTAATTCATTCTGTGTAAATTAGTATCGCATTCCATATTCAAGTTACAGGATAGTCAAAGGTTTGTGAGATACGCCCATATGTATACACATGTACAAATTAAACATAGGAATTATACTTTGTTGAGAGCTTCGATGACGAGAAACGAGCAAACAAATTATTTGTTGTCGAAATCACTTGTATGTCTTTTGACGTTGTCTTGTCTCTTTATATTAATCGCGATGACGATGACATTATTATCAACTGGACACTATTTTTTTTACCCCAAGGGCTTCACTCGCTCTGCGGAAAACAAGTGTTTATTCTTGAATAATGGACTCTAATGAAGTTGTAAGTATGGGTGCTTATATATCTCCTCACTGGCGAACCGTGAAAAAACGTGTTTCCTACGTGACTATGTACACCGCGTGTCCCAGGATACACATAAATACCGCGTTGAATTTAAATATACACAATCCATGTGCAACGTTATTATTCGAGTACACACACATAATGTATTCTGCTTGCTTTTCCAGCAATTACGAGCGCGACACTTCGGACGTATTGATTTATCAATTTCTATTTTTTTTGTGCTGATTATTATTCTGCCACGTGGGTTTGTAAATCATTATTATCGCTTCGAAGAAAATTTAAAAACCAGTATCATTTTTTTGAAATAGTATAGAATAACTATAAAATAAAATACGAACAAAATGGTCTTTATTTCATAAAACTTAAATTTTTATAACAAAAAAAACCTAAATGTCAATAACTATAAAAATAAATTGTAACGAGTGAAATTACGACGGTTGGTTGTGAGTCATCCATCACCCATTGATTGATTGGTATCTCCCGAATTTTGTTTTATTTTTTTTTTCTCTTTTTCTACATCCTCATTTCACGTTGGCGAGGATAAACATCGAGAGTTTTTCGAGCTCGAGATAGTTTCACCGTACCAAGAAATAAATTGAAAAAAAGGAAGAGGAATCCCAGGAGAAGCAAGTTTGTATCATATGTGAGGCGTTCTCTGTCAGGTTATTCTTTTTAACCCTCTTGAAAATTTCTTATAATTTGCTAGGTTTTATTTTTAATTGAGAGGATTTTGTAAAAAAAAAATTTGAAAATTTTTTTCGCACAAATTACCAATTTGTATTTTATCAAGTTATAAAAAATTGAAAAAAATGAGACGCTTTAAAAAAAAATTTCTTATCTCTTAAAATACAAATAATGTTTTTTTAAACTACACAATGTGAGCGCAAAAAAAATTAGAGGAAATCCTCAAAAAGTGTTTTCAAGCTGTAGTAAAATCCAATAATTCATTTATAAAATTGTAATGAGAAAAGTGAGAAGCTTTTAAATTTTTTTTGCTTCTCTCTCAAAATACAAATAATTTTTTTAAAAACTACACAATTTGAACGCAAAAAAAATAGAGAAAATCCTCAAAAAATGTTTTCAAGCTGTAGTAAAATTCGATAATTCATTTATAAAATTGTAATGAAAAAAATGAGAAGCTTTTAAATTTTTTTTTGCTTCTCTCTCAAAATACAAATAATTTTTTTTTAACTACACGATTTGAGCGAAAAAAAATAGAAACATTCCTCAAAAAGTGTTTTCAAGCTGTAGTAAAATCCGATAATTCATTTATAAAATTGTAATGAAAAAAAATTCGGAAAGAAAACATATTAGTTGACAGAGAATGCCTCATATCCTTCAGGGTCTTCACGCGTGTCAAATGGTCTGACGCTGGCGGTCACGAACCTCAGTTCGTTCAAGTGTTGACGCCAGAGTTGCAAGGAATCGATTGATTCTTCGCGCAGCAGCTGTTAGGGGAAATTCAGCGTTGAAGCGATAACGTTTGTAAAAAAAACAAGAAGAAAAAACGCTAACGAATGTGCAAGTGAGAATAATGATAGTAAATTGAAAAACAAGAGAAACTAATCCGTGACAAATGACAAAGCACGAGTAGAGAGAGAAATAAATTTGTCAGAGGAAACGAGTGGTGGCTGACGAGGTTATAAGCGTCGCGTTTCGCGCTACTCGCGCAATCGTCGGTATTTTTCAATGCTCACTTTTTTCCTCTCCTATTCACCACGAGACTTCCATTACCAGTTGTAAATTTGTTACGTGGCTAATCGTCATTGTTACACCTTTTTCTCTGTGCGTATTATATACGTACGTTGCACTGCTAGTAATGCGGTATATGCCTTTTAGAGGCTCGCGCTGTTTGTGCATATACCTCGAGTGTTACGTTACACTGCGAGCGCGAGAGGTACGTACGTGCCGGATTAATCGAGTGTGAAGCACCGTGATTACATCCTGGCACACCCCCGCCTCATTTTCGCTTCTACAGGGTGGTCTGCGTGGATCAACACTTTGTTTTCAGCTTCTCATTGTGGCAGGTAAAAAAAAGTTGCAAAGTAGAGCTTCGCACATTGCTTCGTCATCAATATTCATTTTTCACAAAGGCACCTCTATGAGTAAGCTTATTTATTAATTTCAGCTCCTTCCTAGAGGAAGGTTTGTAAATAAAAATGAAAATGAATGAGGATATAATGTATAAAGTTCTACTTTACAACTTTTTTCGTTCTTGAAAAATTTAAAATCACATACAATCCAAACCGTTTTACCGATCACAACCAAATTTGGTAGGTAGCAGCGCTGAATGTTATTTTTCATCTGTGAAAAATTTCCGTTGATTTGGTGAGGTTTGATGTGAGTTAGAGAAAAACAAATGTTTAAAAAAAAAAAAAATTCTATAAAAATTGAACTTTTTTTTTACAGATTCATTCCAAATTCAATACCGATCCTCTATTAATATAGATTTATTCATTAACAATTATTTAGCTCAATAGCTGGAAATCTGCGGCTGCTAGAGAGCGTACAGACATTTTTCGAAAATTGCGGAGTGAAATAAAATTTGAACATATTTTTGAATTTTTCAAAAATTATCTCAACAACGTCGTCGACCTGCTTCACATGTTTGCTAAATTTCGGCCCGATTGCTAAAGCAGTTCTTAATATATGTAAGTTTGAATTTTGAGTGACGGCAACACACACACATACACTCACATCCATTCATACATTTTTCCTAAATCAATGTTCTCGATGTTTTAGATCATTGTGAGTAATCTGATATAAAAAAGTCGAAAAAAAATCGCGCGAAAACAAAGCTTCCTCTATGAGGAAGCAATAAAGGGGAAAAAAAATTTACTATTTTTTTTTCGCGCATTAAATGCTCAGGGATAGTTATACCGAAAATAATATTTGTTGAAAAAAATATGTTGTTTCAAATTATTAATAATTGTTGTAGCAGTGTTGGATTTTTTTACTGACATTTTCATAGTCCTTTAGGAGTTCCAGTTTTTATTAGCACAATTTTTTTGTCACAAGGTTCTTATTTATTTTTATTGAATTTTGGAGAAGGTCTTGAGCACTTGACTTAACTAAATATTGGTTAATATAGAAGACATTATAAGAAGTATCTCCAATTTTTAAAGCTCTGTATTTACATGTAATTATGTGCTATACACAGTGTCATTTTATTCGAGTTTCTGGTAAGCCTTTTTACTCGAGTTTTTAGTGGAGTTTTTAGCATAATTTCTAGTAAAACGTATAATTGAAAAATTTTCGTGGAGTCTCCAGTAAAATTTTCAACACAGTGACATTTTTTTCAAGTAGCATTAAAATATGGTTATTTTTTCCGTTATGATATATTTTTCCTCCGTCAAAGAATTATGAATTTAAAGACGGTTATTTCAATTGCTTTTCCACTTGGTTGGTGTCCATACCCGCAGAAGCCTGGAGCACATTTTGTACGTTAAGTCAATTACAGTACTGGACCTAAAGTCAATTTGCAATGAGAAGTATCTAGAAACAAAAAATTGAGTTAAAAACATAGTGAGCCAACGAAATGAGATCTGCAATGAAAATGGGGATTAGGCGAAGAGCGAATTCAGAATGACTGGAGAGACGAGCGCTTCTATGGTCTGGACTGCACATTCAATTTTCTGCTTGGTCAGTTTGTGACCTCCCGTCTATCTCTACATTCATTCTGACTCTATCTCATTTCTTTTTTTTATCTACCTCAGCTCGTTTTCTTCACTCTCGCTCGTTCCTTCCATTTATTCTCTATCCTTTTTCTTGATTTTGTAGTGGAGCCTCACTGCATGAGACTTTCCTTGCGTAAACACCTACTCCGATTTCCTTCCTGCAAAGCCGAGCTGGACGGACTGACAAGAACTTTTAATAAACTCACTCGACGCGACTTTTCTGCATTTCCATCCTTAGCATAAATTTTATTTGGAATACAGTAGCTAACTGTTTATTATAATCACCAATTTTTTATTTTAATCTTGCTGTGTATTAAATTTAAGAAGTAGCAAAATTAAAATTTACAAAGTTGACAAATATGGGCGAAATTTTTTTTTTTTGTCACAGATTTTCAGCTATAAATAATTGATGATTTTTACGCATTAAAAAAAAAGAAAAAAAAACAATCAGGAGTAACGATATTCTTTATTTTTTTAAATACTTACAAAATTTTGATGAGCATTTTATTGTTGTGAAGAAGAAGTTTCGTTGCCTTCTCAACGTTATTGCGAGGATTTAGAAAATAGAATTTTTATGTGTAACAAAATAGTTTTTGAATTATTAAAAAAAAGAACAAGATCAAGGCTTATCCTAATTTTTTTTAACTATTCCATTTTTATTTAAAGAAAAAACCTATTATTACTAAAAAATAGTTTACTCAATCTTATATTTGACATATTGAAGCAATAGCAATTTTTCAAAACGTCTTCCATCATTTCATTCCGAAAATTCCGAAAAAAATATGCCAATCAGTACAATTTTATTATGAATGCATCTTGCATTTAAATTTTCTAAAAAAGAAACGCATTATCTCCTAAAAATTTAAAAAATGCAATTTTTCTTCTAGTTGAACAAAAAAATATCCAAAATCTGACAAAAAATGTGTCATTTTATTTACTGAAGCTGCGCAAAGGTTTAATCATATGGCTTTAATAGAATATGCAGCTTACAATGCCTAAATGCATCTTGCATTTAAATTTTCTAAAAAAGAAACGCATTATCTCCTAAAAATTTAAAAAATGCAATTTTTCTTCTATTTGAACAAAAAAATATCCAAAATCTGACAAAAAATGTGTCATTTTATTTACTGAAGCTGCGCAAAGGTTTAATCATATGGCTTTAATAGAATATGCAGCTTACAATGCCTAAATGCATCTTGCATTTAAATTTTCTAAAAAAGAAATGCATTATTTCCTAAAAATTTTAAAAGTGCAATTTTTCTTCTATTTGAACAAAAAAATATCCAAAATCTGACCAAAAATGTGTCATTTTATTTACTGAAGCTGCGCAGAGGCTTAATCATATGGCTTTAATAGAATATGCAGCCTACAATGTCTAAATACATCTTGCATTTAAATTTTCTAAAAAAGAAATGCATTATCTCCTAAAAATTTAAAAAATGCAATTTTTCTTCTATTTGAACAAAAAAATATCCAAAATCTGACCAAAAATGTGTAATTTTATTTATTTAAGCTTTGCAAAGGTTTAATCATATGGCTTTAATAGAATAAGCGTGTTTCCAATACAATTTGCACAAAAAAATTGTAACCTTAACGAATTAAAAAAACCTTACTTGAAGAATTAGCTTTTAATCCTCGAATCGTTAACAAAAAAAAACTGTATGGCTATTAAACTTTATAGTGTAGGTTTAATACAATGCATAGAACGCATGAGAAACGAGAGTCGAAAAGGACTTGCCTCGCCCAATTTTAGTCTCGCGATGCAGACCACTGCACCAAACCGAATATCGTGGTTTATAGTCGTAGGTATATGTATGTACGTGTGCAGGGCTCTCGTTTATAGCCGGTCCTTTGTTTGGCGGTCGTGTTCCGGGGCCTCACGTTATGTGTATGCGGAGCAGCAGCAGCAAAAGCAGAAGCAAACGTATAGTGTGCTTCCGCGCCCATAACCTCTGCACTGTTTTCGTCTCGTTTCACTCGATTTACTTGTATTTTTGGAACACCGACGGTGTTTAGGGCATTTATATGGCACGCCCTGTGGAGCACCCGCCATTGGTGTAGTCTGGAAGCCTCGCTTGGCAAAATTTACCGTCGTTGTATACAGTTGACGTTTCAAGCTTTAATTGATAGGATGAAGAAAGAAAGAAGTGAAACAGAAGACGTCCCCGAGATTTCGCAGCATGGGGCTCGTTCGTTTCTGCAGCCACTTTACTTTTTTATCTTTCTGCTCGAGTAGCCCGAAAGAGACTTGTTTTACGGCTCCTGGTCTCGACTAGTGATCTTTTAAATAGCTCTCGCCTTTCCTGCATCGTTTTATTTCACTTTGCTTTGATGATTTTGTTGAAGTTATGAATATTAGCGAGAATTTCATAAGAATCAGCAGTTTGGTAAAATTTAATATTGTAGTACTATTGGTAATTCAGCGAAATTTAGTATTTCAGTAAAATTATTGATTTGGCAAAAATGTATATTTCATTAAAATTAGTCTCTTCGTACAATTTAGTTTTTTTAATAAAATGAGTGATTTAGTAAAATATAGTATTTCAGTAAAATTAGTGGCTTAGTAAAATTTAATATTTCATGAAAATTAGTGGTTTAGTCAAATTTAATATTTCAGTAAAATGTATGTGACAAAAATTCTTACCTTCAGTATTTTTCTTACGTCATAAGCTCAAAATCTCTATTGATGTATCTAGGAGATCACAAGACTAACTTTCCACATTTAGTCTCGTCAAATACTAAAAAAAGAAGCGTGTTATCAAAAGATTTCGTCTTTATCGAAAGGTACACCTCAACTGGAAGATCTTGCGCTCCCACAGGTCGTCGACATCGCCTGAATTCTTCGAGAAGTGTGAAGGTGCGAGGGAGTAAAGAGTCGTCGAGATAGTGAAAAAGAAGAAAAAAAAGGGAATTTTATCTCGCGAGTTTGAGTCTCCTCAACGTCTTGAGTAAATACTCGACAGTCGGGGCTATATCTGCTTACACGTACACGAAGTGTGCACATGGGGAAAAACATCACGTAGTCCACGTACTACGGCATTATTATGAGACCTGTGGAGCTGTCCGTCCCTCAGTGCCGTTTATCGAGTTCTTTTCAGCAGCCTCGAGGATTTCTAAAGAGACGTGAAGTTTGACGAGACCAGTCGACGTGAGACTAGGTGTTAATTCGTTAGACAAGTTTGCGTGTTCCAGGCGATTGAAATTTTTTTTTTAGGAAGCCAACGGTCACCTCTAATACCGCGAAGAGAAAGTCGAGCAGTGTTTTCGCAGTAAGGGGAGGTAAATTCTGTACTGTCAATTTAAGGTCGAATTTATAGTCTCAAGTTTTCAACTGAAGTTGTCGACTGAAGTTTTCAACTGAAGTTTTCAACTGAAGTTTTCAACTGAAGTTTTCAACTGAAGTTTTCAACTGAAGTTTTCAACTGAAGTTTTCAACTGAAGTTTTCAACTGAAGTTTTCAACTGAAGTTTTCAACTGAAGTTTTCAACTGAAGTTTTCAACTGAAGTTTTCAACTGAAGTTTTCAACTGAAGTTTTCAACTGAAGTTTTCAACTGAAGTTTTCAACTGAAGTTTTCAACTGAAGTTTTCAACTGAAGTTTTCAACTGAAGTTTTCAACTGAAGTTTTCAACTGAAGTTTTCAACTGAAGTTTTCAACTGAAGTTTTCAACTGAAGTTTTCAACTGAAGTTTAAAGCTTCAGTTTTTGACTGAAGTTTAAAACTTCCGTTTTCGACTGAAGTTTAAAACTTCAGTTTTTGACTGAAGTTTAAAACTTCCGTTTTCGACTGAAGTTTAAAACTTCCGTTTTCGACTGAAGTTTAAAACTTCAGTTTTCGATTGAAGTTTTCAATGGAAGTTTTTCAGCTGGAGTTTTGAAATGAAGTTTTCGACTGAAGTTTTGAACTTCAGTTTTTTACTGAAGTTTTCAACTGAAGTTTAAAACTTCAGTTTTCGACTGAAGTTTTCAATGGAAGTTTTTCAGCTGAAGTTTTCAACTGAAGTTTTCAACTGAAGTTTTCAACTGAAGTTTTCAACTGAAGTTTTCAACTGAAGTTTTCAACTGAAGTTTTCGACTGGTTTTCAACCGAAGTTTTCGACTGAATGAATTACATATTGACTTTCTTAATTCTATCATTATTTCTCAGTGTAGGATATGCAGCCTTTAGTGTCATACCAAAAACATCTACGTAAAAAAATGGATTCATCAATCATTTGCATCGTCATTATGCAATGTCTCTGATTCTATCCGTTGCGTCGTCGATGACAGCAGAATATCGGTATATTCGAGGATGGAAGTATATGGTATCGCACGTTGTGTAGCTCGATGCTCCGACACGTTTTCATATGCTGACAACGACAGCAATGAGAACGACCACGACGACATCATGCAGCCAACGGGATCCTGTCTCATTATCATTTCAGCGGTGCACTCACTTGATGTCTCTTACTTTCACGAGCGAGAGAGTAAAGGAATAAGTCGAGAATCGTAGCTTGATGGCTGTTTTTTTTTTTCACGTCACGCGTCCCAACCCTTTTCCTTTGCGTTTGTGACACTTCCTGTCGTATATATACGATAGCCCTTCACCGACCGCTGCATCAGACATCCAACACCACGCCTCGCCCACCTATTTCTATACATTTATACCTGCGGTTCGTCTCTGTTACGTGGACCGGGTCGATCATTCACTGGTTTTTCGATCGGCCTTGCACAGCCACTCGTTTCACAGATCCGAAAATGGCCCCACGTCCTCACCTACTTAATTAAAATCGTCTTCTAAATTAGCCTCTTTAGACCGATTGAAATGATGTCTTGATGAAATCATAGTGCGCTGAAGAAAAAAAATTGTAATCAATGATATTAATTCCAAAGCAAAAAACATATATTATGAAAATAGCATTTATATACTAGAATTGATCGTTTATGAATTTTTCGTTGTCCCTCTTTTAAAATTGCATTTTTGAAGTAGTAGTTGCGTAGAAAAAAGTTAGTCATTTACAATTTCGTATTTTTCTTTAATTTATAAGACAAATCAATTATTGTTTCGAATCAGTAATTTGGATGACATTTTTTTAAATTTGTACCTTTTATTTCACTGATAATGTTAATTAGAAAAAAAATTGCTACGCGTCTCGGAATCAAGTGTTGCGAATTAATGGATTCGTCGAATGAGGGAGTGGATCGGGAGTTTCTCTCGATATTAGAGACAACCAACCTGTACTATGTTATAACCCACTCGTTGATCAGTCATCGCGAAGGATCGCGACGTCGTATAAAATTGTTACGAAATTATCCACTGCAATAACACCTCAACTGTTTGTTATTATGTGTATACATATATCTACGGGGCGGGGACACCCACCGATGCCTATTGTCGAGTGAGTATTGTATGGTTGTAATAGATTTTTGCATCAATCGCGGTGCTAGAACAAACGAACACGTGGTTTCTGTCTGGTAGTGCTATACGTAGCGTTTTGGTGCTTACAATGAGCGATGAACCGTGCAAAAGCCGCGGTGCACTCCCACATCGCAGACGGAATCACTAACAGACCGTTGCACAATGGGAATTAAGTATTGAGCGCACTTGGCATGATTCATCAAGAGATAGTTAGGTTTAATATCAATAAAACATATTTTCAAAGATTTCTTAATTATCGTAAAATCTAAGAATTTAAAAATAATCTTGATGTTTCCATATAGGGTTACTCAAGATGGTTTAGACCATTGAGAAAAGTGGTTCAGAAGAAAAATGTCTGTCTGGATGGAAATCGGAGCTAAGCTTGAGAAGAGGTAAAAACTCTATTAAGGGGACTTCTTAGGTATAAACGTGGCATCCACAATAGTGAATCCACTCTAGAACCCTACTAGGCTCAACAGAGGCTGCCACGACAAAATATATAGTTAAAAAAGTCCACTTCGGGGCCTAATCAGGCTCAAATGTGGAACCCTCACTACACGGAAAGAAAAGCTTGGTTGAAACAACCAAGTGCTATGGTTATATATGCGTCAGACAATTAATTGGTTAAACCGACCAATTTCTTGGTTAGGCTACCAATTTCTTGGTTAGGCTACCAATTTCTTGGTTAGACTAACCAAGTAACTTGGTAAGCTAACCAAGTGACTTGGTTAGACCAACCAAGAAATTGGTCACCTAACAAATTACTTGGTTGGTCTAACCAATTAATTGTCTGGCGCATATATAACCATAGCACTTGGTAGTTCCAACCAAGCCTTTTATTCCGTGTAGGGTCACCCATATTGAGCCTCTTCGTTGCCTACAAAGGTACCCTTTACAGACAACTGTATAGGCACTGTATAGGCAACTTTATAGACCCTTTATAATTTGATTTTTTTATATTTCCGATACGTATTCTGCAATAGGTATGACAAATTATTCCCTTACTGAAGCCTGTCGGAGTCAACTAGGTGATCACCCATCTAACTATTGAAGGTCAGTGTCAGCTAAGCGGTCACCCATCTATGTATTGACCATCAGTCGCCAGCCCCGCGGTCATACATCTAAGTAATTACCGTCAGGCTAGGCGGTTATCCAACCTAGTACTGACAGTCAGAGTTAGCAAAGCGGTTACCCATCTAAGTATTGACCATCAGTCGTCAGCCACGCGGTCACCCATCTAAGTATTGACCATCAGTCGTTAGCCACGCGGTTACACTAACCCTCAGGTCAGTCAGACGATCGTCCACCCAAATACTAACGCATAACGGCTTTATCAATCGGGCAGAATTTTGCCTGCGTGTAGAGGAGTCATACTCCTTAGTATGTAAAAAAGTTTCGTAATGATCGAATAACCTGGACAGATTTTGTGACATTTTGAGTTTTTCCAAAAAAGTCTGTGCGCCCTCTGGTTAACGCAATTTTTCGACTAGTGAACTAAATAATGATTTACAGATAAATTAATGATAAACTAAGATTCGTATTGAATTTGAGCCGAATCTATAAAACGGGTCGGATTTTACAGCATTATCAATTTTTCAAAAAATCTACCATGAAGTTCTAACTTGAGTCAATTTCGGCCAATCTAGTTCAAATTTTCTATAGAACCGATGCGATATCAAGTTGTGACAAATATCAAATTTGGTGAAGATCGATAAAGGGATTCAAATTTTATAGCCATTTGAATTTCTTTTTGGCTTTCGTACTTTGATTAATACGAATCAAAGTATCGATTAGCACTTCGAACCAAGTGATTTATTACATCAACTAACTAAAAATTGTCGAGGGAAGCCATTTAAGGCACTTGCAGTGATAAATTGAACTTATGGCGCAAGCAATCAAAAGTTTCTCGTCTCGCCCGACCATTTTTCTTCATGCTCGCATAATAATACAACTGTTTATACAAACGTGGGCAGTTTGTGTGTAAAACTGGAGGTTTAATTGGACGACGGGAATCCTCAATGTATATCGTAGATATTCACAGGATATTTTGCAAGATCAACGCCCGCGCCGTTACTGTGAGCGGTGAATGGATAAAATGAGATCTAACGCGATATTAGTCTCCAAGATATCGTAGTTACGTGGGTGATCGAGTTGTGCACGAGGGCACTCCTCTTCTGCAACACCAAAAATCAAAGTTGTTTTCCGTAATAAAATAAAAAAAATACTTCTCGAAGGTATTGCGACCGAAGCAAAATTGTCGAGGGAAATCAAGTTGCGGTAGAATCAACAATGCAAAAAAAGAAATAGAAAGAGAAGTAAACGCAGTCACAGCGGTATTAAGGATCGAGTCCGTAGATCTCTTGAGGGACGTCGTGGTACAGAAAGTCCAGAGCTCTTCGAGTTTACACAGCGGGACACGCGCGTGGTCCACCCACATGCGACAAAACACATATACAAACGACAAGAAAAATCGAGAGAATCTTATAAGTCGGACGTGTGTGGGTTACGCACACTTTAGTTGCCTCGTGGCGTATTATAGTAAACAGTGCACCACGCAAAAGCCTTGGGACTCCTTGATTTATTTTATTAATGTTCCGTGAAGATTTTTTAAAACAACTAAGACGGTAACTAAGCATAAATAACGAAAGTTTGATGATGTTATTGGGGGTTTCATCGATTTTACCACAGTTATAAATGCCCATTAATTCAAGAAATATAGTTTACAGTACAGTTTGTTTTTTAATTTTTATTTCGTAATAATAACATGTAGTTATTATTATGTACAGTGTAAACATTTGAATAGCTTGAAAAAATACTGCAAAAGGAAGAAATAATGCAAAAAGGGAACAGCACTGCCCTGCACTATTTTCTTAATGTATTAATTATGTTTTTCCATTTTTTCAAAAATATTATGGTGATATTTTATTGAAAATTCATAGTTTTTTTCAGCTATTTAATAGTTTACACATTGTATTGTAATCGCTGCATGTTATTAATATGAAACCATAATTATATGGAACGATACGTAGCATTATCTTTATTGCTATGTGTATTAGGTATTTACAACTCTGGATTTGACTAAAAATCGTCGTGTGAAGGCAACATTAATATTGGCGTCGAGTCACTACCGCGACTTTTGATAGTTATTCGACGATTACGTTTTCCATAAAGTAGGAAATACACAAAACTTTGGTTTATGCGCAGACTTCATTGTCTTTTCAAATCGAATATTGATTACGTTAAGCAAAAGGAAATTTCAAAGTTTTTGATTATTTTTAAAAAATAATCGGTTTATGAGTGAAAAAAAGTAATTTTCAAGGTAATTGAAAAGTGATTAGTCTATGCGAGATAAAAAAAGCTATCTGAAAGTCCGACACGTCTCGTGGCGTGTTGTAGTAAACATAGCACCACGCAATATCCTTGGAACTCCTTGTTTTATTTTATTAATGTAGCATCAAGATTTGTTGCAACAATTATGGTAAGCATAAATATTGAAAATATGATAATCATCAATAAAACTAATCGGACTTTTATTAATCGAGTGTCAGACAAAAATAATAAATTATAAAGTATTGTTTCATACACTCAGAGAAATCGTAATAGTGCAGTCTACTATAAAGTGACAACTATTAGTTTTTAGTCCATACAACTATTTTCATAGTTACGGTAATCATGAAAATAATTATGGTAACTATTTGGTAGTTATAGTAATTATTTGATAGTTGTGGCAACTATTAAAAAATTTAGCGTACGAACTAAAAATGAATAGTTGTCACTTTATAGTTACTAATATCATCATTTTCTCTCAGTGTACTTATACTTTAAATGTATAATTTATAAAACAAAAAACTTTTTTTCAATTTATATGAAGGTTGGATTTTTAAAAAATTGTATTATCGTTTTTCTAATTATTATGTGAAAAAGATAATGTGAATTTCCTTCAGTAAAAAGTAGTCAAATTTTTTAAACCGGTGTAAAAACTTTTTCTCGAGTTTTGCTTTGCGAAGTCACTGATTCGCATCATCATGTGCTCGTGACTTCGTCGATTTATTTCGACGACCCGATAATTGATGGCATTACCAGTCCACTAATTCCTCACTAATTTTATTCCAATTATTGTACCGGTGGTCCTCGCACGAAAACCCATTTATCACAGGCGGTTAAAACTCTCTCCCGTTTCATGCTTTCATATACTGTCCGTCGTTCTCCAGCTGTTTTATGATTTCGCTGCAGTGAACATAATCAAAAATCAAATTCTGTTAAATATACGTCAGTCCAATTTCGATCCCATGTCAAATTAACTCCTGTTACTCGAAAATTAGCATTAAATCTGTGTTTTAATGTTGACTGATCAATTTGACTCTGCAGCAAAAGCGTTGATTTGATTTACGAGAAACTTTCGTTGTGCTCGACGTTTCTCAGACAGATAAAAAAAAAACATTGCCGAGTTATTTTTAGCCCACCAGATTTCTGTGATTTGTCACCCGACTGATTTTTTACTGTATTTTTTTAGTGCCTCCTTCCATGTGTGGCTTTTGGCCCAAACTTTTTTTTTTGTCTTTTTAACTCATCGTTCTCTGCGTCTGATGAATTGCTGAGCCGTGATGTGGGTCTGCCGCTGACTTCTGTGTTTTTGACACACTTCCTGCAACCTTCTGTCATTAATCAATCACACTAATGCAAAATAATATTTTTCTGTACCCAAACTCCTGCGCATTTATTATTTATTACACAGAATAGATAACCACGCTGCCCTTTTCAAACATTAAGTCACTAATCGCTGAGCGTGACTAATTCCCAAAAAAATCTTTCTACTCGGAATCAATTATACGCATAGAAGTTTTTAATAAATGGCCTGTGACTTTTTTTTTTGTTGCGATCTCCACAACCGGAATTATTGCGAAACTTTTATTTTTTGTCTCCCATCTCGAACCTAGTAAATATTTAATCCTATCAATAATTGTAAAGAAATATTTGCGACAACATTATTTATTGCTTTTCTTTAAGGGGAGATAACTTTATCGACATCAAAAATTGAAAATATTTGTTCCATAAAATGTTAGTTTAAAATCGCAGAACACAATTCGATATCCTTCTAATAATACAAGCTCTCGGCTTGTGCGCTCTCCGCAGGTATAATAATTTTTATTTAGCTATTCCGTATTTAATTTATCTCGAATAACCACATTGAGAGAAAAGTTTGTTAATATTTGTCAACAGTTAATAAAACTTGTTGAAATATGGCGAAATGAATCATTTAGTTATTGTTATTGAATCTCACTTGAGCTAAATAAAATTTGCTTGTCGCTAATAAAGCTCGCTGACATTTGTTAATAGTTAACAAATCTTATTTGGCTCAAGTGAGATTCAATAAGAATAACTAAATGGTTCATTTTGTCATATTTAACCAAGATTTTTTAACTGTTAACAAACTCTTCACTCAGTGCATTTTCAAAACTTGTGTGCAATATAGTTCAAAACCAATTCCGATGAAATTCGGCATACATCTTTCTAATAGTAGTGTCTTCGACATGAATTAAAATGTTTTTGAAAATAAATGTATTTTTTATTGCAAAATATAAGTTTTAATTTTTACCTAACATTCAAACTTTCTTTTAAAAAGTGTGCTATTTCACCAATTTTCATTAATTCTCACTTATATTCTCAGTTCATATTCTCCGTATGAGTATTGATCGAAGAAAAATTTTTGTTGGCTTTTACATAGTCGTACGAAATTCGCTTTTATGCCAATCTTTTAAATGCTAAAAAAAAATACCGTACTTTTACAATGTTCTTTTTGTGATTTTTCTCGATGGAAAAGTCACAATAATCAACACCCAAAGTTCATCCAAAAAAATGTATGATCAATTTTACTATACACATGTTTCCCTGAGAGAATAACAATGTTTTTATTGTTACCATAACAATAAATAATGTAACCAACATCTAAATTATGGTACGAATAACTATTTGTATAGTAGAACTCACTATACTTAACATGATGTCCCATGAACTTTTCTTAGTGTTTAAAAAATGTTCAACAAATTTTTCCCTTAAAAAAAAAATAAATATCACTAAAAGTATCTCCTCCCTTCATAATTCAGGATTTAATTTTCTAAACAAATTATCGAATAAATAGTTTCGATAAATAAAATCTCTCAACAATACTTACATTTAATCATTTTTTCAAATATTTATTACAATGTATTAATAAATAATGTAACCAACAACTAAATTATGGTACGAATAACTATTTGTATAGTAGAACTCATTATATTCAACATGATGTCCCATGAACTTTTCTTAGTGTTTAAAAAATGTTCAATAAATTTTTCCCTTTAAAAAAAAATAAATATCACTAAAAGTATCTCCTCCCTTAATAATTCAGAATTTAATTTTCTAAACAAAGTATCGGATAAATTGTTTCGATAACTAAAATCTCTCAACAATACTTATATTTACTAATTTTTTCAAATATTTATTTCCAATGTATTAATTTTTTTTCTCTGTTGACTTGCGTGCCCATTAATTCCCTCAGCGTAGATTTCTACTGTGGCCACTAATATCCACAGTGACGCGCCTTTTCGCTCGGGGCGTGAGCGAGATCAGCGCAATACCTCATCCAGCAGCAGAGGCGTAATAGTCGATGAATCAAAGCTCGACGAAGCCATTTTAAAAAATAAATAAAAAAAAATCTTCGTGAATGATGAGGCAAAAGTGGAGAGACTGGGTGTACATATTATAAAAAAAAAAAAAAAGATTCTCGAGGTGCTGTATATATAACTGATGCGTGTACCTGCCCTACGCCTAGAACTTCAGTGCGCGCCCAGACGTCCATCTCGTTTAATAGTATAGCAAAGGAGAAGAGAAATGCTAATCGGCATCGGTGACTACTACCGGATTCCCCGTTACATCCTACAACGACCGACAGCAAGCACAGCATCGCTAACGACAGATTCTATCTTTTATCCCCAACGGACACTTCACTTTGCCTTCTCTCTGTTTATCTCTATGCTCTGATATACCCTCGAGCTGTAATTATTACGTCTTGACTGTTCTGTCGAGGAGGGTTTTGAATGTGCGTGATGTGCCTGTTTATAGTTAGTTTAGACTGACCGTTCGTTTGGCGCTGTTCGATTAGTCTTGTCAGAAATAGGCGCGTATAGTTTTCTGTCTAAGGAAAATTTATTTTTTTATGAAATTGAAACATGGGAGTGAAGTAGGTAGATGACCTTGGCAGGAGGTTAATGGGTGTTGTGGAAAGGATTTATAATATTACTACACCTGTTACGGCAAAGAGCTACTTTTTTTTTCTTTTACAGGCTCTGCTGCAGTGGCTTGGAACAAATTGAGTGAAATTGCCGTTAGACGATTGCGAGTGATGGCCAATAAGATTTTACTTTTACTATATCTTTTAAATATAATGTTTGTAAAATGTTTTTTTTTCTAGAAGAATTTGGTCTATGCGTAAAAACAAAATTACGTTTTTGAAAAGTACACCTAGATAAAAGATCTTGTAGATGGAACTAGATTTTAGTTGACGTAAATACATTTTCTTATTTTAATGACGGTCTAATAGAACTGTATTTATTTTAAGTAAATTATTTTATTTCAGTTGAGTGATTAATATGAAATAAATATGTTTTCGATTAAAATACATTTTTTTCAATTGTGTTCAGCATAAACAATGTGGAAATTAATAATTAATTACAGGACCATCTTTTACAATGAATCATTATGCAATAATATTAATAATATAATTTTATTGATATTAGACAAAAAAGGCAATTGTCCACAGACAAATATTATCAAATAAACGTTGATTTGAATAAATTAATCTATTTCGGACATATGTACTACAATAATTGAAGCAAATTAATGAATACTGGATTGAAAGAAAATTTTAGGTCGATTAAATAATAAGGATTCTATACAGAAATTTCGTCAATTTAATTAATGTTTTTACCGGGTAAAAAAACAATTCAGTAGCAACAAATAGAATTCTTCTTCAGTGAACGTTATTTTATGACGGTCGATTCAAATAAATAAATATGGTTGAAATAAATACATTGCACATTTCAATGAAATACATATATGTTTCATAGGAAGCGAATTTTAGTTAATACATTTAGAGAAATCGTAATAGTACAGTCAATATATATCACTACAATGTGACAGCTATTCATTTTATTACATGCAACTATTTTTATAGTTACGATAACTACGAAAATAGTTATGGTAACTATTTGCTAGTTGTGTCAACTATAAAAAATTTGTTGTATCAACCGTAAATGAATAGTTGTCACTTTATAGTTACTAATACCATAATTTTCTCTCAGTGTACAAATAGAGTTTTTTCTGGGTGTAATATGAAATCGATCCATCGAGTATTTCAAGCATTTGTAACATATCAGCTCGGTATACGAGTGTTAAAAATCTTTATTCTATGCAAATACACAGTATCTATATTATAAATTTGTATAGCCGCTCTATACCAAAAGAAACTGCGAGATTTAACGAAATCCATCCATCAAGTATTTTGAGCATTTTTAACATATCAGCGATATGGGCAAAAAAAACAAAGAAATTTTTTTAAAGTCGTTCTATGAGTGAATAACAATGTAAGTTTTTGAAAATTCAGCTTTCAGTGGAAAAAAAAATTAATTATTTATGAAGTCATCCGTCTACGAGTAAAAAAAATGTCAGTGTTAAAAAACTTATCATTCTATGGTAGAAAATTAATTTTTCTAAAAACTGATCGGTGTATACGTGAAGAAAAAATTAATTTGTGTAAACTCATCGGTATACCCGTTGAAAAAATTACTTTGTTAAAAGTATTTGGTTTACGAGTGAAAAGCAAATTAAGTTTTCAAAAGCCCATGGGGAAAAAGTAATAATTTTCGGAAAATTAACTGTCTATGCGTGGTAAACAAATAATAATTTTTGAAAAGTCATCAGTCTGTGCCTGAAAAAAATGTAATTTTTTTTTACAACCCTTTTTACATAGAATTAGAATTGTTTGAATTATTGCACGGAAAAAAAAAGATTAGTTGCCATAACTAAGAAATGAGTTGACACAACCAATCGATTATTCTATTTCCCTAGCAACTCAAATGGTAATACTAACGATTCGAATGGTAATACCGACGATTCGAATGATAACACCGACGATTCGAATGGTAGTCCCAACTATTCGAGTGGCAGTCCCAACGATTGAATTAGTTAACCTAACTAATTTAGTTAGGTAATTTAATTAGTTAACCTAACTAATTTAGTGAGGTAATTTAATTAGTTAACGTAAATAATTTAGTTAGGTTAACTAATTAGTTAACGTAAATAATTTAGTTAGGTTAACTAATTAGTTAACCTAACTAACTTAGTTAGGTTAACTAATTAGTTAACCTAACTAATTTAGTTAGTTAGTTAGTTAACCTAACTAATTTGTTAGGTTAACTAATTAGTTAACTGTTAGGTTAACTAATTAGTTAACCTAACTAAATTTAGAGAAATTTAAATTAAAGTTGACTAATTAGTTACCCTAACTAATTTAGTTAGTTAGTTAGTTACCCTAACTAATTTAGTTAGGTTAACTAATTTAGATTAGTTAACCAACAATCCAATCGTTGGATTGGTTAACCTAACTAATCCAATCGAGAACTAATCGTGAATAGTTGTGGTTACTATTCGATATGGTTGAGGCAACTAATTTTTTAGACATTGTGTACAGCAAATCGAAAACGTAGTTGCCACAATCAAACATTTTTTTCCGTGTGTGGTTTACGGTCGCATTGTTTGAAGTTTGCAACGATAGCATGAAGACGGGAAAGAAAGTAGTGAGGAGAGTGTCCGGAGCCTCCGGGACTCCGTAGGTTTCGCTTTGCTGCTTCTTCTCGGAACTATGAATAGCGAGAGTAGCATAAAGCGAGGCAGAGAGCAAAGGCGTGAACGGAATCCATTCGGAGCATAACGTAGTACGGGTACGGTATATATACTGTAGTAGGTCTACGGACCCACGTGGCTGGTCGCACTTGACAACTATTCCGAGTGCAACGCGTGAGGGATGGCTTGGTTTCTCGCGTGTTACTATATTGGATATTGCGCTAACTTGCTACCTCTCCTAAACAAAGAGACGACTCGACTCTGCATCGGAGCCTCGTCGGAATCTAGTGTTTTCCCAGTTTGCTCTCGAAAGATATTTCGGGGCATCGCGGTGGTCTCGCGCATTTTTAAATCGCTTTTACCCTCCGTCCTCTCGCAATAATAATATACAAAGCGCGGGCGTCAAAGTGCAATGAAAAATAATTATTTAGGCGAAGTCAATTTAATTTAGTTTGAGATAATTGAAATTAGTTTGTTGCCAATCGAATTAAGGAAAGTTTCCGCTTTGTTGGTTGATTCTATCAGAATTTATTTTTCTATTGAACACAGAATGGTTAACTTTGCCATATTCATTATAGACTTTATTGTGAGCAAAAAGGTCACAACGCTTCCTCATAGAGGAAGCTTTTCATAGAGGAAAATTTTCATCGGTGAATTTTTCTCAAAATCTCGTTTTTTATGTTTGCGGAAGAGTTCTAAAATATCCCAGGTTCGCAATTGTTATGGAATTTAGTAGAAATGTGCATAAGGAATGTCTCCATGGAATGAACTAGAATTATTAAAAAATATTTACAACTTCTTTTTTTATACCTCGAAAGCTGCAAAATTAAAAAAAAAAAATCATTTTTTTTTAAATTGCGTTTTATCATCATTTTTTTAAAATAATTTTTTAATTTTTATTCTTGTTTAAGTGATGAACATGTTTCTTGACCATATTTGTACCAAATTGCATGATGATCATTTTTTAGCCCTTGGGCAAACATACGAAAATGTGATTTTGAGAAAAATGTGCCTCCCCCCCACCCAGTAGTGGTTTCAGTTAAATAAAAAATTCGTTTTCGTTCACAATAAATAATTCAATGAGTGTAGGAAATTTCAGCTTCCTGTGCTGAAAAGTTTTTGTATACTAAATTTTAACAAAATCGAGTAATTTCCAGATTAACAAAGGCTGAACACTCCCTTAAGTTTGAGAAAACTTAATTCAGTTTGGGTCAATAGGATTGTTATTGTGGCTAAATAAAATGCATGTTGCTCCAATTGATTTTTTTTTCTTCGCTGCCTTTCTCGACTCTCATTTTTTTCATGGACACACTAATTTTTGTCTCAATAGCCTTCACGCCCGAATTTCGATTATGATATGCAAACCAATTGGCCCCTTTACTTTACTTCAGAGTGACTCACATGCAACCGAATAAAGTTTACATTTCATTTTCGGAGAAGTGCAATCAACACAAACTGGCTTATAGATAGAAAGTACCGAGGACGAGTGTAAATGTAGAGCCACGTATGTATTTATGCAGAGTACCGAGCACGAAGGTGTGAAAAACTCGAGGAATATTATAATACAAGGATGGCGAAAGATCTTTTATTAAAATTCGTGGAAGTATGCAAAGCGCATTGAAGTAAATGGATTTTGCAAAAAAAATAAAAAAGCAGTTTGCATTTGTGCTCGCACCTCGCTATTTTGTACATTATAACTCGAATGCCTGGGAATCTGTACTTTAGTAAATTCCCTATAATCTATATTTATCGACCAAGTGACATTTCGACTGAGTACATTATTTCACTTTGTCGTAAATAAGTAGTAGACAGATTTCAATTCAGGAATTTTTTATTCACGATCATCAGGGGTGGGGAATTCATTAGAACAATCCTTTCAGTTTTTTTCTGTTTCTCTGTAAAGGAGGTATTAAAAGGAATAATTAGGATTTTCCACATTACGGTAGAAGGTTAGAGATGTGTACGTCTCAGTACAGCATCTGTTAGGGTCCACGTTGCAGTAGTATTATTAAATTCCCACGTTTCAGTAGTGTAAAAATATATCCACGTTTGAGTAGAGTATAGTGAGTTTAATTGAACGATTCTAAATTGCAAGCAAAAAATTATATATATATTTATATCGTTCTTAGATATGTGGTAAGTTTTGCGTTGCAGAAAAGACTTCGGTCGGGTGGGCTGAATACGTTGCAGTATAGCAGCCCTACCCGGCAAAAAGTTATCTTCACGGAGAGAAATGCGGCGATGCTACCGGCCTCTGTGTAGTAATGATAGTTGCCTACCGAAACCGTACCGCACCCGTGCGAAAACGCGTCATAACGCGATTGAGTTACGTCGAGCAGCCTTCCCTATCTGACGGGCACGGGCCAAACAGGGATGCTGCCGTCCCGTTTGAGGAAAGAATCGCTCCGCAAGCACGACAGTAAAGGTTCGGTTTCGAAGTCGGGATACTTCGTTCTTATTCGTGCCACAGCGGTGGCGCGCGAGCCAGTAACATCGCCAAATTTCTCTCCGTGTTTGATTCGCCACGTAGGGTGAATCGTAGGGGAGGCTGTAAAAAAACCGATTTGAGCGGGCTTTATATGCATGCCAGGATGGGTTGGCGCTTGCGAGAAACTTGAGCGCCTGGATGCCATCTGTCGGCGCGGCGTGAACTACTCGGTCTGCCACGTAGCTCCGGGCGGCTCGTTCGACTGTGCTTGCGCGAAACTCGAGCGCCTAGATGCCATCTATCGGCGCGGCGCGAACTTGACGTTCGAATTTTGGAATTCTAACACTTTCGAATTGCTCGATGTCCCGGAATAGGTAAGTATATTTGGGTAGGAAAAAACTGTAGGCCAGGAGGTAAATAGTTGGACGCTTGCGGATAAATTAATTGAATTTTACCAAAAATAGTATTCCAACGCACAAAAATATTTACTATATATTTTCTATAGGCCACAATTAAATAAATTAACAATAAAATGATTTAGCAACTACTGAGTAATTTTTAATAATTATTAATTTGTTATTAAACCAAATTCCTGTTGTTAATTATTTTTTGTGTTAATATAAACTCTTGGAATTTTTTTCGCCAGTCTTGTTGAGTGACGTGGCTTGATGAGTAACCTCGAATCCAAGAGCTCTGCAAGTCCCAAAAATAAATACGTAAAAACTTACATGTACATGTGTAAGTTTCAAGAGCCGGACGCGAGTTATCGGTTCGAATCGAAGACCCTCATTCACTCAGAACGTTATATGACCGACAAGTGAGTAAAGCAGTTCAATATTTATACTCCCGCGCATATATATGCACAAGAGATGACTTTATATATATATACGTATACGTATATAAAAATCGAGAGCTATCTAGGTCTCGCTCATTCCGAGCTCTCGACTTCGATTTCAAGTGGTCCAGAGCTCGCGGGTGCGCTTCTTATGGACGTGGCTACACACAGAGCACGAGATAAGACACCGGGAGGATTTTCATAATAAGAAACGGGATATAGTGTCGAGAGTGCATGCAACGTGGCAGTTTGTACTGCGCGATAAATGAGAAGCGTGAACACCGCGGTTGTGTGTACGGTATTACACTATATAACGCTATAAGGGCTTATCTCCTTCACGTCTTTATCTTTTGAATCCCTCGGCCTGTCGTCAACTCCAATAGAAATCTTTTACTCCTCGTTGTGCTTATAAACATTTTTATAAAACCTTTTCACAACAATAATCCTACCTGAAAAGGTTGATGACAAATTGATCGGGCCGCGAGATTATTGGTTCCCGTCTGTTAAAGGTGTTTTCAAAAAAGTTGTATTTTTTTACTGCCACGAGCGATGACTTTTTAAAACTTACTTTTTTCTATCTTTAAGTAATTAATATTCGATAAAAGAATTGTCGCCAAAGACAAATTTTTGTAAAATCTTTTCACAATAATAATCCTACCTAAAAAAGTTGGTGACAAACAGATCGGGCCACGAGATTATTGGTCTGTTTACAATGGTTATAAAAAATTTGAAATTTTTTTTCTGTCATTGACCGATGACTTTTTAAAAATGAATCTTCTTCCTGTAAATAATGAATATTCGATTAAAGAATACTCTCCTGGTCGACCAATTATCTGTTGCAAGTCATTAGATGCCATGATTACCACTAAAACTGAAAGTGAACCTTTAAGCCAGTCCTTACCGTGCAGAAATATAGTTGGGGCTCCAACTTGGCCCTTTCTAGTTTGCCCCAGTTCTATTAGGGGCCCTACTAGGCTACTCACGCTTGAAGTACGGAGCCTTTAGAGGCTCAATATGGGCCCTAGTGAGGGTTCCACATTTAAGCCTGATTAGGCCCCGAAGTTTGTCGTGGCCGCCTCTGTTGAGCCTAGTAGGGTTCTAAAAAGGCCCCTTATTTAATCGCGGCTGCCCGAACTAATTTCTGCACGGGTTGCCTCAAAACGTATTATTAAATTTGGCCAATAACTTATAAGTGAAATACGAGCACTTTCAGTCAATGAATCATTCCAACTGTAAACTATATAGATAAATACATACATATTCCACACCTGCACTGAAAATTGCTTCATCTGTTATACAGCCATCAGCGAATAACGCAGCTCTGGATCCGAAGCTCCTTTTGCTGTGATACGAACCAATCATAAAAGTACAGCGAGTTAAACCAAAGAAAAATGTCAAAATTTTTCAAAATACAATTTTTTTTCTGTCACGGACTAAAGAGATTTAAAAAATCTTTTTTTATTTTCATTAAACAATTAATATTCAAGTACAGTCTCCCGATTGACCAATCAATAGTTGCCAGTGATTAATTGTCCGAACTTACCACACTGAGAAAAAGGCTTGGATGGGCTTACTAATATTTCTTTTTTAACTTGGCGTCGAGTCGCTACTGCGACTCTTGATCTTGGTTAAAAATGTTATCAAGAAAAAGTTGGTACTCGTAACCAAGTTATTGGTTAGGCGTACTAATAATTTGTTGTCTTACCAAATCCTTGGATATGTTAACCAATAACTTGGCGACGTCTACCGTGTTTTATTGGTAACATCTTTAACCATGTTTTTGGTAGTTCTACACTGAGAAAAAAGTTTTCATTGATTCCAAAGAAATATTTGAATTGCATTTTTTTCATTGACTTTAAGGAAATGTTTCTTTGCCTTCAATGAAATGGTGCGTTTGGTTCTAGGAAAATTTTCAATAATTCAATGTCACTACATTTCAGTGAATTTCTGATCATTCAAAGAAAATATAACATTAGCTTAAGTATATTATTTCATTGATTTCAAAAAAATGTTTAATAGATTGGCATTTTAATGAAATTTCTTTGAATCAAGGATACTTTCTCTCTCGGTGTAACCAAGCCTTCTTCTGAGTGCACTACACAGAAAAAAAGGCTTGGCTGGAACTACCAAGTGCTATGGTTATATATGCGCCAGACAATTAATTAGTTAGACCAACCAAGTAATTTGTTAGGCTACCAATTTCTTGGTTGATCTAACCAAGTCACTTGGTTAGCTTACTAAGCCACTTGGTTGGTCTAACCAAGTCACTTGGTTAGTCTAACCAAGAAATTGGTCGGTCTAACCAATTAATTGTCTGGCGCATATATAACGATAGCACTTGGTTGTTTCAACCAAGCCTTTCTTTCCGTGTAAAACTGCAAGTGAAACATTAAGCCAGTCCTTGCTTCAAACCCTATTATTTAATTTGACCAATATCTTATAAGTAAAATACGAGCCTTTTCAGTCAATAAATCATCCGAACTGTAAACTATATGGATAAATACATACATATTCCAACACGTGCACTGAGATTCGCTACACCTGTCACACAGCCATGGGCGAATAACGTAGCTCTGGATCTGAAGCTACTTTTGCTGCGGTACGAACCAAGCATAAAAGTACAGCGAGACGAACCAGAGAAAAAGATGGCAGTTGGAGGGATCCTAGTAAGGAGCTGTAGCCGCAAACATAACGTTGTATAGGTGCAATGTGGTGTATGCATACATATATATATATGTATCTTTGTATTGGTATAGAAATGAACGTTGGTACTTTGTACATACGTAGTAGTCTACCTTCCTTCGACGTACCTGAGGCTCTCCGTAGGTGAGGTCGTCGAACCTCCACGGCCTCTTTGCTCCTCGGTTTCTGCTCCCTTGTCCTCTCTTACCGATCCTCTCCTGGTCCCCATGAGACTTTCAGCCCACGACGAGACGAGAGACGACGACAACGATCCACGACGATCATAGCAACGGCTCATCTCGTACATCGCAAAAGATAGCGTAGCTCCCTGCGACCCGATCGACTAACGATAGTACATACGCTACGCCGTATATACCGGCGAGTTATTGTACCGTAATTGTTTCGTAAGAGGTCCAGGTGAGACCTCTTGCGGGCGATGCTCGCCAAAAAAGGACGCGAGCAGCGAAAGGAGGTTTGGCAACTCTCGAATTATGCCGAGGAACGAACGTTTGACCATTTTGTCTTGGGTATTAGTGGATTTTTTAACGTGTTTGTAGATACACTGAGAAAAATAAATGCGACAATTTGCTAAATATAGTGAGTTCTGCTATAAAAATAATGGAACGTGCCACAATTTAGTTGCTAGATGCATTACTTATTGTTACAGCAACCATAAAAATATAGTTGTCGCCTCAGGGAAACATGTGTATAGTTAAATTCACCATTAATTTTTTTGGATGTATGCTTATTATTTTGGAAAGTAAAATCGGTGAAACACTCAAATAAGCATGCTTATTTGATTGTCGCAGTGTCGATTTTACTTTTACTATATTCTTTTGATGACTGCGTTTTCCTATGAATCAGTTGGCGCACCAAATTTTGGTTTATGTCGATTCCATTATAGTCAAAGAAGGCTTGACAACTGTCGAATATACCGTGGAACGAGAATTTGATAATTTTGACTTGGGTACACGCAAAAAAGTAATTGATTGTCCTAACCAAGTGCCATGGTTAAATACGCTCCAAACGACAAAATTGGTTGGGAGAACCAACTATTGGGTTTCACAACCAACCGATACACTCCATGACAAAGTTGGCTGGGAGAACCAACTTTGTCACTTGGAGAGTATTTAACCATGGCATTTGGTTAGGGCAACTAATTATTTCTTTGCGTGTATTTGTGAATTTTTGGGCGTGTTTGTAAATGTGCTTATTTGGGTGTTTCATCGATTTTACTTTTACTGTACTCTTCTGATGACTGCGTTTTCCCATGAATCAAGTATCGTACCAAATTTTGGTTTATATCGATTCGATTATAAGGATTATAGTGAAAGGAGGTTTGACAACTTTCGAATATACCGTGGAACGAAAGTTTGATAATTTTGACTTGAGTATTAGTGAACTTTTGGGCGTGTTTGTAAATGTGCTTATTTGGGTGTTTCATTGATTTTACTTTTACTATATTCTTCTGATGATTGCGTTTTGCCATGGATCAGGTATCGTACCAAATTTTGGTTCATATCGATGCGATTATAACCATTATAGTGAAAGGAGGTTTGGCAACGGTCGAAAAAACCGTGGAACGAACGTTTCATAATTTTGTCTTGGGTATTAGTAAGTTTTTGGACGTGTTCGAAAATGTGCTTATTTGGGTGTTTCATCGATTTTACTTTCACTACACGGAAAGACATAACTAGTTCGTAAAACTGACAAATGGGTTCTCGCAACCACCCAGAATAGTTGATATAGCGCCAAGTACTCAGTTAGTTGAAGCGTCAACTTACTTGGTTAAAGGAACTGAAATGTCGTTGGTAGAATACCCGTAGTAACAGGAACCAACAGAAATAGCAACCCGAGCTATACGCTCAGTTAGTACATGCAATTTGTTTTAGTGCAGTTTTCTAGGTTAGACACGTTTGAGAGTGAGCTTGTCGTTGCCGAACTGACGAAGGAGGTCATCGATAGATACATCCACACCATCCATCTAAGACAATGCAAACAATGAGGTTAGAAGCGCCATTTCCATATATTCATAATGGTATGGACATCGCCAAATCCCAATTATTTAAAAATGAAAAGCATCTACTTCTAACACTATTTACTTATCGTATATTTAGTATGGTCCGCTGTAAATTCCTTTTCTTGTCACTTCGCACTTCGATATGTTACGTCATGTTCTTCGTATAAAACAATGGCGTTGTTAGCATTTCTCATTCGTGAACTAAAATTATTAGTTACAAGAACCAACTAATTAGTTTTGGGAGGGAAGTGATTGTCAAATGAAACGCGACCGTCACGTGACAGTCATATGACTGTCATATGATAATGACCAAGATCCGATAAATAAGGTGCGCATGAACACATCGTGACGTAAAAAATGACAAAAAACATCGTGACCGTCATTTTACATTTATGTAGATGCACATCATGTTGGTCATGTGACATTACGCGAATGAAAATTACGGTTATGTGACATGGCGTGAATGAAAATGACGGTTATGTGACATGACGTGAATGAAAATGACGTTTATGTGACATGACGTGAATGAAAATGACGTTTATGTGACATGACGTAAATGTACATGACGGTCATTTTTACTTAGAAAAATCGGCAAAATTGAAAATGTCGTCACATGACGTCACGTGACGGTCATAATGACGCGTCACTGACGCAAGTCGACAATGACGGTCATTTTACATCTCTGGGTGCCGGCAACATTCGAATCGTGTTTACAACTATTGCCGCCGGTAGTTGCGCCACCTCATGGCTGTTGTTAAGGACAGAATTATGATTGGTTGTCGGAACCAACTCGCCGGTCTTACTTACTATGTTTCAATTACCAATCACGTATAGTTGTGGATACTTTTTCAATTTAGTTTCTGTAACTAATCTGCGACACAGCATATGTTGGAAATAGTTATCGCGACTACTTTTTTCTTTCCGTGTATATTCTTCTGATGATTGCGTTTTCCCATGAATCAGTTAGCGTACCAAATTTTCGTTTCTACGCATAGTGATTTGTCTTTTGAAATCGATTATTAACTAACAAGAAATAATCAAGAATTCAAAGTTTTTGAAAAAGTCATCGGTCGGTGGATGAAAAAATTACTTTTTAAAATTTGTGATAAATGATTGTGCTATGCCTGAAACACAAACGTTAAAAATGAAAATAAAGTGATCGGATCGATGAGTGAAACATTTTTTTCATTTTTTAAAAAGTCATCGGGCCAGGCAAAAAAAAATAAATTGCTTGAAACAGACGGAAATCATTATGCCTTTTTTAAATCTCATATTAAGAAAGATTGTGAAAAAGAAATGTTAACTGTCTCTCACTGTCGCACATTTTTTAAACGTGAAAGGCGTTGACGTGCTTGGCTTTTGATTTCCGGCTTGTCGATTCTACTCCCAAGATTGTGCCAGATTGTCTGATGTACATATATTTTTGCGAATAAGAAAGACGTAATGGGGTCGAGCGTGTCATGACAGTAACGAGCTTTAAGAGGGAGCCAAGACTCGTCGAGTGCGAGAACTGAACTCAAGAATTATATAGTTGGTTAATAACAATCGAATGGGGCTCAGCGCGATGGGAAATAGAAATATATGTATGATACAGCTGGTACATCTATCAATACCCGTGACACGACCGACGGTATATTAGTTATTCTTCGAGTGTGTCTTATCTTTAACTCGTGTACAAATTAATTGCGATTGAGTATGAGCACGATGGAAAATTGTGTGCGCGCGCTTCTATCTGAATTACGCCGAAGGCTTCACTGACGTTCGATTATAATGAAATGAACGACTCGCTGGCAAATGTCAAGGAAGTCCCGAGAGTTTTCGTGTCATATATTGTATATATGGGATATTCCTGGCCAACTCGGTAAGCGTTCAGCCTCTTCCAATCCACTCCATAATTTTTTATATCATTCTATATGCTCGAAACAATACTTTAATTTTTTTAGATTTTTTGTACTCAAACTTTTTTATTCATGAATTTTTTAAACAAAATATATATGTGATAAATGATTTTTTTGCTTCCTCATACAGGAAACTTTGTTTTCGTAAAAATTTTTTTTTTGAGATTTTCGTGTCAAGACACTCAGAATGGTCCAAAACGTCGAGAAAAGTGGTTTAGAAAAAATGTCCGGATGTATGTATGTATGTGTGTGTGCGTAGCACGCGTACAAATTTCAAACCGCTGTATTTCGAAAACGGCTTTAACAGTCAAGCTGAAATTTGGCACGCTGGTAGAGGAGCAACGCCCCTTCCGATGTATACATTTTCGAAAAAATTGAAAAAAAAATCTCAAATTTTATAAGCCTTTCAATTTTTCGAAAAATGTGTGTATGTTCTCTAGCTTTCGCAATTTTTCAGCTAATGGGCTTAATAGTTCTGGACAAATAGAGAAATGAAAAATGAAGGTCGGTATTGAATTTGAGCGAAATCCATAAAGCGGTTTAGATTTTATAAAATTTTGAAATTTCGAAAAAAATTTGTTTTCGTTCTTATTCAAGTTAAGTTTGTTCAAACCTGCTCAAATCTTTTGCAAGATAAAATTAACATCGAGTTGTAGTAGATATCGATTTTAGTGAATATTGGTAAAGTGGTTCAGATTTTATAAGACATTGAATTTTTCAAAAAATCTCTGTATGTTCTCTAACTGCCACAATTTTTTAGATAATAAGCTTAAACAGTTTTTGACAAATAATGGAATAAAAATTGACGATTAGTATTGAATTCAAGCGAAATACATAAAGCGGTTTAGATAGAATGTTGAATTTATGAAAAATTTTGTTTTCGTTCTTCTTTAATTTGTATTTAAAATAAGGATGCAAAGTAGAAGTTTGCACATTGCTTTGCGTCGTCAATAATTTTCATCTTTCGCAAAGCTTTTTCTATGAGGAAGCCAAAAATCCAATAAAGAAACTTCCTCATAGAGACGGCGTTGCGAAAGATGAAAATTAATGAGGAAGCAATGTGCAAAGTTCTAGTTTTTTTTATATTGATAAAAAAAGCTTCAGAAAAATCCTAAAATAATCTCGCGTTATGTATAAATGTTTATACAACAATCGACCACGAACTGCCATCTTATTTCATTTTTTTCCATTTTTAACAATTTTTTCTTTGTCGAAAAAAAAAAATGACTTAACAAATCGACGGAAACGTTTTCGCACTCTGATACAAAAATCATAGTACAAAAATGTTGATATCTAATACAGGATTTTTGAGAATAATTTCAAATTTTTTAATTGGGGCACATCATTTTTTTTAAATTGATGAAAAAAAAGTTTCAGTTACAATAATCTGAAAAAAATTAAAAGTGTTTTTTCGAGCATATAGAATAGTATAAAAAATTATGGAGCGAATTGGAAGGGGTCAGGGTTTGAACGCTTACTGGGTTGGCCAGGAATACCCCATATACACTGTAAATAATAAATACGTGGTCATTCCACGAATAGAAATATTATACTTTTTCAACGTATTACATAATTAGAAGAAAAAAGTATATAATCTACAATAACACAAATTTTTTTATGTTTCAGACTGACAGATTTTGGAGGACTAAAAAATGGAGTCCTCGTGGCTGTTGTTAACGTTGATTCTTCAAATCTTTTCCGCGGTCGTGGGAACCGGAGATTTTCGTCACATATCCTACGAAGGTAAGAAGAAATAAAAATAAAAATAACTAATATAAAAACAGTCAACGTGCTAATTCAATTTACTCGGTATCCGGTTGAATGCGCGGGAGTGCCACTGCAAATTTCTACAATTCCGTGGGAGCAGTCTCGTGCCTTTGCCGTCTGATATGTCTCGTCGCTCCGCGGGGGCTACTGCTCTTCACCTCCGCGTAGAAACTCACCGGTCCTGTTTCCGAAGTGGAACGCGCGCGACCGAGATGAAAGACTGAGCTTCCGCGGATTGTATATATGGGTAATTCCGTACCAAATGGGCCATTCAATTGCCATCACGCCAATTTTGTCAGTAGTTTGCAAGCATAATAACGGAAATTCTGTGAAATTTCGAGAAAAATCGGCATGGTCTGTTTCAACGAAAAAAAAAAATTATCACTTTATTTTGTCAAAAAATCGCGGACATTTTTTTAAGAGGCTTTGGACCAGAGTTGTAAATTCCCATTAATTCGTGAAATATAGTTTACAGTACAATTAGTTTTGTAATTATGATTTCATAATAATAATATGTAGTGATTATAAAATAGAGTGTAAACATTTGAATAGCTGAAAAAAATACTAATTTTCGCTTTAATATTGCAAGAAATAGTGGAAAAAATGGAAGAAATCAGTAATGCATTACTTTTTTTTCCATTTTTTCAAAAGGATTACCGTGACTTTTTATTGAAAAATAATAATTTTTGCAGCCATTTCAAAGTTTAATCATCGTATTACAATCGCTACATGTTATTATTATAAAATCATAATTATAGAGCTGATCGTATCATCATCATTATTTCTATAAGTATTAGGCATTTATACAACTCTGCTGTGGAATTTTTTAAAATGAAAAGTAGATTCAAAAACTTAAATTTTATACAGGAACAAATTTTTTGTACGATCGGTAATTTTAAATATACATTGAATTGAAAAAAAAAATGAAATTAAAAGAAAAACTTTATTAAATTTTGGGCAAACCATAGGTGCCAAAATTCTGAAATATTTTATGAATGTTCGTGATACTCTAAACAACTTTTGAAAAAATTATGAACACTTTTTGCACCCATGTTAAATTTGGGTGGACCACTTGGTAGGGAATCACCTATATATATATATTCAACGTTATATCGCCCGCGCGTACGCACGCACCCACCGATGTCGGCGAATTGCCCGAGTCAATAAATAACAGGGGAATAAAAATTGTCCGGCAATGCGAACTCTCGTATACTATAATCGAGTAATGTGAGCGTATTATGCCGTCGTGCTGAATGCAACGTTTGGAAAGCTCTTCGTCCACCACAAAAATAGCATTAAAATCTCGTGATGTTTCATGTCCCATTTCGGCACAAGAATCGATATAAAAAAGAAAATCAATGACTTTTTAAAGTAAAAGTATATTGATATCAAGTTTATATACTTTTGGCGTTAACTAGGCCGTACGTAGAAATCGTCGTTGGATCGTAATTTCGAATATTTGACAACTGCAATGGTTAAAGGAGAAATTACTATATAACATTTTTTTTTAATGTTATTTGTATAAGGAACATTTTTCAAAATCAAGTATTGATTAAGAACAGAAAAACAGTACGTTTTTGAAAAGTCATCGGTCGATGCGTAAAAAAAATGTATGTTTTTGAAAAGACATCGGTCCATGTGAGAAATTTCACGTTTAAAAGAAAATGATGCGTGAATTATTAATCAATAATTTCTAGGATTACCAATGTTTTTTACAGTAAGAAAAAAAAACTTAATATAACAAATCGTTTATTTGAAATGTATATAATTGATTCAAGTAGCTTGGTATTTGAAGCAACTATACATATGGTCAAAAACACCAATATATTGCGTTGAGTAAATTATGTAAAAGAGCCGCATTATTTGAATCGAAAGAACCAGTACAATTGAAGCAGCTATATATTTCGTTGCGTCGAATAAATAAATGATTGTAAGCAATTAATATATATATATTTGAATCAATAGAGCCGTTTAGTCAAACCTATATACGTATATGCGGAACTATTTCCATAGATAAAGTCGGATTCAATTCAATTGATTCAATTCTGCCTTATTTGAGCGGCTTAAATGTTTAATTGCAACGGAAAACTATTTCCTTCAGTGTACTAAATAATAAAATTAAACACAACGACCGAAGATCCAATTTATTTGAGTCAAAGAAAACAGTACAATTAATCGCTTAAAAATAAATCGGGTATATGTTTAATTTAAAAATCCATTTGATTGAACTAATCGAATATCAAACAAATATTGTCCAAATTGAAACAAATATTTTTATGATTTAACGATAATATCTCTTGGTAGGATTGTTGATATAATATGAATACGTACATTGTCTGATATTTTCATAGTACAATTTGATTGAATCAACACAATATTTAGTCAAAAAGATTAAATGTTTTGTTGAGTCAATACTATATTTATCTCATTCACAAAATAAACACAAAACAAGCAATTAAATATATAATTGGTGTAAATAAAGGGTTTGTAAAAAATATTCTCAAATAAATGGTTCATCTGAAAATTCATTGTATCCGATTATATATTTCTTTCAGTGTATGGTGCACAATTTTTTTTGAAGATAAGAGGAAACAATGAATGCAAGCATATTTTTTTCTAAACAACTCTATGTTGAATTATCTCATGTAGTAATTTTTGAATGCCTTCTGGAAATCACGTGACACGCATAATCGTTCGAAATTCCGCGAGTGTATATAACGAGAGACGTTCGTCGGGTCGTGCGATTGATCCTCGAAGGTATATGACTCGCGGGGGTTTATTCGAAGCAAACGCCACGTTCTCGGCCATCGAGCGGTCACGTATAGATGAGTGGTATGGTCGTGCTTATATATCTCGTCGATTCTCCTCCGAGAGTCGCGATACTCTAATAAGAGATCGCTCAAGGATGTGGGACGATGAAATGGCGTGCATCAAGTAGGTGTACCATAGGCACTTTCATACATATAAAGAGGTGTGCAAAGCATAGGGAGAAGGTATCACGGACAGGGCCGAACGGACCCGTTAAACCGTAGAAATCTCCTTGGTGTTGGATATCCTCGTACCAGCGTTAATGAACTTGATCGACCGTTTACCGTTCGCCCCGATTCCCTTTACACGCTGCAACAGTTACCATGAGACGAAAGCAAGCAAATTTATAGCAACTTTCGTCATAAAGCAAAAGAAAAGAAAAAAATATATACAAAGTAAAATATAATCCAGAAAATGGAATGTACAAAAAGTTTTTTCCCTGGTAATTATTGTTGAACTAATATTCTACTCAATTTGTACAAAAATAACTATATATGTAAGCAAAAGAAGGGTTTTCTTCAAAAAAATGATTGAAAATTGAAATAATGAAGAAAGTAATTTTTTGTTATCTGTTATCTATTATTTTTTCTTTTGTTGAATTTTCTCTGGTAAT
The DNA here is from genome assembly GCA_963970395.1 of Ephialtes manifestator. Classification (NCBI taxonomy): domain Eukaryota; kingdom Metazoa; phylum Arthropoda; class Insecta; order Hymenoptera; family Ichneumonidae; genus Ephialtes; species Ephialtes manifestator. The sequence continues at coordinate 21,170,499 of OZ019974.1, read as the reverse complement.
TAATGTTAAACTAATATTCTACTCTATTTGTACGAAAATAAATTTTTATTTAAGCAAAAAAGGTTTTCATTTTTTTTTAATTATTGAAAATTGAAAAAAATGAATAAAGTAATTTTTTTATTATCCGTTATTTACTATTTTTTTCTTTTGTTGACATTTTTTTTAAAGATTGTGGAATAATATTTCTCACGCCAAAAAAGAACTTTTTAAAAATTCTGAATAATTTTCCTTTGAAAATAGTGAAAAAAACTGCAATTAAAAAACAATAATTTTTTCATATTGTTATTTAATTTTTACTTTCCACCAACTAAACATTTAGTTCACAACTCTAAACAGCAGTTGTCATTGATCTAATTAATTTTGCTCTGGTCAATATAAAGAAAAAGAAATTTGATCTCATTTTTCATTACAAATCGACTTTCATCACGCCCTTTTTTTTTTTTTTTGTTAACCTCAATTAAGGCCAATGATGCAATCACCCGAACATTCTGATTCACCTTCACATAATCACCAACAAGAATTCGACATCATAAACGTCTTAACGATAATTATGCCTGGTGCTAACAACTGAGACAGTTTGCCTCAAAGACATTGCCGATTATTAAACTCGACGATTTTGTTTTATAGAAAATCGTGGCGCCATTTCGCAATTGGGTTATTCTGTGTGGGATCTGCACTTTATTTTTTATTTAAACTTCTATACAAAATTTTAATAGTCTCGCCTTGTCTCTCTGGGAGGTAAAATCGTGATCGTTTTATTGCCTCCGCCTCAATACGAGAATTCTCGATACCGATCGTCATCGTTGTTGTTGTGGTGGCAGTAATGGTCGCTAAAATTGTGAGGCAATAAAAAATTAGTGACTTTAGTATCGTTTCCTTTGTTACTCGTGTACTCAACAGTGAATCCAGTGTCTCTTTTCATCGATCGGTAGTCATCATCGTGGTTCATTGTATACCGCTGCTGTTTATATACCGGTGCTCGGTCGTATCGATCCCGAGGTAGTATGAAACGGTATCGTCGAGATACGAACCGAGCATTCAGCTTCAGCTATGCATTGCTGACCTCGAGCCCAACTCTATGGGCACTTCGGTCGCCCCGGCCATCAGTGATCGGTATCGGTTAACGACGTCACGTTACTCTACTCTCTGGGGTTATGCGAAATACTTTGCTGAATTAAACACGATTTTACAGATCAACTACAATGACAACATTTTAATGCTCATTATATATTATAATTTCGCGTTTTAGAGCTTTGTGCAACCGATTTATATAAATCGGTATCATAATTGGCATCAGGACCATTCGAAAAATAATAATAGTCGGTTATGTAAATCTGGTTCGTCTAAATAAAACATCCTAACTACAGTATCTCGTATAATCTAAAGTTACACAGGTTTTTTGTGATTTTCACATGAAATTTTTCAGTTATCGACAAAAATATTGGTATTTTCATAATCAGCGGAAAATTTCCGATCAAATAGTCTTTTTAAATTTGGCAAAAGACGAAATTTGTTTTTTTCACTTTGGATCCCTGGAAAATCAGGACTACCAACATTTCGAACTTTCAACTAGCCATAACTTTTTTTTCGCTCGATCGATTTTCAATTAACTTTTTTCCTTTCAAAGAGCTCTATAAAAAGAAACGAATGTCAGCAATATCATTACAAATGCCTTAATTTTCAGATCGGTTTGAAAAAAATTAATTCAAGTTTTAAAGCTTGACATTTTTTTTTACTTGGTCAGAATATCGTTACGGATAACCAGTCGCATGGGATTTTCAAGACGATTTTTTTTGTCGTGGAGAAAAAAATTGAAATTGCCTTTTTTACTGAAATCGGACTCTCCTTAAGGGCCGTCGTAGGAAGTACCTTCGCGTCACGGTGACGGAAAGAAGGAGGATACGCATAGGAGTTGAACTGCAGTGCTATGAGCTTTGCAGCGACTCTCTCACGAGTAGCTAACACACAACGTAGGGTTACAGGGAGTGGTCGCCCGCTGACACACGGACAGCGCGAATGGATGGACGTACACGTATAGAGAGAGCGACGTATAAACGTTATATGCGCTAGTAGCGTAGCAGTGATGGTAGGAACCAACGGCGCAACGCTCGGCGTCCTGGTGTCTCGACGGAATTACCACCGACAGAGCTGTAAATCTCGGGTTCTTGCTGTAAATCATTCGCATATATTTTCTATTCTCCCTCGAAGAAGCAAACTCCTCTCTCGCGGCTTTTCATTGCGCGTTGTTACATCTTAGGCGTGCCTAAAACACCATTCGGTACGACTGCTACGTGCGTAAGTCCAGCGTCGTATGTACATGCGTATCGACTTGCGTGAAGCCAACGGGAATACGTATTTATGTCTAAGCTTTTATGGTGCTTTAAAATTTGAATAGATTTTTTTGACAAGGTTTCTTCTGTTAGCATGAATTGAGCTTCTGGACGAAATTTCGGTGTAGTTAATTTTTTTGAAATGAATTTTTTTTAGTCCTGCACATTTTTAAATTTAAAAAAATCAAGTATAATCGGAGAAATTGTTAACCGATTATTTTTAAGCGTCCCACACCGGCACCCACCGTTACAAACATAGTATGTTGATAAATAAAATATTAGTTGGTCGTGCGAAAAAAAATCAAGTATGTTATTGAAGTTGCTATAGTTAGAGTAAATATTTAATTTTTGGAGAAAATTAATTTAACTACAGAAATAGTAGGATAGGCCATGGATTAATAACCAGAAAAATCGCAGAACATGAGAAAATTCGTTTTTTTGGAGTTTACACATGCAATATTTGCATTACTGATCAAAATATTGGCAGATTCGTAATCGGCGGAAAATTTCTGATCTGATAGGCTTTTTAAATTTTGCGAAATACGAAATTTAGTTTTTTTACTTTGGTACCTCCGAAATCAGGGCTACCTAAACTCGAAATTTTCAATTGGCCATAACTTTTTTTTGAGCCATCCGATTTTCAATTTTCTTTTTTCGATCGAAAGAGCTTGCCAATAGGCAGAGGATGACGCCAATATCAATAAGCTCAAAATGGTGCTTAAAATTTTAAATAAATTTTTTTAAAAACAAATTGTCTTTTATTATCAAGAATTGAGCTTCAATTTTTTCAATAAAAGAAATCATATATAATCGCAAAAATTTTGAACCGATTATTTTTTGGCGCCCCGCAAGTTATTATTTGAATTACTGCCCGAACAACGTTTGATAACGAGAAAAGTGACAGAAAAAAAAATTATTTCTAAGTCCTACTTTCTTTTTCACCTGCAGCAATAAATTAAAGCACTCTTAAGGGTCTTCGAATTTGAATATACTACCACAACCTGGAACATCAAGTCCCTCTTTTTGGCGAAATTTCGATGTAATCAAATTGTATGTAATGTAATGAAATTTCGACAATTTAAAAAAATCACATATAATTGGAAAAAATTATTATTTCAAATACTGAAAAAAAGAAGCTTTTGATAAAGAGAAAAGTGTCCGAATAAAAAAATATATAAATAAAAAAAAACTTTCTTTATCACCTGCAGCAATAAATTAAAACACTCTTGAGGGTTTTCGAATTTCAATGTACGACCACAAGCTGGAAAATCAAGTCCCTCATGCATATTCCAGAGCTCCACACGCCCTGCGGCCTACAGTCCCTTATTCTACTCTTGCCATCACGAGTATATACATATATATATATATAATGCAACTTGCAGTATAGTAATTTCGTGGCGATGCGCCGGCGCCTCGCGCAACTTTGCCTTGAATATTTTATTCACGGTGTTTTATCCACGCTTCACTGAGCGATTACTCTGCTTGATATAACCATGGGTTCCCGGGTATACAACGATTAGAATTCGTGCTATAGCGCCAGCGATACCTTTCCCTGGAGTGGATTCAGTGTATGCGTTGTTTGACGCTCGTTTTCCACGCTCCCATGTCCCCTCGATCGTATAATCAACGTCTTCGCACACCGTAGCTGCTTCAACGACTCGAGCTGTACTTGTACACTCGGGTATAGTAATACTTGTTGTTGTATACGCATGTTCGACGCATTCAACGATTCTTGTCTCTCTTGCCACGAGGAAATAATTACGATCCTTCTGGGTAACGTTCCGGTGCGGGACTTACTGACGATAGCCTTAAGCTGATGGCTCCTATGTCGGTTCTAATAAATTGCATAGCAGAATCGAAGCATTTTTTATGATATCGACACAGTTGTTTTTTTTGTCTTGTTTTTAGTATTTATATTTTGAAAAATTTGTATTTATTATTTTTATGATTTAATAACATAAATATTTACGGTGTTTTAATCATTACAATAATTATTCTATAATAATAACTTGGAGTGTTTATTATAAAATAATTATTATAACAATGGCTACCACAATAATTTATTTTTTCATATAATAAAAAATGCAAATAATTTTAAAAAATATAGTTTTTGGTGAACATAATGTTCACCAAAAACTATATTTTTGGAGAACAATATTTGGTCACAATATTTGGAGGGTCGATGCGATACATTTTTTTACTAAGTGTTTCTTTATTATTATTTTTTTTACAGTTTTTTTTTTAATTCTTGTCTCTCTTGCCACAAGGAAATAATTACGATCCTTCTGGGTAACGTTCCGGTGCGCGACTTATTGGCGATAGCCTTAAGCTGATGGCTCCTACGTCCGTTCTAATAAATTGCATAGAAGAATCGAAGCATTTTTTTATAGTTCCATATGCCAGAGTTATTAGTTTTTTCTTGTTTTTAGTATTTATATTTTGAAAAATTTATATTTATTATTTTTATGATTTAAAAACATAAATATTTATGGTAAACTAATCTTTATAATAATTATTTTGTAATAATAACTTGGAGTGTTTATTATAAAATAATTATTACAACAATGGCTACCACGAATATAGTTTTTTTTTTCAAATAACAAACTTGCACATCATTTTTCAAAACATCTTTTTGTGGACATTATATTGGTCACAATATTTAAAGAGTCGATCGGTACTGCGATTCAATATATTTTTTACTTTGTGCACTTTAATTTTTTTTAAATTTCTTTTACTATTTAAAAATATAAATAATTACGTGATGTTAGAGGTGCTGTGGCCGAGTTATATGTAAGTTCGATAGTAATTTTTATAATAATAACAATTTGCGGTGCCTATTATAATATTATTCTCTAAACAATGACTACGATTTATATAGATATTTATTAGCCATTCTTGCCTATTCGGCTTTAGAATTTTATACATAGGTTTAACAATTTTTATATATTTCTTAATATTACATACTTTGTTTGTTTTCTTAATTAACATATATACATTTCAGGACTTATCTCTTTCTTCTGTCAGTCTTATCGCCTCCTGAAATTTTCTACTATATTCGCATAAATCGGACTTCAACTTTCCTTTCAATATCTGGTTCCACTCTCTTTCTGCCCATTTATTCCCGAACAGCAACTTAAGGTAGTCCTAGCGATCCATACTAGTCAATTGACGAACTGTTCCGAAAATTCTGTAAATGCTAACATTTTTATATATCTACACATTCAATTAATCACAGTGAGAATAAAAACGTATTTGTAGATACTTCGTAAACTTAAAAAACATAAATTGTATTAACTAAAATATCTCATCAGAGTCTCGCTTGAACGCGTAGTGATATTGTATCATCGCGCGGTCAGAGCTAAATTTGGTCATTTTAAAGGTAAATTTGTGGCACAAAACAAAAAAAAAGTAGATAGAAAATCTAATTTTTGCGCCAAGACTACAACCGCCACGAAAAATCGGGTCGCTGAAACCAAGGTTGAAACGTCGCCGGTTGATACTGGAGGTTATGTTGATTTCTATCATCGTCCGCTACATCCGGTTATCCGTAACTTCTGAGTGGCGATGATGTGTTTGACGTTGGAATTACACCCAAATACTTCGATAACCTCCCTTTTTTATATTTTCTACGGAATCGTGACACTCTAAGGAATCCATGGCACATTTGATATTGTATAAAAGTTCAGTTTATACATGTTAATTTTCGTTCCGAAGTACGAAATCGGTTAGTTTCCCACAAGAGCCCGTGCATAAGAATTCTTTTTTAAATATTTATTTTCTCCTTAATTTAGTCTATAACCCAGCTTGAAACTTTGCAATAGCATTTCGAAGGGATTCAACTATTATATAAAAAAATGTCAAGTCTTAAAGTTCAGAAAGGTTAATGCGCAAGGACTACCTTAACTTTATCACTCAACTACTTCGACACTATCCGCAAGAACTCAGCGCATTGGCCCATATGTTCGAGATTTTCTTTCCCCTGCTTGCACAGTCTACACTTTTCGTCCTCATATCCATTGTTACCTGCTCTTACCCTATCCCTTCCAGTAAAACCTTCCTGTTGCCAGTATTCCTGGGGTTCCACTTTGTCCGTTCGCCCTTTGTATTCGGGAAAATATCTCGACCTTTCAATTCTGCACCAATCTTTCTGGATCGTTTGATCACATATCACACTGCAACCTTGTTCCATTCTCCTCGTCAAATCCTGATGACCATCATTGTCTCTCATCCTCTCCAATGATACTCCATCCCCGACTCTTCACATTGCTGACTCGACATCCTTGATCCATCTTAAATCCATCTTATTCGCCAAGTTTTGCAGTTCCTCCTTTAAGGAAGATCGGTGGCCACTCCCAAAGTCAAATCAGAGATAAATTTTCGCGATCGATTCTTTAAAGTTTAATGCATTAAATAACAACAGTGGAGGGTGATTTGTATTGAAGCATGCAGACTTAATCCAGAGAAAGATTAATAGTCACGGATTTGCATAAAGATTAACTGATTAACGTTTCTTTTCAGTGTGATATATTTGCGTTCAGTTTTTTCCAAGTATTATCTTTAATTCTTTGCCGATTTTTATGAACGATCGCTCATTGTTTTTATTAAAAGATACTCTACGAATTGACCTCCTAGATATTTCATAGTGTTCATCGTTTTGTAATTATAGCCTGTTGTTTATGAAAGTATTTTAATTTCTGTTAAACAAAAGTCTAGAATTATTAAACAATTAACACTATGAAATATCTAGGCGGTCAATTCGTAGAGTATCTTTTAAGGTAGAAAATGAGCTGCCACGCATTCAAATCGGCCAAGAATCACAGATTATACTTGAAAAAAACTGAACGAAAATGTATCCCATTGAAAAGAAACGTTATTCAGTTAATATTTATGCAAATCCGCCGCTATTAATCTTTCTCTGGATTAAGTCTACATGCTTCAATACAAATCACCCTCCACAGCTATTATTTAATGCATTAAACTTTAAAGAATCGATTACAAAAATTTATCTCTGATTTGACTTTGACAGTCGTCACCGATCGTCCTTAAACATACCTTTGGCCATCTTCCGTCATGCATTTGAAATATGCTTCCCAGGTACTTTGCGGCTCTTCTTCTCAACAATGACTACCATAAATATTTATTTTTCAAAATATAAAATAAAAAATAAAAATTTAAGCTTCCACAATAATTTTCCTCTTTGCTGTATCGACGCAAAAAAAATACTTCTTTGTCTGTAAAAACACATGCTAAGATAGGGACGACACGCAACGATATCTGGAGGGTAGATCGATAATGCGATACGTATAGAATACAGTCTACCGATCCAGAAGGATCTGAGCTATTGCCAAGCCGTCGAGTACCGTCCTACGTACAAAAGATAGAGAAGATAGTGCGCCGCGATACCCTTATTCTCGTCTCCTCTGTCTCTCGTGATACGTAACGTATATTTCATGCACACCACTTATATACTTATGTCTTTACGAGTGACGACCTTTTGACCCAAGACACCTCGTTCAAACGATCTCTGCTAACATATAAAACACAAGCATCTACACAAATGTCTATTACACATATGCATGCTACGTAATACAACAATAATACGTATAGAGTAAATACACAAGTGAGGAAAGAATTTTCCCGCGACTGGCGCGTGGGCGAATTCTTTGGCACGCGCCGGTTTGCTTGCTATTGGACGTCAGGCTAGTACTGCCCACGTGCTGCACTGGAAGAGCTCAGAAAATCAACTCTCTCGTACTATAATAAATATATATATATGTGTATTGATACACACACAGGAAGAGAATTTGTAGTTCCATCCATGCGCGTATAAATTTCACTTACGTGTAGAGCCAATGGTATGAGAAAGAGAGAAAGCGAGGCAGAAAAATCACAACCGAGATACTTGGACTGTATCTTACTTTCTTGCTCGCGCAAAACGTCTGGGACGCAACGGGTGGCATACTCCGCGCGTGCAGCATACGCTCTACGCTCACGTATACCGTCTCCGCTCTCAGCTGTAGCGGCTACTGAAAATGTGCTGAAAGATCAAAGACTATATTACTTAATCATGATTGATTTAACGAAAATTCTATTTGTATGTGATTTTCCATGAGACTTTATTAAAAATAGGATTTTATTTTGTTGATTAATAAAAGATTATTTGGTCGTGCGAAAAAAAAATCAACTATGTTATTGAAGTTGCTATAGTTAGAGTGATTGTTTCATTTTTGGAGAAAATTTATCTAATTATAGAGATAGTAGGATACACCATGGATTAATAATGAGAAAACTCGCAAAACATATGAAAAAAATAGTTTTTTGGAGTTTACACATGAAATATTTGAGTTATTGATAAAAATATTGGCATATTCGTAATCAGCGAAAAATTTCCGATCTGATAGGCTTTTTAAATTTTGCGAAAGTCGAAATTTAGTTATTCGACTTTGGCACCACTGAAATCAGGATTACCAAAATTCGAAATTTTCAATTGGCCATAATTTTTTTTTGACCGAGCCGATTTTCAATTTTCTTTTTTCTATCGAAAGAGCTTGCGAATACGAAGAGGATGACGCCAGTACCAATAAGCTCGACCGTGAGATCGCTCTGAAAAATGGCGGACAATCAGTGAATGGGGTTTTTTTTTGTAATATATAATAATTTCCAACTAGTGGTTCGTATTAATTCAAGAACCTACATATAAGCTGCACTTGGCACCCACTCGTCTGTAGATAATCAGAGGTTAACGAGTTGAGGTGCAGTGCGGGTTTCGATACAGCCTCTAGCAGGTCACGTACCACGTAAGATTTGCGAATACTCCTACAACTTCACTTTACTGTATAGCAAGACAGAGAGAGAATAAGAGAACGTGAAGAGAGCAGCAAAGTCACGAGATGCTGATCCGCACGCGCCGTCTCGTGTATACACGCGTGCGTGCGTGAGCGCGCAACTCCAGTACTTGAAGTAGGTGCCGATTGCCATATTCAGACACTCTCGAAGGCAAACTCCTCATGCGCCACGACTGTAGCACGTACCGATATGCATATAAGTGCAGTATGCACTGTTATACACGCTTAAAGCTGAACAGTGCCCAACATGGCTGCAAACATCGAATGCCTTTAGCATTGTGCCCCTGAAGACCGGAACTTCCGACAGGCACGTATCTGCGTCTATACGGGTGTTTGATTAAACGATATTGCTACGACTTGTATAGGCAACTTTATAATGCCTCTGTGGTGCACCGCGCAGCACTTTAATAAACAGCTATGCTACACATCAGGGACGAGAAGGAGAACGGAACTTCCGACGTGAAACGTGAATGCATGACTACTGATTTTATGATACCAACTCGTGTACGTTACTCAGAAATGCACAATCACGAATTTGTATAGTAATTAGAAAATTAGACATTAGTTAGAAAAATTGTTTATCAATTATTTATTTATTTTGCTTCTTCGTAGAGAAAACTTTGCTTTCGTGAAATTTTATTTTTCTGGATTTTCATGCATGTCAGAATGGTTTAAAACGTCGAGAAAAGTGGTTTAGAAAAAATGTCTGTATATATAAGTTTGTGTGTGCAGATTTTTTTGTTAGTGCAATAACTGTTGTAATTTTTCATGTATCTTCTTCAAATTTGGTACGCAAGTGGGTTACCATATAACGACGTATGGGATTATATTTGGCGTAAATCATTTGAGATGTTCAAATTTTATAGCATTTTTTGATTTCCAAAAAAGATATTTTAAACTATTACTTTTGTAAATTTCAAGATGGTAGTATCGTACATAAATGAATTAACATTAAACTATAATCGGTGCAAACTCGTGATATTACTCAAAACTGCACATTCATGAACAGTATTCAGAAAATTAGAAAAAATATTTATCAAAAATTTATTTATTACTTAATTTTGTAGAATAATTTTTCAAACTAAATCGCATAGGCGATTTTATTTTCAGGCAGTTTCAGGCTTAAAAAAATTATAGTAATTGCTCCTAATTGTGCACGTGAATAGACCGTTAAAAAGACATCGCATCTGCTAAGTATAAATTAATGCAAAGAGGATTCAATAACGTGTTCAAATACACAAAATTTATTTCTCATTTTTAACCCGACCGAAAATTTGCTGTACTTCTTAATCTTATCAAAAAACATATTTTTAATATTAAAGAAAAAGCAATAAAATTACCGAAATTTATATATTTACTTTTGCGGCGTGTAGCGCCGTATCTCGATTACCATAATCAAAGATGCACCTTGCTGCACTTGACTTTAAAAAAAAATGAAAATAAAAAAAAATTGCTGCCTTCCAACCCAAAACAAAGTGATTTTAGGTTGAAAGCTCATTAACGATTTTATGGGCGTGTACGAGATGGGACGAATCGAGGATACGAAGAGGGAATGCAGAACGGAGATATAGTCCGGTTGGAAACAGTGTTGTACAATTTGGCCCGACGATCATCGCTTCACGTAGCAAACCTTTCCACAACCGTTTATACTGTCGTATAGTGTCTCTCTCCCTCTTTCTCTCTCTCATTTTCTCTCACACACGTACGTATATAATATTGGTGTATACGTACTCTCACCGAAATCGAAGCATTAAAGTTATAAGGCCTCGAGGAGCGAGGCAGCAGCAGCAGGAGCAGCTCACGTACTCACCTACCTTATACGGTATGCTTGCGGTGAAGCAGTCGACGTCGACTGCGGCTATAAAATCACCATAGAATCAACCCCCTCTCTCTCATCGTTGTTCAGAGCATTCTGCCGCATTACCGCTTCGACGATGTCTCTCACTCGCGCCCTCTTTTCGCCACATCCCGAATATCCCTCGAGGTGTCTTATGACGTCTGACACACTATTCGCGAGTATATATCATATCCATACTCTTGTACTATAAAAAGCGAAGCCGCTCCCCCGTGCTTATACATATCTGCGAAAAGCACTGAACCTTTGGCTGTCGTAGGTACACTTTATTCTGTCGAGACGCGGGGAGGTCGGCCGAATTATCATTCAGCAAGTTGTTTTTTTTCCTTGTCACCAAAAAAGTATTTTTATTATCACTTACGGGTGAAAGGGTTTGTGGATATTTTTTTTTTGCTTTCTTATGATGTCAATTTGCCTTTTAAAGAAGTGGATTTTTATGTTAGGGGCGCGCTTAAAAAAATTGTTGCAAGCCTGACAACTATTTGTAGTCCGTGCGTGTTGAGTGGTAACTATTAATTATAGTCCATACAAATAATAAGTGGCAATTAATGATTGTAGTCTATGCAATTATTAAGTGACAACTATTAATTGTAGTTCATGCAACTATTATGTGGCAACTATTAATTGTAGTCCATGCAATTATTACGTGGCAAATATTAATTGTAGTTCATGCAACTATTAAGTGGCAACTATTAACTGTAGTCCATGCAATTAATAAGTGGCAACTATTAATTGTAGTTTATGCAACTATCAAGTGGCAACTATTAATTGTAGTCCATGCAATTATTAAGTAACAACTATTAATTGTAGTCCATGCAATTATTAAGTGACAACTATTAATTGTAGATCTTGCAACTATTAAGTGACAACTATTAAGTGTAGATCTTGCAACTATTAAGTGGCAACTATTAATTATAGTCCATACAATTATTACGTGGCAACTATTAATTGTAATTCGTGCAATTATTAGGTGGCGACTATTAATTGCAGATCATGCAACTATTAAGTGACAACTATTAATTGTAGTCCATGCAATTATTAAGTGGCAACTATTAATTGTAGTTCATGCAACTATTAAGTGGCAACTATTAATTGTAGTCCACGCAATTATTAAGTGACAACTATTAATTGTAGTCCATGCAATTATTAAGTGACAACTATTAATTGTAGATCTTGCAACTATTAAGTGGAAACTATTAATTGTAGTCCGTGCAATTATTAGGTGGCAACTATTAATTGTAGATCATGCAACTATTAAGTGACAACTATTAATTGTAGTTCATGCAATTATTACGTGGCAACTATTAATTGTAGACCGTGCAACTATTACGTAGCAACTGTTAATATAGTCCATGCAGCTCTTGAGTGGCAACTATTAAACGTAGTCCATTGCAAATCTTAAGTGGCAAGTATTCATTTTATTACTGACAACTTTTAATGTAGTCCATGTAACTACTGAGTCCAATCGTAACTATTAATCGATGTTACTATAAAAATAATTGCATGGACTACAAATTAATAGTTGTCATTTGATAGTTTCCAGGATTACCGGAAGTTTCTCATAATATAGTCAAGATTATACTCAAAATTTATGATAGCTTTTAACTAATGATAATTAATAAGGAAGCAATGCCATTTACAACTTTTTTTTTCTCCCTATGTTTCTATAATTCTGCTTCCCCGTAGAGGAAGCTTTGTTTTTTTTATTACGTGTCCCGTCGTTATATGACGTCGTCTTCAAGACTTATTAGACAACTATGTCTGATCTCGAAGCCCAGTCACGATTGTGAGCTTCGGGCTCTACCCGCAGCGATGACTCTCGTGTCCTTCGTATCGCGTTCCTCGCGTAGTATCCCCAGGGTAAGTTGAACTGAACGCGTCGCGTCTTTCTCTTGCAATTACCGACAACGCGGAAATAAAAAGCGATTGGAAAAGCCGAAGAGGGAGAGGAGGTACAGAAAAGTGGGAGAGCAGGAAGAGATAGGAGACTGAGCAGAATGAGAAGCAGGTAACTGACGAGGAAAACGAAGCGAACGAAGAAGCAAACCTTGCGAGGCACATCTTATCGCTCTCTAGTCTAGGGCAAGTTCTCTAGTCGACGCGCGGTAGCTTTATTCCCTCCAGCAAACTTGCTGGTGATCTCGTCGTGAGCGCCTTTCAGGTTTCCCGAGGAGTTTCGTCCTCCGCAAGTCCACGGACCTGTCTTCGTTGATCTCTTCTTATTGCTGGTTCGCTACTCGAATTATTCATGGGAACTATCCTAACCAAAGTTATAAGATAGTAAAATGATTTTTAGAAGCTTGTAATCAATTGCGTCGCTTCTATGTTAATTGTTCTGTCAAAGGAACATAAGTTTTAATGATTTTTATTCTGATTTTTTTTATGTTGTAGAGAAAAGTAAGAATGATTTTTTAAAGTTTTACACAGACTTATTGATTAATACAGTTTTAGAGAAATAAATTGATATATTTCATTCACTTTGAATACCATTTCACACAAAAAATGAAGAAAAAAAGATTTATTATATTTCAAAAATTTGGTATAACATATTATACAGTGTTTTAAAGCCCCATTAGTTTAAGAAATAAAGTTTAAAGTACAATTCGTTTTGTAGTAATGATTCCGCAAAAATAACCTGCAGTTTTTATGAAATTATATGTGAAATTTTATACACCTGAAAAGAAATCTCATTTTCATTTTTTCCTTAAGAAAAAATGCTGAAAAATGGAAGAGTACAACCCTCCATTATTTTCGCAATGCATTAACTGTTTTTCTTCATTTTTTCAAGAAGATTACCATGAAATTGAACTGAAAATTAATATTTTTTCCAGCTATCCAAAAGTTTAACCATCATATTATAATCGCCACATGTTAATTTTATGAAAACGCAATCATAAAGCCAATTGTATCATCGACTATATTTCTAGAAGAATTAGAGATTTACAACTCTGAATAATATTATAGTAAAAGAAATATAATTCTTTGATACCACAGGATTTTATTAAAATCAATAGCTACACTAAAAATGATCGATTAGAGAAAAAAACTTGAATTTACATCAGAAATTGAACTTTTATTTTGTTTTGTGAATAATTGAATGCAAGCGTTGTTTGATTTTTTTTAAATTGCCTTGAGATAAGAAAAGTTTACCATTAAAGGATTGAGAAAAAAAAACTGAAACATCTTTCTTTCATCTCTCCTTTTTGGGAGACTCTCATTAAAATTTTGATGATACTCCTCATTCACGCCTTATACTTTAACCCTCATTCGCAATAATAATTGTGGATGATAGAGCCTGCTCTGTCAGGGATTCTTACACCAACACAGTTTAGTGAGTGTGGCAAGTTGACCTCCGGTAATTAACCGATCCAATTATCGCTTAGGTCCCGATGAATGCACACAGACCCAACACGGACATCAAAGGCGAGAATCATCCTTGCTGCTTTTTTTTACGAGTTTGCCTGTCTGGCCGAGCTCGAGGGTTCAGCAAAAGATTTTAACATCGTTTGGACAGGCGCCAGCTAACGAGCCAACGCTGGAGAAAGTCCAGTCAGCAAACCCAACTAGACATCCTTCTAACCCACCAGCAAAAGTTGGGTTAATCTTTCGAGACTATAAATGAGTGCATTATTTTATATTTCAGCTAAACATTTTTTAAAGATTGTTTATTTTTAAAAAACCTCCCTTCGTTAAAAATTCTGTGGGTAGCATATCTCGCATTTTCGATGTAAGTATTGTTGTCGGGTTATTCGCTCTCTGATTAGCTGTCGAATTAACTGAAACTCGTGCTAACCGATGAACAACTTCAGACGGATTAACATATTTTGACAGTTCTCGAACGTGCGAGGTTTGAGGGTTTGTTAAGCTTATATCGAGAAAAGCACTGCTACTTTGTCGCATACACGGAAAGAAATGTTTGGTTGTGGCAATTACGTTTTTGATTTGCTGTACACAATGTCTAAAAAATTAGTTGTCTCAACCATATCGAATAGTAACCTCAACTATTCACGATTAGTTCTCGATTGGATTAGTTAGGTTAACTAATCCAATCAGTTAGGTTAACTAATCCAATCGTTGGGACTACCACTCGAATAGTTGGGATTACCATTCGAATCGTCGGTATTATCATTCGAATCGTCGGTATTACCATTCGAATCGTCGGTATTACCATTTGAGTTGCTAGGGAAATAGAATAATCGATTGGTTCTGTCAAGTCATTTCTTGGTTATGGCAACAAATCTTTTTTTTCCGTGTAAGGACGCTTAAGAAAAATTGTAAAAGCCCGGCAGAGCGAATTGAGTTAAAGTGTGATGTATAAGAAAAGAGGGAAGTACTTCAGTCGAACTTCTTGCCGTGCAGGAAAAATATCGTACACGAAAAAAAAAGATTAGTTGCCATAACCAAGAAATGCGTTGACACAACCAATCGATTATTCTATTTCGGTTACGACTCAAATGGTAATACCAACGATTCGAATGGTAATACCGACGATTCGAATGGTAGTCCCAACTATTCTAGTGGTAGTCCCCCCTGGCAAAAATAAATGATAGAAAACGATTATAAAAAATTCTATCGTTCCGAATACGGACTTTGGTTCGTGAATTTACAATGTACTATCATAAATTTACGATCGAAATCCTATATGTTTTGTCCATATCCTATAATATTATTATAATATAATTTTTGTATTTAATTTAATAATAAAAATATACGATTGTACGTATATACCCATGATGTATTATTCCAAGCAAAAAAATTTCTTTTCTGGTCACCCATCTTTGTAGTGACCGCGGCCCAAGCTCTGCTTAACTTTCATGATCTCTGATAGACTGCCTAACTATTCCATCCAAACTCGTTCTTGTAATATAATAATAATATAATATTTTTTAGTACCTTTCTTACTAAATTATTTATGTTAATTAACTCTGTAAGAATGCTTCACGTATACATTCCTTACCGAAAGTTTTATTTTATCCGTATATGAGTACTTCGCGATACGAGAAAAATCTAATAAATAATCAAGCATATCAAGATACTAATAAGAGCATTGATTTCGGTTAATAAGAGGTCTAAGAATTTATTAAAAAATCAGTTTAAAAAAAATTATAAAATATTATAAATCCGTTAGTGTACCATACATCCCTATAACTTATCTATCGTATTTAACCAATAGAAAACGAAAACTAAAGGAAACTAATAACAACTATTCAATTTGTATAAATTGATCAAAGTCCGAATAGATAGAGATGATAACATACGATTAAATCCCATTCAAATTCTATCGATCTCTATCAATCTCTATAATATATTTTTACCAGGGCCAACTATTCTAGTGGTAGTCCCTACGATTGGATTAGTTAACCTAACTAATCTCGCGAGAACTAATCGTGAATAGTTGAGGTTACTATTCGATGTGGTGGAGGCAACTAATTTTTTAGACATTGTGTACAGCAAATCGAAAACGTAGTTGCCACAACCAAACACTTCTTTCCGTGTAGACGACACAAGTAATTGAACGGAAAGCTCTTTTGAAAGAATCTAAAAAAATTGTTCTCTGGCTCCAGTACATTATGAGGCAGAGGCCAGGGAAAGGCAGAGAAAAAAAGCGGCAGAGAGGAAACAATGGTAAAAAAATATGTAAGCTAATTTTCGTGATTGAAAGTTTTCATGCACAAATTGGTATATTCAATTTAAACGCACAAATGTGATAGAAATCTTTTACAGTAGAGGTTGATAGGTAGAGGCAAAAATAGAGGCAGATAGGTAGAGGAACAGTTCATTTTTTGCTTACTCATATAGGAAGCTTTGATTTTATTTCCGTCGTCCAATAATTCATTTTAGAGGAAAATACTCAGTCGCAAAAAATGTAATAAAATTAACTGAGAAAGCTCGCGCATGGGCTAGTTATAATTTAAAAAAGACTAGATGTTTTATATCCTGAAAATTTATTTTATTCAATGTTTGAGATCGTAAATGTAGGTATTTTCAGTTGTTTAAACGAACTATGATTTATTACGAATTATTGTAATAAAAGCGTACAATATTTGACTTTTTATTAATCTGAATTGGATGCACTTTTACAGACCATAAATCTGCGTTTAAAAATGTTAAAAATTAATAATTATTTAGAACAGAGTTTTTTTAAAGTTAGTTATTTTTTCTATTTTTTTAAATGAAAAAAAGCTTAAAAACTATAAGAAGAAAAATCTTGTCCATTTTGGCTATAAGCTAGACAATTTTGATATTCAACAAAGAATTTTTTCAGATTTTTAAATTATGGCATTCGATATGTCACTAAAAAGATATTTAAAAAAAATGTCAGAAGTAATATCCCAAGACCTCCAAAATTTTCGGAATATTTCCCGATTGTTTCGTTGCTGAGCAATGAGAGGAAGAAGCTTCGCATAGTAATAGTATATTTCGATACAAGAGGCCAAAGGAGCGGAACTTCGGCTTCGCCGAGGCTTCATACTGTCTTCAAACGAGTGGTGCGCAGAACGATCCTTTGGCCCCGTGTATCGAATCATATTTTTCTTTACGAGTGCAATGTAAAATCCGAATTTGTCCGACGTTTACTGCATGCAAAATGTGCTGCAACTTCAAGCAGTGAGCAAACTCCAGGGAACAATGTGCAAAATGAGGGAGCCAGTACGCAAAATGTTTTTCACCATACCTGCGCGGAAAGTTCGACTTCCCGCTCTACGGGCTTTACGTAATTCGAACTTTCCGCTGCAGATATGGTGAAAAATAGTATACTCCACTGGGGAGTGAAAGTAGACTATCCCTCCCTAGTGGCGTAATATACTATTGCGCACTAGTGCGTCAACTGGCCATTTTGTATGTTTGTAAACGGTAGGCAAACGAGGATTTTGCATGCACGAGTAAAGAAAAATCTTTTTTGTGCAAAACTTATCCCGATCGTTGCTAAGCAGGGAAACTAGAGGGAAATATTAAGATTAATTTTGGAGGTGGAGGGGTATTTGTCGGATTATTTTTTGGATCTGGATTTCGGCTAAGTACAGAGCAGTATTCGAGGAAACATTAACCCAATTTTTGACAGATATAAATGTCAATACGAATGTTATATTGGTTGAAAACAAGTGAAGAGCTACTGTTGAATATCCGCGGGAAATTTCCGATGAAATTTTTAACAAATGAACTCGATGACTGAGAATACCGCTCTGAGATTGGTCGAAATCCAGGCCCGAAAAATAATCAGTAGTAATATCCCAAGAGCTTCAAAATTATCGGGTATTTCCCGATAACTTCGTTGCATACAAACAAGAGTGTCAAGTTTTGCAGGTTAAATAAATTTTCTGCAAAACTTGACACGATTGTTTGTATGCAGGGAAGTTTGAGAGATATACACGATTAATTTTGAAGCTCGAGGGGTATTTGTCGGACTATTTTTTCCATCGGAATTTCAGCTCATTCTTCAGATCACGTTCCAGTTCTCGTTAGAAGTTTGACAGATGTCAAGAATTCTCAAGTTAAAACTGGTTCAGAAATTGTTTTTATTGCTTAGCAACTTGTTAGGAAATATCCGAAATAAAATCGCCTAGGTTCTCCCACATGAGGCCAAATGCGTCGTTTCTATTGGCCGAAATTTCGATGGGGAAAATAATCATAGAAAAAATAAAAAAAGATGCAAAGTAGAACCTTGCACATTGCTTCCTCATTATTTTTCGCTTTTTACAAAGCTTCCTCTATGAGGAAGCAAAAACTAAAAATCTGGTGCATTTGAGGGTCTAACCAATCCTACAAAAAATTACGTGACGAATCAGAGAGGTCGAGCGGTAGACCCAGGTCGAATCGGGATGCAAATGCCCCATATGTATGCATATTGATTGTCTTGAATATTGGATCTGATTTTAAAGTAGCAAAAAACAGCCTCAAAACAGCCAAGATTAAAAAATTTCATAAAGCAAAAAAAAGATCGGATTTCGATTAAAAATGTGGTCGTTAAAAAACGATGAAACGTCACTTGCCTAAATTATAATTTACTACCGATATATTTTTGGAAACTAAAGTTCGAGACTTTTTTTTTCGAAATTGGGTGAAGCGAAAATTGTGGGCCTCACTGTTTTGAGATTTGTTATGAAATCGACGGATATGGTGAACGGACGTGTCAGCGACGACGTCACTTGACGGCAACTTGGCAAGGCCGTTTGTGCAGTGAAAGCCAGAGAGTAACTTCTTACTTTATCGCATGCCTGCCAAGCGTTCGGTAAATTTATGGTAATAAATGTCTTGACTTGATCCAATTATCGCCTTGGAAGCTGTCAATGACTCAACGATTTTTCAGTACCCCCTCCACTTTCCTGCCTAATTTTCTCGCAGTTAGAAAATTTAGCAAACATTTTCAAACAAAAAAAAAGAAAAAAAAAATTATGTTAAATTTATGGTAATGAGTATTTTCACTTGATCCAATTATCATCTGGGAAACTGTTAATGTCTCAACAGTTTTTCAAAACCTCTGCCACTTTCCGGCTTAATTTTCTCGCAGCTAGAAAATTTAGCAAACATTTTCAAACAAAAAAAAGAAAAAAAATTATGTTAAATTTATGGTAATAAGTATTTTGACTCGATCCAATTATCATCTTGGAAGCTGATAAGGTCTCAACAGTTTTTCAGAACCTTTGCCACTTTCCGGCTTAATTTTCTCGTAAATAGAAAATTTAGCAAACATTTTCAACCAAAAAAAAGAAAAGAAAAGAAAAAGTGTAAATAAAATTGGAAGGCGGCAACGGAGAACCTTCCAGGTATACGCTTTAAAAAAACAGGTGTGCAATTAGTCGATCCAATTATCGTGTCAATCGCTGTTGAGAAGGGCCACTATTTGCCTCTCACCGACGCCTTGCACGAGAGATCCAAGCGGAAAGCAAGAAAGGGACCGATGCCCTTTGCTTCCTGCGCCCAACACTCGCGTCTCCATTTTCTTTTTGTCCATCCATCTTCCGACTACAGATGCCCTGGGTGGAGGCCATTTCATTCGTACATTATACAATCACGTTACTGACATGAACGAAAAATATACCGTATTAAAACAAAAGGGATTTTGAATACAATTTGCAATTTATTTTTTTATTTTTTTAACACGTCACCATTTTTTAAAGTGTTTCTTTATTAACGTCAACAGACTATTTTTTGTAATCTACACAGTTTTTTTGTGAATTTGTAGTTGGACAAAAAAAGTACAGAAATAATTGATTTCAAATTTTGTATTTCCATTTTTCCCGACATTTAAACAGGAAACAGGTAAAAATTGTTCGGGTAACTTGGTAAATTTCATTTATTGTTATACAATCACGTTACCAACATGAACGATAAATATACCGTATTAAATCAAAAAGGAGTTTGAATGCAATTTAATTTTTTTTAATACGTCACCATTAAAAAAAATCATTAATGTCCACAGACTAATTTTGTTAATCTATAGATTTTTTTTGTGAATTTACAGTTGGACAATAATGTACAACAATAATTGATTAGAAATTTAGTATTTTTATTTTACACGATATTCAAAAAGAAAAAAAGGACAAAAAATGAACGTGTAACTTGGTGACTTTACTTTATTATTATACAATCACGTTACCCAAATAGAAGCGAAGAATATCGTATTAAAATAAAAAGCATTTTCAATGTAAATTATAATATAGTTTTTAATTTTGATTTCGTAAAAATATGTAAGCGGTTATACAAAATTTCACCACTGTATTGAACGGATATAATTTATGTATCCTTGAGAATGCCTTATTTTCATGGGGGTAAAGAGAGAGGAAAAAGGTATTGCGGTGCTCATGTATTATTAAAAATTAATAACAGTTTCAAAAATACGAACATATGAATGCTGATGTAATAGCTCCAATTTTCATGTCTGTTAACGTTAACTACTTACTCCAGTTCATACGAAATACGATTTCGTGAGAGCAATTCCCAACATCCCGTTATTTAAAAATACTTCTATCCGTTTATTTATTTATTTTCAAAATACATTTTTTTTTAACATACGAATATTTTATAAAAAATAAAATAATGGATTCCAAAAACATTACATGATTTAAAAAATAAAAATACCTTTTTTAGGTATTACAGACATTTTTCCATATCAATATAGTTGAATATTTTAGAAAAATAATAATATTTTGTTATATAAAAATAAATAAGTATAAATACAAATACAGTGAGTTGAAGTATCTTAGGATGATTAAAACTCTGGTTACGATCATCGTGCGACTTTCCTACCGTTTCAGGGCATCTTAACGGCCAACCGAGCACAAAATGATCGCGCCACGTTCACCAGCTCTCGTTGCTCGAGTACTCGTACGCGGAACGCATTCTCCTCTTTCTCCGGGCCCTCTTTTCTCTCTTCGCTTCTCCACTTCTTTATTTTCCTTTCTGCACTCGAAGCCGGTGCAAATCCCGGAGTACCATATGTACGTACTACGTATGGGACAGGTCGAAGACCCGCACGGTTCCTGGCAAACGATCGTATACCTTCCTCGTTCCGACGTCGACGTTACGGCATAGCTCATGAAACATATATATGAGACATTCTTCGTCAGTTCAGTCACTATTTTTTTAACAACATTTTTTTCCAATCATTCAGATACTTTTTATTTTTCTCTTAATTTTATGTAATTTAATGTAGGATGTACACAACTAATACAAAATTTTACAAAAAAATATTTGGAGGTTGGAATATATGGATATTAGACTTGTTACTTTTTTTTAATGATATTTTTTCCACTCATTTGAAAATTTCGAATTATGTTTCTATTTTTATAGAGGAGAAAAATTATGGACTAAGAAAAATTTTCATAAGTTATCGTAATTGTTTTTTTTCTAGATTAGTTGCACCTGCACAGACGCTTTTTATTTTTTTCTCAAATTTAAGTAATCTACAGGTGTATGTATAGAACCGATAACAACATTGGCAGAGTGGAGAACAAATATTTGCAGGTTTGAAGAAAAATTTCAAAATTAATGGTCACTTTTTTCATTATACTTTTTGAATCATTCAGATACTTTTTATTTTGCTCTTAATTTTATATAATTTATTGCAGGATGTACATAACGAATATAAAATTTTACAAAAAAATATTTGGAGATTGGAATATTTAGATATTGGACTTGTTACTTTTTTTTAATGATATTTTTTCCACTCATTTGAAAATTTCGAATTACGTTTCTATTTTTATAGAACCTATGGTGTTATGCACAGAATCCGCAGAAAAATTGGCATAGAGGAGAAAAATTGTGAACTAAGAAAATTTTTCATAGGTTATCGTAATTGTTTTTTTTTCTAGATTAGTTGCATCTGCACAGACGCTTTTTATTTTTTTCTCAAATTTAAGCAACCTACAGTGGTATGTACAGAACCGATAACGAAATTGGCAGAGTTGGTAACAAATATTTGCAGGTTTAAAAAAAATTTCAAAATTAATGGTCACTTTTTTTCATTATATTTTTTCTATCATTCAGATACTTTTTATTTTGCTCTTAATTTTATATAATGCTCGCAATTTTTAAGATATCGGGCCCAAATTTGAACCCTGAGTAAACTGTCGTTAAAGAAGGTATGGGATTGAATTTGGAGTTAATCCATCAAGGTGTTCAAAATTTATGGCATTTTGAATTTTTTGGAGAATGTCAGCTCGGGCTCTAACTCCCGCAATTTTTATGATATCCGGCGCAAACTTGGACCAGAAGTGGACTGTTATCAAATAGTGTTTGGGATTAAATTTGGTGTCAATCCGTTAAGCAGGTCACAATTTACGGCATTTTTTAATTTTTTGACATTTTTTGTTCGTGCTCTAACTTCCGCAATTTTGAAGATATCGGGCTCAAATTTGGTCCACAAGTAGAGTGTGGGTAAACTAAGCATCAGTTCGAATCTGCCGAGAACCTGTCAAGGCGTTCAAAACTAATGCCATTTAAAAATTTTTAACACAAGGCTGCAAAGTACAACTTTGCAAATTGCTTCCTCATTATTATTGGATTTTTACAAAGCTCCCTCTATGAGGAAGCCAAAATAGATTAACATGCTTCCTCATAGAGGTAGATTTGTAAAAATCCAATAATAATGAAGAAGCAATTTGCAAAGTTCTACTTTGCAGCCTTTTTCAAGATTAGTTTCATCTGCACAGACCCTTTTTATTTTTTTCTCAAATTGAAGCAACCTAAAGTGGTATGTACAGAACCAATGACAAAATTGGCAAAGTTGGCAACAAATATTTACAAGTTACAAAAAATTTCAAAATTAATGGACACTTTTTTTCATTATATTTTTTTTCTCCCATTTTGACACTTTTAATTTTTCTCATAATTTCATATAACCTACACTGTTATGTCAAACGCTCAAAAAAAAAACTGGCAGAGTGGGCTGAAGATATTTGAGGGGCTAAGAAAAATAACAAAAAGTTATTAAGCCTGAATTGACAAGGAATGCCTTATATACATATAAGGGAGTAAAGAAGCTAACTGAGAGACAAAGACAACCGCAGCTACGAATGCCACGATTGAGATATGTCGTAGCTTTTGTTTCTTACTCCTTGTAATCTTGTTTTTATCCCCTTCGTCTTATTCGCACGCGAATGCCCGAGGGAATTGGATCTGGCAGATTTGTCACTCGAGCAAAAGCAGTCGCACGCTCACAAATTGGGATACTGAGCGCGGGAACCTCGTTTAGACGATAAACTTCTCTAACATTTATTTCTTTTTATCGCTGCTGGATTTTTGTTTACGTTTTTTTTATTTTTATTTGATCGAAGAATTTATGGGGAGTGATCATAAGGAAAAAATAAGACACACAAGGTAATCCGATTACACGGCCAATGCTGCGTGTCACTATAATTTTTGCAATAAGCTCACACCTGAGGGGATCATTAACGCAGAGATTATTATATTCATCCGGTCGTTAAAAATTAATTAACTTATCACATAAATTTTACATATTTTAGTTTGGTAGCTTTTGGCGGTAATAATTTGAAAGTAATTCCACCTGAAAATAAAGTAGGTACAAAAATATATTTTACATAAAACATTGTAAATATCTGATATATTAAAAAATATATCTGACATACTTTATGAAAAATATCTTTTTTTACGATAAATTGCAAATGTTTATATATTTAAAAATGTACCTGTCGAACACTTCCTAGAATAAGTTTTAATAAAATATTTCTGATTAAATTTTATATTTTACTTTATATTTCATATTTTATTTATATAATTTTTTTAAAGGCGCTCAAGACAAATATGAAAAAAATGAGGACTTCCGTTTTTGTTCAGATTAATTGATTAAGTCATTTGTTTTAAATAATTGTATTGGGCGCAAGGCGAATAAATAAAGTCAGAAAACCAGAAAACTATGAGGCGTAAATTTGTCCTCGACATTCTTCAAAGTCGTTCGCAGTGGAAAAAGAATTCTCGAGTGGCCTTGCTCTCCTATTTTATATTTATAACGCCATTACACAAAGACTCGCTCTAAATAATCTCAAGAATACACTTCACAATATCGTCACAAATTTCTCCTACATATATATCTATAAAAATTGAAATGCCAAGAGAAATAAAATAAAAAACTATAAACTCGTCTCAGAATCTCGGCAGTGACTATAAATTTAATATTGCATTTTTAATGTGTGGTATTTCAAATGCAAAAATGCGTTAACGATCATCGCCAACAGGTGCAACAGGGCGTTACGTAATTCGTCCTGCTGCGTCTGACGAGCCGAGCACGTCCTCGCATTTTTACAAAAAAAAAATAAATAAAAAAAAGTAAAAAAAAAAACAAATAAAAAATAAAAATAAAAAAAGATCCTACGAGAACTGCACCAAATAATTTGTGGCATTCCTCGAGGGCACACAGACACATCAGCCAGCGTATCCTTATTCGCACATTGTTTCGAGTTGACTGTCACGATATAACTGTGTCCAGTTGGAACTCTCCTCTCGCTTTGCTGCTGCTATGCTTCTGGTATGTCGTTAGACGCGTGAAATTTCCGAGTGGTGTTGCAGCGCCAGGAGCAAAAGATTCCGCAAATCCATTGTCAAATAAACTCTGACCACTGAACATTGAAAAAAAAATGCCATTCCTTTAATTTGTCAACATTCATTTTTTCACTGCAACCATTTTGGTTATTCCATAAATATTCTATAAACGCTGTAAAAATATTCTTTCGAGGTAATTTATTACCATCAGCTTTATTGTTTATTATAATTAATTGCAATTATTATAAAATAACAGGTCATATTTTTTTTGGCAACTGATAAAAAAAATGATGATATCACAGAAATTTTCTTATAAAATAAATAAAGAAATGGGAGAATATTGTTCACAACTTTCTTCCGAAATTTCACTAAAAATCAACGTTTTTGACACTATTACGAAAAGTTTCGATTGTGGTAAATAAAAATCGTAGGTTATTATTAAAAAATACGAATTATGAAATGATATCTTTAATAAAATAATGAGAGTTTGGAAGTTCTCAAAAATATTCCCATGCGAAAATTCTTCCCTTCCATTCGCTCGGCCTTGTGTATAGAACGGCGGTAATTTTCAGCGTTTACCATCAGCGATAAGAGCCGCGGATTGGTTAATCAATTTTTTTTAGATGGCCAATCGAGTTAAGCCTGTCCCGCCTTTCTCGTACCATATATAAAACCGACGATAATATTCGTTTGGCTTTGCGAAATGAAATTCGCAAAGTTTCAGAATGGACACACGAGTCTGTTTCGCTAGCGAAAACGTGGGAACGTGATATTAGTGAAAACAGAACGCGGTAGTCAAGCCAAGAGTTTGCCCGGTGTGTGTTTTCAAGCCAAGTGCGCGCTAAACCATAAATGTTTGCATGACTCGAAACTCTGGGTTGAACTGCAGAGGCGTCACTATACGGCGCACACACGAGCACGTTGAATACCCCTTTCAGAACGCAATCGGCGATCATTAAACACTCGGCATAATTGAGAAATACGTGAGTATTTCAGTCCTCGGTTTATAACGGTTTGAGGATTTGTTTTTTTTTCAAGCAATTTGCAAAAAAATTCGTTGGCTCGTGAACAACGCGTAAGGAGGCGAAGGCGGATACACATTCCGCTAATTGCGATAACACGCCCCGCCTATATACAAATATAATTAACGAAGCAGAACCACAATTAAATAATTCCACTTGGCAAGGCTTTGGACTGAACATAATGGAGGTATCACTTTTGTAGACTATATTTACGATCATTTTAAGGAAAATGAGTCATCTAAGAACCATAAAAATGAAATGGCTCTGTAATTGCATATATAAAATTTTGTACCGTGGTGAAAAAATATCACTGTGAAAGCTTGAAAAGTTGAACATTTCTGTAAGCGGAATTTTTTTTAACCCATTTTCGTCAGTGCAAATATTATTTCTATTTTTGTACTTTTTTAGAGTTTACGTTGCACCGCAGGGCTAAATTTGTACGGTCTGATTATAAATAATGTCCATTTGAAGATCTTTGGTTCAAAACAGAACCACAGTCAAATAATTCCATTTACACCGAGAGAAAACATTTCATTGACGCCAAGGAAATGGGTGGATTGGCTTTTTTTCATTGAAATCAAAGAAATATTTATTTGATTTTAATAAAATAGTGCATTTGAATTTCAAAGAGAACATTTCATTGCCTGTAAATAAAGATTTACTTAGTGAGTATATAATAAAGAAACAGTTTCATTGTTTTAAAGAGACGTTTTCATTGGTTCAAAGAAACGTTTTCATTGATCTCTCTCTCGCACCTAACCTCACTTTTTAGTTTTTCGGTTCTCCCGAACGAACGGCTTCGAGTTTCGAGGAGCCAGTAGCTTAGTCTATTTCTGCCGTACTTCCTTACATACTAACAAAATTTGAGCTTTATCTGCTGCGTACTTCAGGAAAAAATAGGTTTCGAAATTTTGAGCTGGTAAGAAGAAGGTTTCATTGAATCAGAGACGATATCTTTGAAATCAATGAAAAAGGTTCATTGGTTTAAAGAAATGTTTCTTCGAATCAATGCCACTACTTTTCATTGAGTTTGAGATCATTCACAGAAAAGATAGTATTGAAATTCAAGTATTTCATTTCATTGGCTAAGATTTCCGTGAATCAATGAAACTTTTTCTCTCGGTGTAGCCAGGCTGTGAATCGAAGAGAATGAAAGTAAAAAAATTATGAAAATTGAATGGTTCTGCAATTGCATATATGACATTTTATATCAGGGTAAATAAATGCCAATGCTAAAGCATGAAAAATGAAACATTTTTGTAACTGGAATTTTTATTTAAACCCATTTTTGTCGGTGCAAATGCAATTTCTATTTGGAACTTGTGGTAGACTTTAGGTTGTACTATTGGTCTAAATTGGTTTTGCAAGATCCAATTCTCTTTGTCAAAAGATTCCGTCCGGACTGATTATAAAAATTTGCATTTTAAGATTTTTTGCAGAAAATATACTGACTTTTACAGTAAATGTTTCCTTACGTGGTAACTTTTATTTCCTACGAATAAAATTGGATCTTGCAAAACCAATCTTCCAGCGGTGCAACCTAAAGTCTGTGACAAGTGCAATATAGTAAAAAAATATTTACGTCGTTGAAATTTCTTCCAAAAATAATTACCATTTATGAAAACTTTTCACTTTTTGCGCTTGTGCAGTGACCATTTTTATCAAGGTAAAAAATATTATAAAGTCCAATTATTGCAGCATCATTTGCCTTTCATGATTTTTCAGTGAGTCGCCAACCTTAAGTTTATGTTAGCATTTTTTAAAATAATTTTCCAATAATATCAACACTTATTCATCCTGGCCCAAATGATCGTCAATTTATTTGATCGTCTTTCGTGCATGAAGTATCAAGCCAAATGACAAAAAGTTGAAAGATTCCTCGCAGAACCGCTAAAAAAAAATCTTGTGGTCACCAAATTCGTCGCAAGACGAGATAAAAAAAAATAAAAATTAAAAAGGAGGAAAACGAATACGATTAATTTTCTCTCTTTTTAAAACCAATCTTTTCTGTGAGAGCTGCATAAATTATCGGATCGTTTGCAATCGGCCTCAAGTGTCCTTCGATTCACACCATCGTGTCGAGAAATCGAAGAAGACGAGGTATAAGTGCAAAAAAAAAGGGTAAACACTCGAAACCTAAGGGAAAACGGGTCGAGTGGTGAATTGGGAGGCTATAAAAGACGCGCGAGAGAATCATGCGGCATCCCAAAGACGATCATTAGCGTCACGCATTCGGG
This sequence comes from Ephialtes manifestator, assembly GCA_963970395.1. Lineage (NCBI taxonomy): Eukaryota > Metazoa > Arthropoda > Insecta > Hymenoptera > Ichneumonidae > Ephialtes > Ephialtes manifestator. The sequence goes on along the minus strand of OZ019974.1, from coordinate 21,142,215 downwards.
CACCACACGAAGAGCTCCCATATTCTCTACCAAACGGAAGAATACAGAGACTGTTTTATGTAGTACAGTGCGTGCTGTTTGCGCTGTTTTCGCTGCAAAACTTGCGGTCAAAATGCCGAGGGACAAACATAATAAGTAAGCGAAGTTGGCACATTTGTAACACATATAAGCCATTCTCTGTCAACACTGCCAATTTTTTTCTGATGCTCTAAAATATTTTCTATAAATGGCTAAATTTTACTACTTATTAATAGTACTTTTTACGTAATTTAGGTAATACATTTTTTAATTATTTTGATTATAATTACATTTTTAATTAATTTTTTAATGCAAGTGCATATATATATTTTGTGTTTTATTTTCGAACTCTATTAAACAATTTTTTTAGTAAAGTAAAAAAAAACGTTTTGAACCAAAATATTTCATTAAAAAGTTATAAAAATAATCAGATTAATTATTTTTGCGTTCATTAAGTCTTCGATTTTACTTATAAATAAACAGTATTTACAGGGATTTGTATAGAAATTGTCAAAACATCTGCAGTGTGAAAATCGAATGTTTGAGCTGTGAAAAAAAATTAGAAAATTACTTTCCTTTGGTTTTTACATAGATCTAAAAATCTGCCAGTGTTCCTAAAAACTACCTCAAATAATACTAAAATCTGGCTAATCATAAAAAATATCTTCAAAATTCAGAAAAAAATTGCTGATTTGACATAATATGCCCCATATATCTCGTGCGTAAGCATAATTCAAATCGAGGTTACGTTAATACTTCTGAAGAAAAGCAGGTGTCTTGCGTTGAAAAATCATGACACTTATCAATCCCTAAAAAAAACCTAAAAGCAACTAACCGTCCAGCATAGAAATTTCCCTTCCAAACGGCCGGAAACGAAAATCAAGATTGCGCAAAATTGCCCCAAGAGTTCAAGGAAAGGATAATTATTTCTGCATTACGAGTGCGATTCATTCATAAAATCACTTCTTAAACGTATGCGTGTGTTTCTCGCTATTACAAGGAAAAACATAGGAATACATACATACATACACACTCACACACACACACACATATATATATATATATAGTACATAATTCCAGTAGTGTGTACAGAGAGGAGAGTATTAACCACGCAACTCGCGTGTACGAGATAAACGACCGCAAACGTATACGAGGTGTATCGACTCCACGAGGCAGAAAAGCTGAAGCAGAAGATCTTTGTGGCTGTAGAGATCAATGAGACTGCGTTACTTCACGTGCGAATTTCTTGCCTCTGTAAGAAACCTCCTCCCCTCACCCTCTCCCTCTTTTCCCTCCTTACCCCTCTCGATTTTATGCTCGCTTCAGCTGAGGAAGAGAAGAGCAGCTCTTCAACAGACTTCCACTTTTTCCTCGACTTTATACTCTTCAGCATCGAGAGCTCTTCTCTGTTTCTTTCTTTCAGGATTTTGCTGTTTCAGAGCCTGAGCCAAGTATCAGATTTGCAGCAGCATCTTCTACTTTTTTCTTTTTTCATACTAGTTTTCCATCTCCGTTTGTCGTGTACAAACTTCTGGTTTGTTTCACTGTCACCAACAAGTATTCTAGTGCTGCTACTATATTTTGTAAGTCTTTCACTGTGTTGCCTTCTTCGTCTTATTCTTATTATTCTTTTTCTTGTTTTACTGATGTTCGCTTGGCTTTACTCGGCAAAGCGACCGCGGTCACGTTCCGAGAAACCGGATGGCATTTTCATCGAGAGGCAAGTCTTTGAACGGTTACGAACAAGAAGAATAGGAGGAGGAGGAAGAAAGAAGAGGAACAATGAGCTTCTACTTGTTCGACTCTGTTAGGTCGATGTCCTTTTCTACTTCCCGTCTTGTGGAAGTTATAAGAATGTTTCGATTGGCTTGACGGAGTTCATCGGCTTGAACGAGTGTAAGAAAAAAAAAGAGGGATGTAGTTCTGTTGGATTTCAGAGAGCTAAAGGGGCTGGATTATATATTATACTGCATCGGACTGGTTTGTGTTAGTAAGTGTCGTGTAAGTCTACTACACTTGGTAATCAATAGATGTTCAAGGTAATTTTTTGTAACACGTGCATGAACACCGTGCTTTTCATGGCAGTTTTGCGGGCCGAAAGTGACTAGTTTCATAGCAGTGTTGAAACGGTAGGTTGGCGCATGCGCAGTTCGCGATTCCTTTACTTTCGACCCTGCTGTTTTACTTTCGACCCAAGGGTGGAAAGTTGGTAACCTCACTTTTCACTGTTCGTCCCGCAAAACTACCATTCAAAGCACCACTATTCATGCACTTGTTACAAAAAGTATGGTGTGCAACATGGTCCAAAATTGGCGTTTGGGACTCGTGTGATTCGCAAACGCCAATTTTTCAAAGGAGTGTGAGGTTGCGACTCGTGTGATTCGCAAACGCCAATTTTCGAAAAGAGTGTGAGCTTGCGACTCGTGTGATTCGCAACCTCACACTCGTCGCAATCGCCAACTTTCGGCCCTTGTTGCACAATATACTATTAACATTTCAGAAATGCAAATGCGTTTTTAACGTGAAATAATAAATGTAGGTTACATTTTTAAGGGGACCTAGTCACCTAAAAAAAGTGATAAGAAACAAAATTCTGTAAATAATATGCCTCTTTTAAAAAATGTTACATTTAAAACTCATTAAGTAGCAAGCATTACAATTCTGTATTTTTGTAAAGACATACAGTATACAAGAATGGTGCGAGGTCAAAAGTAAAAATTTTCACCTGTAGCTTTCAAACCAAACTGGTGAACCAATTTTAGTGTTTAATGTCTTATTTTATCTGTCGAAAAGTGTATTCTGGATTGAATATAGCGATTCTCGATGCAGCGAAAATTAGATTCACCGTAACCAATTGTTTAGTGAGTTTTTCATAGGGAATGATTTATTTAAACATTTAAAATCATAGCTTTGTTATTAAAACCTGAAATAAAAATTCCTATTTTCAATCCAGAATACACTCTACGACAGATAAAATAAGACATCGAACACTAAAATTTATTCACCGGTTTGGTCTGAAAGCTGCAATAAGTGAAAAATTTAACTTTTTACCTCATACCATTCTGGTGCACTGTATGTACTTACTAAATTGCAGCATTATAATGCTCGTTATGTATTTAATGAGGTTTTAATGTACGATTTTTAAAAAGAAGTGTATTATTTACACCATTTTTTTTCTTATGACTTTTTTAGGTGACTGGGTCCCCTTAAGCGAAATTCACTATATGGAAGAATTGCTCAGAGTTTTTTTTCTTAAATGATTTGAAAATATTGGTCGCGGAAAAATAGTCAAAATCAGCCGCGAATAAATCGGATTGTTAAAATTGTTAAAAATGTTGTGTATAAAATCTACTGAAATACTTCGGATATACTAATAAAAATAAAAGATTCCACAAAGTGCCTTCCTATTATCACTAGAAATGTCATATTTATACTGCCGATTAAGTAATTCCCAAGAACGGTCTTTCGCATCCTCGATCCTGTTTGCAATCATTGCCTTGATATCATACAATTTACTTCAGCCATATTTGCCTGCATTTTCTGATATAAAGAGAGACACATCATCATCATCATCGTGTTCGTATATTTGCCATTTGCGACGATAGCCTTATAGGAAAAAAAATCTGCAGGAGAAATCGGCAGATAGCTTCTTGGATTCCGTCGTCCTATCGGGTGCTACAGCCTCTGGCAACGATTCGCCCACTTTGTGAGCTTCAAATGATAGCAACCCAAGCTCGTACGTTAGATAAAATATACACGCGAATCAATATTACCGATCAACTGGAATTGTCGATGTGATGAAGAACAAGGAGCTGACTGCGTGTATAATAAGAATTACCCATGAGCTACTTATTGGTCAGAAAAATACTGCACTCACAGCAAATCACCTCGCACGAGCCTATCTATAAATATGATGTTAGCATGTGTGTTATATGCGCGGAGATTACGTACATCCGTTTCCCGTTAGATCGAAATTAGTTACGGATCGTCGAAGAAGCATTTTGCCAAGATTTGAGGCTAATAATTCCCCCTAGTCTGAGTATATCCTAAGCCGACATTGAGGCTCTGAGCTGAGCTGAATCAGCCTATAGTAAGATAATCCTCTTCGGTGCTAATACGAAAGATGCGCGGGCGACAGGTTTGGCGATCGTTAAGCTTCTATCTTTCTTTTTTGTACAACGTTTTTTTATCCTGCTTCTCGACCTCGTCAGGTACTTTTCGGAGGCTGAAGCTGAAGAGGTTGGGGATCTTGAAAGGGAATTAAAAACAAAAAATGGAGGCAAAACGTTCTGATCGCGTTTCTCGTGGAGATCGCATGTGCAGCGACAAAACGGTCGCTGAATAGGCTGATGAATAGTTTTGAATTTCGCTAATGATGTCATCGAAATATGGCGCGAATCAATAGCGACAGAAAAATCTAGTTTTGGCAACTAAAAATGGTAGTTTAAACATCGTCAATTATATTTTTTTTGTGACTATGACTATAGAAATTATATTTAGCAGATTATAGTTGCCAGATTGTCTCTACGTATAATAGTTTTCAGTTACCATAACTATGTGAGGGTTGAAACCAGTGAATCCAAATACGAAAATAGATGGAAAAGTTGAATTCAACTATAAAGATGGTTGGAGGAAGTGAATTCAACTATGAAAATAGTTGTAAAGCGTGAAACCAACTATAAAAATAGTCACAAAAAATAAACAGCTGCAAGTCATAGTGCTGAGAACTATCACATTTTATCTGTGCGCCCTTGAACGCGTCATGTTTCCATGAAAGTATCATCGAGAAACGCGACCGCGTTATATATACGAAATGACGACCTTGCCCGGTCGTCCAGCATTTCCAAGGAGTCTAAAGAAGAAGAGGAGCAAAAGAAAAAAGATAAAAAGAAAAGAGAATGAACGAGAGGACCAAGATGAGTGGGGTCAAGCGCCGCAAGAGATCGCCTCCCATCTGTGCCTTCTTTTTCTGCTCGACCCTTTCCGGTCCTTCTCCTTCATTCCACATCTTTCTCATCTCTCCATCCTTCGTCCAATTTCTCGTTCTTCCTAGTCTCGTCATTTTTATTCCATTTTGTGCAAGACTCGAACTTCCCCCCTCCCTTAACCCCTCCTTACGTCCCACTTTTTTCTTTCCCTTCCGTTGAAACCTTCACGCTCACACAGACTGTGCAGAAGCAAGGCTAAAACCGCTCGAGATGAGGTAGTTCCATTACCCGGCCATCAATCTCTCGCTCCGGTTGGTACCAGAGGCGCTGCAAAGATTCTGAACGCGAAGCTGGAGTGCAGATACATACAGGAGAGCGCATCGGGAGCAGGGCTCAGGGCCATAGGGGCCCTCTTCTCTACCTCTGTGGACGAGAAATCAGGTTATGCTAACTGGAGCCTGGATGAGGATCCAGCAGCTCGCTTGGTGCTCGCTGTGTATTATATGCTTACCGCTGCTGTCTTGCAGGACGTGCCTCTTCGCTCTTTTACCATACTCGCTCACTGGCATCGCCCTAGCAGCTACACATCACTGCAACACACGATGCAGTCTGTTCTGTATCTAGTCAGTAAATTGCATCACACATTTACCCTGAACACATTTTTCTTTACAGTTAGAATTTTATCGGACATTTTTAAAAAATCGTGATGGCCTTGAAAAATATTATGCATTAACGGCCAAGTCTTTTTCCATTTAAGAAAAAAATCATTTTTTGGTATGGTTTTACATGTTTTTGTATGATAATAGCAAAACAAAGGAGTTTTTGGAAAATACGGTATGAAAATATTTTATTTTTAGTGCCTTGGTAGTGGCATTTACTTATGAATATAAAAGTTTTCATATGCACTATTTTAGCACCTTTTATATTCATAATTTAAGGTTAATCGGTCACTTTTTAAAAATACGTTCATTAGCAGTGACTGAACTGAACCTATCATGGGAATATCGAAGTTTTTTGTGCTCCCGTGTATCTATTCCAGGCGAAAAACCACCTAAAAAAAAGGATTTTTGAAAAATTCAATATGAAAATATTTTATTTTCGGTGCCTTTGCAGTGGTATTTACTTATCAAGATAAAAGTTTTCATATGCACTATTTTAGCACCTTCTATATTCATAATTCTAGATTAATTGGTCCCTTTTAATAAAATACGTTCGTTTACAGTGGATGAGCTGAACCTATCATGGGAATAAGAATTGCAAATGATCCGGTATAGTCATAGCTACAGTCTACACTCTTATCGAAGTCGTTTGTGCGCCCGTGTATCTATTCCAGGCGAAAGACCAACTAAAAAAAAGGATTTTTGAAAAATTCAGTATGAAAATATTCTACTTTCGGTGCCTTTGCAGTGGCCTTTACTTATCAAGATAAAAGTTTTCATATGCACTATTTTAGCACCTTCTATATTCATAATTTTAGATTAATTGGTCCCTTTTAATATAATACGTTCGCTTACAGTGAATGAGCTGAACCTATCATGGGAATAAGAATTGCAAATGATCCGGTATAGTCAAAGCTACAGTCTATACTCTTATCAAAGTTTTTTGTGCGCCCGTGTATCTATTCCAGGCGAAAGACCACCTAAAAAAAAAGGATTTTTGAGAAATTCAGTATGAAAATATTCTACTTTCGGTACCTTTGCAGTGGCATTTACTTATCAAGATAAAAGTTTTCATATGCACTATTTTAGCACCTTTTGTATTAATAATTTTAGATTGATTGGCCCCTTTTAATATAATACGTTCGTTTACAGCGAATGAGCTGAACCTATCATGGGAATAAGAATTCCAAATGATCCGGTATAGTCATAGCTACAGTCTACACTCTTATCAAAGTTTTTTGTGCTCCCGTGTATCTATTCTAGGCGAAAGACCACCTAAAGAAAAGGATTTTTAAAAAATGCAATATGAAAATATTTTATTTTCGGTGCCTTTGCAGTGGCATTTACTTGTCAAGATAAAAGTTTTCATATACACTATTTTACCACCTTTTATATTCATAATTTTAGATTAATTGGTCCCTTTTAATATAATACGTTAGCTCACAGTGGATGAGCTGAACCTATCATGGGAATAAAAATTGCAAATGATCCGGTATAGTCATAGCTACAGTCTACACTCTTATCGAAGTCTTTTGTGCGCCCGTGTATCTATTCCAGGCGAAAGACCACCTAAAAAAAAGGATTTTTGAAAAATTCAATATGAAAATATTTTATTTTCGGTGCCTTTGCAGTGGCATTTACTTATCAAGATAAAAGTTTTCATATGCACTATTTTAGCACCTTTTATATTCATAATTTTAGGTTAATTGGTCCCTTTTAATAAAATACGTTCGTTTACAGTGGATGAGCTTAACCTATCATGGGAATAAGAATTGCAAATGATCCGGTATAGTCATAGCTACAGTCTACACTCTTATCAAAGTCTTTTGTGCTCCCGTGTATCTGTTCCAGGCGAAAGACCACCTAAAAAAAGGATTTTTGAAAAATTCAATATGAAAATATTTTATTTTCGGTGCCTTTGCAGTGGCATTTACATATCAAGATAAAAGTTTTCATATGCACTATTTTAGCACCTTTTATATTCATAATTTTAGATTAATTGGTCCCTTTGAATAAAATACGTTCGTTTACAGTGGATGAGCTGAACCTATCATGGGAATAAGAATTGCAAATGATTCGGTATAGTCATAGCTACACTCTACACTTTTATCAAAGTCTTTTGTGCGCCCGTGTATCTGTACCAGGCGAAAGACCACCGTGTCTGCTATGTTAATATGGATAATTGCGTTATACGAACACTCTCGTCGTCTCTCCCTCATTTCTCGTGTGCAGGGCCAGAGGGAGAGCGAATATTAGCAGTCAGCGCAAGTGCGACGCGACACGTTAGTTGTACTAAGACCTCCATCCCTGTCCCGGGCCTCAACAGCGGACCCAAAGTGCCACATAACCTATAGGGATACCTATAGCCCTTATTATTATAAGAATTCCCATTACAGTACTTCTCGTTTTATATATATATCTCTCTCTCTTTCTGCTTCTCTCTCCACTCTTGAGGCTTGCAATTTCTCAAGGGCCACGTGGGTGGCTCTCGTGATATTTGCCCCTACTGCAATATAACCAGGGACACGTTATAAGTCTCTCTCGCGTTTTCGAGAGACTTTGAGCTCATGCGATATTTCTGTGGTAGGTACGACGCTCGTACCAAATTATTGCACTGGTGCAGTACTGGGAATTATAAAGGACACATGGTGGTCCTCGTTTCATCACGCGATCATATTCGTTTATGGTATACTCCACGACCCTCGCTTCCACCAATTCCCCTGGTGAGCATACTTTGCTATCTAGGTATTCCAGGAAATCTTAAATTGTAAAAATTCGTACTGTCTGATAATTCTGAAAATTAGTGTCATTAAAGTTTAGCGCTAATTTAGGTTTCGTTATTGCGATAAGGATCAAACGGATATTATAGTTGAGTTTTACCATATTCTAATATCCTACAGATCTTTAGGAAGTAAATTGACAGAAATTTAAAAAAGCAGAAATAGAATCGTAAAATGTTGGAGAACCCACTTTTTAGCAGGTATCATTGGAAAATTGTTTTTTTAATTAATATTTTTTTCAGTGCCTTGTTTATTCTCTAGAAATGAGTAATTAAATACAGATGTTAGAAGAGAAAAAAAATTGAACAGTGAAATTTGAAAAATTAATAAACGAGTTTTTTTTGTGGGTTTAACTTGAATTTTGTGAGTTATAGACAAAAATATTACCAGTTTCGAACGGGAGATTTCTTAACAGTTAGACTTTTAGAATTTACTAGAAACTAAATTCATTAAGGCATTCATTAAAAAAATGCCAATATTAGTAATCAGCAGAAAATTGAAGTCGATAAAAGTACCATAAAATTTTTGATAAAAAAATGTTTACAATACTTGCTAATGTAGAAAATTCGATTCGATTCAATATTTTGAATTCAAATGATTCACATATACAGTTGTAATAAGTTTTCTCTGAGTTAAAATAACTAGGAGAAAAAATTCCAATTTCCTCAAATGTACATGCATATAAAAAAAAAGAGAGCAAAGGAAACGACGACTTGGATCTCCGGCAAAAGAGGCGACGATCGTCGGGCGAATATTTATCCGAGATAAGTGAGTCTGGTCGAGTTAACGCGACTTGCTGGAGGGAAACTCAGGTTCATCCTGGTAAACGAGTCCTGTACGAGAGATAAGAGCGTGAGCGCCCGGGGGTCTTGCAACTCGCCCTCGGTATTCAATTATCGATAAGGCGACGTCTCGCGGCTCTTGTGTACCTACGGCAACGTTCGGTTATATGCTGCATATTCAGTCGAGTCTTGGGATCTCGCTTCTGAGTTTACCGCCGCCTACCATATTAGTCCTTTCGACTCTAATTAATGTCACGCTACTTTTTTTCCGATTCGTTCACGCATATGTGCCATAGAGTTGCCAAGAACGTTACCTTCATTATTATACTCACGTATATGTCGTTTATTCAATGAATGACACATTAAAATCTATACAATATCTTATCTTCGATATTTTTTACTTATTTTACTATCGCCCTTCTCTGTCACATCTTATCACGACAGCAACCCATTCAGCTTTTTTTTTTCTTTAATCCCATATACTTAAAATCTCACTGTGCATATTGCGTCGTACTGTTGAATATGTTTCGAAATTAAACACGATGATTTTTAGAATTTGCATTTATCGGGCTAGGATCAATGATTAGGTGACAGGACAAGGCTGAATATATGGTGAGACTTTAGATCCAGAAAGCTAAGTCATGTACAGAATTCCTTTTTTTTTTTGCCGATCAGATAATGATTTTCATTTAATAATATATTTTATTTTATTTTATCAAATATATTATAATTACGCTTTAGCCGAACAGAACATTTTCGTTCAACAAATATATTTTTATATATTTGTTAGCTAATAATAAATATAATAATATAATAATAATATATAATAAATATATAGCTATTAAAAAGAAATTTAACTAAACATTTCGTGCGAAATTTTGTTAAAATCATTGTTCCATTTATTCAAATGAAATAAAATATTTTAACTTTGCATCATGTCTATCAACTACTTCAATTTGATCTCCGCCATATAATAATAAAAATAATAAGTATAGAAATTCTATTTACAATAATTCACATAAATTAGTAGTTTTTTAAATATTTAACAAAAACAAGTTAAAGTTTTCAAAGTCATTTTTAATTTAAGTAATTTTTATTGTCCTCAATTTATAATTCCAAAAGCAAATAATTACAACAGAATTTACAGTGCCTTAAGTTAGAAAAAAAGTTGCTACTGGCGTATTCGCAACACGTGACTTTCTCATCACAATAGTTACTGGCTTGAAGTTTTTATCGTGAATTTATTGGGGTATCGTGACTAATTACACGAATAGAAATTTGTGAATTTCGCACATTTATTGTAATCTATTACATTTCTCGCTATAATTTGTCAAGAACGCGTTTTTAAATTTGAGTTCAAGCTACGAGCCGCGCTCGCAAGGCGGCGCGTGCGATGTTCGCGCCTCACTTCACATCTCTCTTTCGTTTGGTGGTATTATTATCGGCACTTCGATAGTCTGACAAGTCGGATTTATATTTCAATTATTCATATTTCAAAAGTTTCGAATCTAATGGCGTGTACGAGGCCTCCGCAGGATTTTCAATGCGTATAAAATGCTATGCGAGTGATAAAAACTATGATACGATGAGTGTATGAGTGTTTATAGTCTAACATCATGACTGTGAATAACCTCAAATATTTTTTTTCTTGCAATTTTCACTTTCCTTTTAATCTAACATATGGTGTGAATATTCATATTATATTTCTCATTGAAAACTGCTCAAGATCATTGATAGTAGTTCTTTTGTTTAGTGAATGTGTAACACAATCCATGTTTCAGGCAATATAAATTTTTCACAACACATAGTTGCAGAAGTCTTATGTGAGTGATTGAAAAGACCACAAAATCTTCTCTGTACTAAATCTCTTGTTGTTCATTGCACATTTGCTAGTAATTCTGTCTGTATGTATCATACCAAAGCATAATAACTTTTATATTAGCTTGCGGTCCAAAAATAAATAAATTAATTAATTTTTTTATTCACTATTTCAGGTAAAGTATCAGAAACAGTGCGGATTTTGGATTGGATTTCAATACCAAAACTACATTTCATATGCAAAAGGCACACACTAAATTTCTTTGCGGTCCATAGATTTTTTCAGAAGTTATTGTACTTTCGGATGCAGATGCTGGACACAGCCAGACGGACAGAAATTAGTGAATGTGTTTTTTGGATTCTACGACACTCAAGACATGTATTTTCATCAAAATCCAAGAGTCGAATTTTTTTTTGGATTGCAATACTTTATCTTTTACATACTTCGTATGTGATGACAATGTAAAAATTATATTAAGCCCATAAAATGGATCTTTATAATTTAAGGAATTTTTATTGAACAATAGTACTTCTAAATTCTTTTAACTCAATTTATAATCTCGAAAGCAAATAAGTACAACAGAATTTTTTTTAAGTGCCTCACTCTGTTGTACCCTTAAGACAACTGATTTATAATACAGTAGCCTCCCGCTAAGTGCTCGCCTACGGGGCTGTAGGGGTAAAAACGAGCACTTAGCGAGTTACCACCTCTCCATAGAGATTCTGCGAGCTCGGGCCGCATTCGGCCGAGATCGGCAGAGCTCGGGCGCATTCGTCCGCGATCGGCCGGGCTCGTAGTCTTGGTGGGGGAACATTCACGCCTCCCGATCGAGGGGAAGGCGCCTCGGCGAGCACTTAGCGAGCGAGCACTTAGTGGGAGGCTACTGTAAATATTTCATACTAAGTCCTCAGCACTCAAAGAGTTGAAGCTTGAGAAAAAAAAATGCATTAAGCCCTTAAAATGGATCTTTTTAATTTAAGGAATTTTTATTGAGCAAAAGTCCTTTTAATTTCTTTCAACTCAATTTATAATCTCGAAAGCGAATAATTACAACAGAATTTTCTCTTAAGTGCCCTAACTCTGTTGTATCCTTAAGACAACAGGTTTATAATACATATTTCATACTAAGTCCTCAGCACTCGAAGAGTTGAAGCTCGAGAAAAAAAAATGCAAAAAGGCCGTAAAATGGATTTTTTTAATTTAAGGAATTTTTATTGAGCAAAAGTACTTTTAATTTCTTTCGACTCAATTTATAATACCGAAAGCAAATAATTACAACAGAATTTTTTTAAAGAGCCTTAACTCTGTTGTATCCTTAAGACAACTCGTTTACAACAGATATTTCATAGCAAGTCCTCAGCACTTGAAGAGTTGAAGCTCGAGAAAAAAAAAATCGCATTAAGCCCATAAAATGGATCTTTGGTCATGGAATCTCGATTCTTCCGCCAAGTTATCATTCATCGCCTCTTTCCAACATATCGTAAAAAAGAAAAAAAGAAAAAAAACGACAAGTATAAATGACGAGGCCCTTACGCCAAGTCTCGGCCCCCTTGGCGCGTTTACGCTCGGGAGGGAGATCGACTGGTAAGTACGGAACGAGTCGCGCCAGAGGCGAAAAACTGGCATCGAGTGTACGTCGAACGTCGAGGACGTTGAAGTTGTAAGTAAGGTGCGTTCGCAGGACCAGTCGCGTCGCTCTCCCGACCTCAACGTTCTGATATAGAAGTATTTTGTGGTGGCAATACCAGCCACCACCAGCAATACGGAGAAAATGTATCCGGCGTAGAGGGCACGACGTACGTATACAGCAGAGTGAGTGCAGCAGAAGAGAAGAAGTAAACAAAAAAGGGGAAAGAAGACTACGACGTCCTCCGGAGTCGTTAGCCCGAGGACGGAACGTGCGGCGAATGTTATATGGTTTCTCGTGTATATTTTGCTATAGTAAAAGACACGCTACAACAGCATACTCTCGACCAAACTTCTTCCTCTATTCTTCTTTTTATTATTATTATTATTTTTCATATTTTCGTGTTCCAGAATTTTTCAGTTTTCTTTTACTAAACCTTACATCTACTTTGTGGGATGTTTTTCGTTAATAGATGAAGTGCGAGATTTTTAAAAAAAATTTAATGATAATAATAACACAAAAAAATCCGAAAGATAATATATTTTTGAGTGACATATGAACATTTTTTTTTTTGTAATATGAATAACAATTTCGTATCTCGTTGAAAAAAATATATTTGTGTAGTATATAAGTTAAGCGATTGAAAAATTGTATTTTTTTGGCATTTTGTTTAAGAATTGAGATTCTTACAAAAATGGCTGTAACTTTGCAAAGGAATGAATGATGAGTTCGGCTCAAGATTGGTTTTTTATTATCTATATTCTCGTGCTCCAGAATTTTTTAGTTTTTTTTTTTTTACTAAGTCTTACATCCACTTTGTGGGATGTTTTTCGTTAATAACTAATTTGTGAGAATTTTTGAGAATATTTCAAGGATAATAATAATTAGAAAATCCGATAAATAATATATTTTTGAGTGCCATATGAAATTTTTCTTTGTACCAAGAAAATCACTTTCGTATTTCGCTGAAAAAAATATATATCTGTGTAGCACTTAATAATAAAACTTGAGCATTTTGCCCAAGTTTTTTTGCATTTTTTTTTGTACCAAGAAAATCAATTTCGTATTTCGCTGAAAAAAATATATATCTGTGTAGCACTTATAATAATAAAACTTGAGCATTTTGCCCAAAAATTGAGGTTCTTAAAAAATGGCTATAACGTTACAAAAGAATGAAGGATGAGTTCGGCTCAAGCTTGTTTTTTAAATAATGTTTCAAGCTTCAAACCGCCACTTGGCAGTTTAGGATTTGTTGAGTTTTGAATTTTTCACAGATTTTTCAAGTTGACGCAGCAAAAATTGTGAATTTTTGCATAGCCATCTAATCCCTTATTTCCGGCCATTTTTCAAAGTAATGTCACGATCGCAAAAATCAGGGAATCTAAATAATATTAAAGTCATCCTCTTCGTATTGACAAGCTATTGCGAAAGAAAAAAGAAAATTGAAAATCGATCTACACAAAAAAAAGTTATGGCCAGTTGAAAATGCCGAATTTTGGCAATCCTGAATTTCCAGGGTTACCAATGTCGGAAAAAAAAATATCGACTTTCGTAAAATTTTAAAAGGCTATCTGATCGGAAATTTACCGCTGATTACGAAAATGACAATATTTCTGTCGATAATTCAAAAACTTCAAAAGCAAATCAGAAAAAACAATACAATAAACCGCGCTTCTTCTTTTAATCTTTTCATTTTGATTATTGTTTTATTTTTTCATATTCTACTGCTGCAGACTTTTTGTTATTCTCTTTCTCGCTTTCTCTCCCAGACAACACAAAGATGGAAAAATTTAGTGTAGCGGCCATGTAGAAGCATAGAACTAGGTCCCAAATGGGTGTACTTCACAAATGTTTCATTGTAGCGTACGAAATGCTCCCTATTAGGATGCATGAAAATGATAATCAAGAAATGTGTACTATTTACGGCCTTCTTGTTATCTAGGTATAGAAGTTTTCAGGGTTATCCTTATTGTAGACGAACAAACCTAAGGTTTCCATTAAGTAACCTAGGACTAGCTCACTATTAGCTGTCAACAACCAGTGTTGCATGTATGCATAGGTTCCATTATGCAATATATCCGTGAACTACTAAAAGTCGTCTACAACTAGGTTACTTGTAGATCGCTACGTAGAGCAGCGAAATTTTCGTTGCGCAGATGAGGTTCCAATAAGAACTCTTTTTAGTATTAGAAAATCAAACCCACTGCTAGTATACTAATGATTTCTAGTATTTGTCGACATGTATATTCCTACGTGTAGTGACGCTAGCTATTGCTATCATTTAGATATATATTTTTACTCTAGAATATGTTTATCATATTTTCAAGATTTCAACCGAACTGGCAGCGACCAGTCTGCGCCAGTTTAAAAACCTCTGAGCACCGAGTTTCATGCAAATCAACTCATTTTTTGCATTTTGATCCGCCGTACACAATACCCCATTTTCTTTTTTTTACGTTTTTAAATCAATTTCGTAACCAGCGACCTCGAAAAACCCCAATTAATAAATTTTATCTAAATCATGTCTGTTTTTGCTTTTTCGCCCGGCATAATTAAATTCGCCATTTTGATTTTACGAGTTTTGAGTTCAAGTCACTTGTGTGCCAGACAGATGTCTTATAAGGTTGGCCATTTTCAATTCGAAGTTTTTGGCAGAATCACCTTAGAATATTGGTTCCATATATCACCCTCTCGCATCACTCTCTTATACTGTTATCGTAAAATGAACTATTATGGAATTACAGTATGAGATATCCACATAGTCAGTTTGGTCTAGTGGTTAGCGTACTCGGTTAGGTAGTTAGGTAAATAGGTAGATCCCGTAGGTCTTAGGTTCAAATCCCGCGTGCATCACTTCTCGAATATTGTTAGGAAAAGCCGTCTACGAAGACGATTCGTTTTTTTTTTTTTTGCAATATTAATAGAATATAATTGTTAATATTAGTATGTAATGCCCTGAAATTAATAATTAATTGTAATATTATTTATAATGAAGTGAAAGTTATTAGTCATTCTCAGCGCATAAGTAAATTCACACAATGCGATATAAATGTATACCACATAATGCTCCCTAGTGATGCTCCCTACATGCTGCCTAGCACTAGGTCGCTTGTAGGTGATTGAGACTTGACAGTTTAGAGTACTCTAACATTGGGCTCTACTATTATTCTAATACTAGCATTCAACAACGAATGCTTTTTTGGACATCGTAAGCTTATAAATGGACGGTCAGGAGTAGAGCGATAGTTTTCTACAAATGGGCCCTTTCGTGTTGTCTGGGTCTCGATGAGGTCGTTACGAATATATGAGAAAGGCAAAGGCGACGAAGACACGTCGACGTAAAATCGAAGCCTGCTTTACGAGGCAGTCGCGACGCGTAGCTCTCGGGGCTCGTTACGGTTGTGCCTCTACAGATTCTATACAGTATTGCCTGTACCATACTACCTACCTACTGCATATATAGTTTAACGTATACATATATGTTACCATAAGCTCGTAATATATATGAGCTCTGGCGAGTAATATGAACGAACGAGTATAGAGGTAGAAGGGGGAAGGATATGTATTTTTGCACACGTCTCGGCTTCGCGCGCTGCAACGAAACGTATGGTTTGACGCGAGCCTTGCACCCCCATCTCGTAAACGCGTGCCGGGCCAAACGAGCCAAGAGATGAGAGAAGGAGACTTTCTTGGTATATAAACTGCGGGAACCCTTCAGTCGAGAATGCGTCGAGGAAACATGCTACGAAAGTATCGAAACGTGTTTCTTAAGCACATAAATGTAATATGTGCTATATATAGTAGCGTGGCAACAATTTTTTTTTAATTCGCCAAAAAAAATTAATAATTTTTTTTTTAAATTGACCTTGATGCTCGGAAATAAATAATAATAATTTATAGCTTTAGAGCAAAAAAATAAAACAGTACTTCTTATTTAGGTTCCTTTCGTCTCCCAATCTACAAAAAATTTTTTGTTCTCTCATACATTGAGAAAAGTGACTGACTCCTGCAACAAAACAAAGTATTGCCGCATTCATATTTCTTATTATAGTCATGAATATTCTCGCGCGAGCAATGCGAATTTCTGTAGTAACAAGAATTTTCTCATACCGATACGCTTCAGTTGCTGAAGAAATTTCGTTCGTCGGATGCGGTAAAAATCTCAGTACAGCTATGGAAGGTGTACGCGCTACTGCAGGAACTATACGCTCGGTTCGGAGACCCACGAGTATGCACTCGTACGCTACACGGAAAAGAAAGATTAGTTGCCATAACCAAGAAATAAATTGATACAACCAATCGATTATTCTATTTCCCGTACAACTCAAATGGTAATACCAATGATTCGAATGGTAATACCGACGATTCGAATGGTAATACCGACGATTCGAACGGTAGTCCCAACGATTGGATTAGTTAACCTAACTAATCTCACGAGAAGTAATCGTGAATAGTTGAGGTTACTATTGGATATGGTTGAGGCAACTAATTTTTTAGACATTGTGTACAGCAAATCGAAAACGTAGTTGCCACAACCAAACACTTCTTTCCGTGTAGATTCCTGCGCGATGATGATCGGCATCGGCCTATGCAGACTTGTTTTTATGCAGAGTTTCGATTAATGCGAACAGTATTCGTTGATGGAGGATTAGACGAAACGAAAACTACAGCCATGGGCTTACAGAATTGGGAGAGTAGTTTTGAATGTAAGGCATTCAATTAAGGTAGCTGTACCGATACATTTCAGTCAAATCACGGTGTCAAAAAAAAAATTTATATCAGCATAAAAAAGCACATATTTGGTATCATTGGAATCGACACACGCTCAAATTTACAGAAATATGTTGCAATACTAATATATTGATTCGCTTTATGCGAAATCAATTGATAATTAAATGTCTTAATCGCAGATACCAACTTCGTATAGTCAAAAAATAACTTTGATATAAACAAGAGAGAATAAAAAATTGGTTTTTAACCGTTAATAAATGTCAGTAATGAATATAACAAATAGTTTCCTGCAATAATAAATTATTACGCATGAAAAGAGAATATATTGAATTAACATCTTAATCACGAGTGAAACACGTTGGTGTTGTTGCCCTCACTGCAATGAACCGTTCAAAGCTGTTAGAAGATGTCGTTTTTCTTTTGCCAATATTCTCATCAAATGGCAATAATTTTGTGTTCACCGGCCAATTTCTTTGTATAATTATTCGTCGTTTCAATAATAACGTTTGTATATTTCGACAACAATGTCTTTCTAATAATTACTTCAACGTTTAGCAATCAATACTTCATTTTACAAGAATATCAATTTTTTATCTACGAATATTTAATTTACATGATAGGAAAGTCTCAAGAATCGCGATTTTCATTGCCTTTTGTATATTCCCCTATGTAAAACATAGCAACTTTGGAAGCTTATATCTCTGTAGCTGGGCGGTAAATAATTCTAAAATTGCGATGTAAAACGTGTTTTATTGTGCTGAACAACATACTTCCATGGCAAATGCTAATCTTTTAATTTTCTAATGGTACAGCTACCTTAATAAACAGTGATGTATACGATTGACGCTAGACATCCTTCCTAACCTAAAAACTTGGAAGTGCAAGTTAAATATCGCATGGCTGCTGGAAGTTAGCGATCATTCAGCTTCTACAGCTATACCGTTTAGCAAGCGGATGACGTAAAGCGCAAGTATTCAGCTGTTGAAACTAAATAGCAACACTATGGTACCGACAGACTCCAGTATAACTCTAGCAACCAGATATTTGGCTGGCAGAACCGTTCATTTTTTTTCAATTCATCTTTCTGCACTGAGAAAAATGAACGGTTCTGCCAACCAAATATAAATAAATTAATTTTTTTATAGTCTCTTAAGTACCTTAATTTTTTAAATGTTACTTAATCCCGGTTGTAATTCTTAATCGTATAAATGCAATAAAAAATAAGATAGAATTTCCTATTTAGGTTCCTTTCGTCTCCCAACCTCCAAAAAAAAAAAAAAATGTATCGTTCTCTCATAAAACGATGTAAAAAATCGCATTTTTTAGTAAGAAAATATTTTTTAACATTAAACAAAAATTTCTTAAGTACCTTAATTATTTAAATGTTATTTAATCCCGGTTGTATTTCTTAAGCGTATAAATGCAATATGATTATATATAGTAGAATGTGACAAAATTTTGTCTTGACCCCTGGAAATAAGTAACAATAATTTATAGCTTCAGAGCGGGAAAATAAAATGATTTTTTATTTAAATGACTTTTTATTTAGATTCCTTTTGTCTCCCATACGCAGAAAAATAAAAATATATTCCTTTTGCATAAAAAGATCGAAGAATATGTAATTTTTGGCAAGAAGATATAAAAAAAAAATTTTCAATTATTTGTGGACGACCGTAATATTTTTAATTTTATTTAATCCGGTTTATGCAGATATCCAAATGGTTCGATCTGCACTTTTTGCATGTAAAATCCCTCGGCGGCATCCAGATTGCCTCGTTTCGAGCCCTCGTGATGCTGCTGTTACTGTA
Organism: Ephialtes manifestator; assembly: GCA_963970395.1. Lineage (NCBI taxonomy): Eukaryota > Metazoa > Arthropoda > Insecta > Hymenoptera > Ichneumonidae > Ephialtes > Ephialtes manifestator. The sequence goes on along the minus strand of OZ019974.1, from coordinate 21,123,063 downwards.
TGCTACTACGACTTCATTGCAAGTTTATGACTCGTGTACAGGAAGTTGTTGCTGTAAATGGAGAGAGCTCGCTGCACTGAAACGTGAAGAGGATTCAATGGATACACATACCGCGTTGAGATCTAGATCATCTTCGAGATTTACAACTCAACCTTGTATGAGCCAACGAATATATTAGACTTTCATGGTTGTTGCTTTTACGAAATTCCTTTTTGCTCCATTAATTGGGATCGATCCTAAATTTTGAAGACATTGTGAAAACAAACATTCTCTTAAACTCAGGGATCATCAATGTTGATAAACAAATAACGATGAAATTATGAAAAAAAAAGAGTAATAAGAGTTTTATCACATTTTATTTCTAAACTAAAACACAAAAAAAGCAAAATTAATATATCCTCAAAGTATTCAATCATAGATCTTAAGAAAAATAGTTGGTATTATTATTTTTGATTAGTTAAAAAAACCGGTATAGTTTCTAAATATTTGAACATTTTGTTTTACAGATTTGGCTGAAGGAAGCACTTTGTTCAATGACGAGGGAGTTACAACATATTCTCAGTTATTGTTCGACGTAGCTAGACAACAGGTCGTCGTTGGTGCACGGTAAGTTTCAAGTCTAATAAGGATACAAATAAAAATATTGAGTACAATTTCTTGCGCGTATTAAAATTGTGTCATCTTCAGTAAATTTAAGGAGATTGCTCAAATTTTCTATGAACTTTGCCTGAAAAGCAATTGAATGAATTTCAAATTCCTTTGGAAAATCTCCTGTTGGGCCTTAATTATTTTAAGTCCCATCAGGGTGTCTCTCCAAGGCCTTGATTATTCTGTTTCACTAAGAGTCCTCCTTCCGGACTCTGTTTATTTTGAAGTTTCTCAGGCTCTGATTATCCTAAATCCTATTGGAGACTCCTTGTCAGACCCCCAATGTTCTAAATCTCATTGAGTGCTCTTTCCAAGTACCTGATTGTTCGAAGATCTACAAGGGGCCCTTTCCCAGGCCCTCGACTATTCTAAGTTTCAATAAGACAAAAACTCTCGGACTCTGATAATTCTGAGTTCTATAAGCAACTTCCTTCCGGATCGGGATTATTCTAAGGCCCATTAGTAGGACCACCTAGGCTCTGATTATTCTAAGTACCATTAGGGGCTCTCTCCAAGTCTCTGATTATTCTAAGTCTCATTAGGAGCTCTCTCCAAGTCGCTGATTATTCCAAGTCCCATTGGGAGTTCTCTCCAAGCCCCGGATTATTCTAAAACCTACTAGGGGCCCTTTCTCAGCCCCTCAATTATTCTAAGTTTCACTAAGGTCACAATTCTCAGGTTCTGATTATTTTAAGACCTATGAGACACTTCCTTCCAGACTTTGATTATTCTAAGGGACTGGGTTTGTCAGAATCTGATTCCCTAAGGCCCATTAGGAGCCCTCTCCAAGGTCTTTATTAGCCTAAGGCCCATTAGATGCTCTCTCCAAGTCCCCAATTTTTTAAGGCCTTCTAGGGGCTCTTCCCCAGGCCCTCGATTATTCAGAGTTCCAATAAGGCGGTAACTCTCGGGCTCTGATAATTCTGAGTTCTATAAGCAACTCCCTTCCGGACCCGGATTATTCTAAGGCCCATTAGTGGGGCCACCTAGGCTCTGATTATTCTAAGTACCATTAGGGGCTCTCTCCAAATCTCTGATTATTCTAAGTTCCATTGAGAGTAGTTCTCTCCAAGCCCCTGATTATTTTAAAACCTACTAGGGGCCCTTTCTCAGCCCCTCAATTATTCTAAGTTTCACTAAGGCCACAATTCTCAGGTTCTGATTATTTTAAGACCTATGAGATACTCCCTTCCAGAGCCTGATTATTCTAAGGCACTGGGTTTGTCAGAATCTGATTTCCTAAGGCCCATTAGGAGCTCTCTCCAAGGTCTTTATTATCCTAAGGCCCAGTAGGTGATCTCTTCAAGTCCCCGATTATTTTAAGGCCTACTAGGGGCCTTTTCCCAGGCCCTCGATTATTCAGAGTTTCAATAAGGCCGCAACTCTCGGGCTCTGATAATTGTGATTTCCATAAGGAACTCCCTTCCGGATTCGGATTATTTTAATTCTCATTAGTGGGCCCTCCCAGGCTCTGATTATTCTACGTACCATTAGGAGGTCATCTCTCCAAGTCCCTAATTATTCTAAGACCTATTAGAGACCTTTTACCAGGCCCTCAATTATTCTAAGTTACACTAAGGTCCTAACCCACACGTTCTAATAATCCTAAGTCCCATGAGGCATTCCCTCCCGCACCCTGATTATTCTAAAGCCCACACGGAAAGAAAAAAGTAGTTGTAAAAACTGATTTATCGGTGCCGACAATCAATCGAAATAGTTAGAATAGGGCCAACTACTCGGTCGTTTGAAGAAACTATAACCTCATTGGTGGAGTATCGATAGTAACAATGACCAGCTGAGATCATAACCTCAACTCACCGATTGGTTGGCGTAACGAATCATTTGGATTGGATAGCAGCTGTGATAGTTACAGGAACCAAGTTGTTGTTGGTCATAAGTACTATTTTTGCTACCAATCGAAAAAAGTTGAGACTACTAATTCCGATTTAGTTTCAGTAACTAACACGCGGCACAGCATATACTGGAATTGGTAGCCAGAACTACTCTCAGCCTCTGATTATTCCAAAACCCACCAAAGGGTTTGGAATAATCTTTTCCCAGTCCCCAATTATTCAAAGTCCCCTTAGGGTCCCCTAATCGAACCATACAGCTTCATGAAGAGATTTTTTCACTTAAAACTTCCGACAAAGCGATTTCCAAACTAAAAAAGTGAACACGAACAATAATTCGCTATCTTTCGATTAATTATTTCGAAAATTTATAATGACGCGGTATAATGTTTAGATAATTCTCTCTCGTAAATAATCGAGAGCGATATGCAGTTGCGACACTCCATAAAGACGGATTTTTTATAGCTCACCGTGCGACTGTTATAACACTGCGGATCGCGAGTCAGGGAACTCGGTAGCCATTAATTTCACGATAAAATGCTGGACCATTCGTTCCTTCCTTCATTTGCTTGCTTGCTCATTCCCGAGCCACACGCTCGGTATGTGAATCCCGTGCACGCATGATTGCAGCAGCAACGGTAGCGTGCATGGCTCAGAGACACGAGGCGCGAGCCCAGTCAACCAAACACGATCGGCGCAGCTACCGAGGCAGAGAAAAAGAGAGAGAGAGAGACTATCGTCATACATACCGGCGGACTTCAAGCACTACACTATAATGGTATTTAAGTCCCTCTTGGTGATTGGTATGTGCCGCCGGAGCTCGTGGTACAGAGAAAGAAAGACGTTGCTTAATGACTGCATAATAAACTTCGGGGTGTTCGATCCGACTTCCTTCAGCTACTGGACGTTACAGTCAACTGTGTTACTTACTCGACATCCCAACACTGGGTCTTATGTAATCTATTATGCACACGTCTATTAGATTTAGCCTTGACTCCTGGAAATGTTTTATTTAATATTGTTGAAACTTCCAACTGGGGTAGACGTACCGGTTGTGGCGACTATACTCTCAGAGAAATCGTAGCAGTACAGTCAATTGTAAAGTGACAACTATTCATTTTTAGTCCAGGCAACTATTTGGTAGTTACACGGAAAAAAAGGTTAGTTGCCATAACCAAGAAATGAGTTGACACAACCAATCGATTATTCTATTTCCGTAGCAACTCAAATGGTAATACCAACGATTCGAATGATAATACCGACGATTCAAATGGTAGTCCCAACTATTCGAGTGGTAGTCCCAACGATTGGATTAGTTAACCTAGCTAATCCAATCGAGAACTAATCGTGAATAATTGAGGTTACTATTCGATATGGTTGAGGCAACTAATTTTTTAGACATTGTGTACAGCAAATCGAAAACGTAGTTGACAACCAAACTTTTTTTCCGTGTATAGTAATTATTTGATAGTGTGGCAACTATTAAAATATTGGTCGTACGAACTAAAAATCAATAGTCGTCACTTTATAGTTACTAATACCATAATTTTCTCTCAGTGTAAGAATATTCCTATTTTCAATTGCTTGTGACTAGAACAAAATATCATAAAACGGTTTAGAACCTATACTTTCGTATCTGAAAAGAATGTAATTACAGATTTCTAGCATTAAAATCTTCATATGTGTCGAGAAAACACTGGAAAATAGAAGAAAATAGGAGCATTGCCATGTGACCAGTTTTGCCCATCTATGCACCAGTTTTGGCCGCAATAATGTACCGATTTTGGCCATGTTTAATAATTGAATACCTGAATATTCATTGTGCTTGAAACATTCTTTAAAGCCTGTTTAATCATTCAAAATCGTATTATTAGGAAAACAAAGAATTTTTCTACACAAAAATGTATTTCTTTAAAGCACCTCAGCATATTTTGGTTTTTTTTGGTCCTTTTTTATGAATATATTAATTGAATGTGTAATAATTAACGAAAAATTAATAATTATATTATCATGGCCATATCTGGGGCAACATACTTATTCCATGTACTAGTTGGGGCCATAGTTGTTTTTATAAACGTATAGCTTTATTTCAGACTTTTAGTACATCAAAATTACCTGTGATGCCTTTTGAGATTGATACGTGCAAAGCTGCATGCAATTCGCCAACTATATAATCCGAAAATGTATCTAGAGCTTTCACCAAAATCTTGTCAAATTACATAAAGAGTTGAGAATTTGGTGAATCGGCTGATGATATTTTGATTATTGATACAGTATTTTTTGTAATGAAGACGAACTGACGTCAATATGACGATAAATGTTTCCAAAACATACAACGTTCTGAATCATCATAATTAAATACAGGCACCGAATTACAATAGCCACGAAAAATTTATTTCTCACTTCTATCCGAATTGTGCACGAAAATATCGTTGAGGCTTTTTTTGGTGTGGTTAAATTATTGACAATTAAAATGATTGTTGAATCGATATCTAAAATCAACACGTGCACTTATTTCATCGTTCTACTTTTTCTTGTTACCATGGGATGTATCAATATATATATATATATAGTAGAATTGTATGTAACTTAATACAATATGTTAATATGATACATAGTACCCCTTTTTTTACAGTAAACAAAGACAGATGATATATATATATATATATATATCATCTGTCTTTGTTTACTGTAAAAAAAGGTGTACTATGTATCATATTAACATATTGTATTAAGTTACATACAATTCTACTTAAATAAATATTACATTTGTATTAAAAGAAGTTTATATACTAAGTGGTGATAAATTCGGTCTAAGAATCAACCATGACACTTTTAGGACAAAAAAATATTTTTGGTAGTCAAACATGTGTAATGAATAAATGATATTAATTCTTATATTAATAAAGTTAATAGAATTCTAATTTTTATTAATTTTTCTACGAGCCTGCTTTGCAATAAAATCTTCAATATTCGGAAATGTTCATATTTCTATAAAAATCCTACTATTTTTGTGAGAATATTAATTTGAATTTTGTTTTTACCATAATTGAGAAAGTTAATTACAAAAAAAAGCTTTGGTTGTGTATAGTCGTTGACCTTAGTTAAAGGGTTATATGAACTCTTCACAGTAAAATCCAAATGGGTCTCTTCTAGTAAAGCTACAACGCGACGCCCGTAAACTTCGAACTTTGAGTGCGTCCCGCGTATCCAGCGTTGGGTATAAGGGTCGTATAAGTTACTCGCGTAAAAAGAACACGGAAGGGGCAACGAGCTTTCTCGTCGATCGGCATTTCGACTTTACTCCCTGCTTCAAAAAAATTGCGAGACGAGGGGGCGAACGTCGCGACGCGAGACTCTTTGGACGTGCGCCAAGTTCCTTGCTCTTCGACCCTTTTCTTATTTTTTTCATACTCTCTGCTATTACTTCCTATTCGCCTTGTTCTTCGACGTGAAAAACACCGGGAATAGATTGTGTCTAAATGTACAGGGTGATTACAAAAAAATATCCGTATTTTTATACCAACCTTAAAAAAATGTATTCCTTGTAAGGAATTTACTAAAGAAATTTAGGGTAATCTGAACAGTTACAGTAGATATTCCATTACAACATCAAAACTGCGATTTATACGTGGAAAACACACACATAAAATTTCATTACAATATACAGTAATTTTTAAAAGTTATCGCGTTTTTTGCATGGAACAGACAGACAGCCAGACAGACAAAACGTTTTTTCTCGCATTCTGGGACACCCAAAATACATATTTACATAAAATTTTGACAGACTAATGCTATTTTCGTTGCATTACGTTTCCTCTTTACAGAATTCATTTATTTATGCTGAAGAAAAAACATATATTTTGTATTTATAAAGAATATATTTCACTTTTTTCCTTATGGAATAAATCTTGAATGCGTAAATTAATAAAAAAATGGCACCGATCACAAATAATAGTGATTTTAATAAAATTTATACGACCCATATTATGATGCGTTAAATGAGATGACAATAATGATAATAACAAATGAAATTAAAGGAAACAATGACCGATTGTTCTCAATGCGGAAGTAAAATAATGGCCGTCGATCCGTCAACGTGAATAATAAATAGCAAACTCATAATACACGTTCGTGTTTACGCATAAAGCAACGTTTGCTTTCTCCACTGTTGAACGAATCGACGGGGTGGAAAAGTGGCGGGTTCTGTGGGGGCGCAGCGGGCGTCTCGTCAATTTGGCCACGCGCCAAGAGACATATAATCCACGTGCGGGCAGTAGTAACGCCTGGTAGCAGTCAGACAGGCTCGCGGCTTTTGCAGACAGGGAGGAGAGGCGATGAGATAATAAAAAGACTTGAAAGTATTTTCTCTCTCATCTCCAGCAGGTTCTGTTTGTTTTGTCTGCAAACTTCACAGCTATTACTTTGTTTTTCTTCCTTTTATTTTTCAACTCCCTTTCACAAGTCTCAGTGTCACTTTTCTGCCGGCTGTTGCTTCACTCAATCAGACTTAAAACTTGCTTTGTCAATTACACTAAAGTTTCTTTTTTTGGGGGGGAGGGAATACATTTTTTCCGATTTTTAGATGCTGTCGGTTTTCAGAAGTTTGAATTCAATGAAATTGAACTTCTACAGTCATAGAAATTGTGGTAGTGTCGAGAACTATAAATGATTATTATAGATCTTTTCGCTGTCACAGAATCTAAAAAAATCACTTTCCGTCTGTCTGACTGTCTGTCTGTGCGGTCCGAAAGCGCAATATCTTTTGAATGAAGCTGTAGACCGCAGTGAAATTTGGCATGTTTGTTCTATACATAAAACATAGTTTCGATACCAAAATTCAACTCAAAGCCTCTACAACTTCTAATACTTAATCAAAAATGTGAAAAATTAAAGAAATATAAAATATTATTTTTTGGTCCGTAGACTAATATAAAATTTAATTAAATATATCGGTCAATTGCATCTGGAAGATAAAAAGCCAGAATACATTTTTTACACATTCAAAATAGCTTTATGTAAAAACATGTTTATTATAATCTTTCTATTTATTATTATTGGCATTGACGGATCGACTAAGCAACTGTCGCTTCTTTTGGTAGATTTGGTTGGTTCTTAGCTGCTTAATTAAATTTGATTGAATTTCTAAAATCATAGAAATTGTGGTAATGTCGAGAACTATAAATGATAATTATAGATTTTCGGTCCAAGTGTATATTTTGATATGTACATTACACGGTCACTTTGATGACTTATTTTTAGTAACAGAAAGGTAACGCATTTTTTCGCTTTCATAGAATCTAAAAAAAGCAATTTCTATCTGTCTGACTGTCTGTCTGTGGCGTATGAAAGCGCAATAACTTTTGAAAGAAGCTGTAGACTGCAGTGAAATTTGGTGTGACCATTCTATACATAAAACGTAGTTACGGTACCGAAATTTAATCCAAAGTCTCCACAACTTCTAATACTTAACCTAAAATGTGAAAAATTCAGCAAATATAAAACATTCATTTTTCGTTCGTAGACTGATATAAAATAAAATTAAATATATCAGCCAATTACATGTGGAAGGTAAAAAGCTAAAATACATTTTTTACACATTATAAATAGCTTTATGAAAAAACACGTTTATTATAATGTTGCTATTTATTATTATTGGCGTTGACGGATCGACTAAGCAACTGTCGCTGCTTCACTTCCGCGTTGAGAACAGTAGGTCGCAGCTTTCATTCATTTTCTTTCGTCTGCAAAAGCCGCATGGGTTTCTGCTTTGCTGTCTCCTTCGTGGCGGTAACGAAGAGACTCGAAGACAGAACGTCGAGGCCGCGTGGGTGTGATACACAAGAAAATGAAATTAAGCAGCACGCTTCGTCGGCATCACGCTCACAGTAGCGCTGAACTCTCTTGTGTACACTGCGTACAGAGTTCTCAGCATCAAAGGGAAGCTGCTTCAGTTTCTACCAGGGGAAAAGGAATGGAGGACTTTAGATTTAATTTACTGTGTGTCTCCCACTCTTGGGAGCTTTACAGTGGGAGGAGAAATGTGACCACAGGACACTTCATTGTGGCACACGTCCGGTGCTACTGCTGGCATTAAGACGACGAAGAGTAATCCTTTGGGTGAAGATGGGAGAAAAAGACCTTGGTAAAGAGTTATTGGGATTTAAACGAAATGGGCTTTTAGCTGAACAAATTTCCTTTGATACATTTTTTTTAACATTCATTTTTGAATATTGAAAAAAAGTTTCCACAAAGTGGGATTTAAAAAGTATATCAATATTTTGAAATTTATGAACTATTTTTTTCAAAATACCGATCAAGTGATTTTTTTGTTAAAAGCTTATTTGATTTCGAAAATAAATGTTAACTATTTCTTGATCAGTAAAAAAATACTTCTTGACCAAAGACTTGAACTTAAATTATAAAATCAGTGTTCTTATTATCCTATTATTATTTGTATACTATTTTTTCATTTATTCTACAATTCAATTGATACAGACTATTTTCTAAAATAGAAAGTACGACTCCATTGGTAAAAAAAATCGACAACAAAAAAAAAGATACAAAATCGCTTTAAAATTCGATTTAAACAGAAATTGGTAATAAATAATCGGAAAAATACGTTTATAACTTTTTTTTTACCATAACTGCAGAATTTTTTTTTTCATTTCCTTAATACCTAATTATTCACAGATTAAGAAACAAATAAAGTGATTTTGAAATTAATGGGTCGTTACATTCCTGATGGTTACGACTCTGTATTAAAGTATCGCTATAAAAGTGCGGAGAAACTTTCTTCACTATTGAGGTAAAGAGAACGCTTTTTTCGTTAATATCTTATTTAGTATCACAATTTTCCACTCAATTGGGATACTTTTATTATTTGGTCGCAGATACTAATTTTGTCGATATCATTAAAACATTTACCGAATTCAGTTTCAGTATAACCCCATTATATTTTATTCTTCACTTACTGACATTAAAAATCCACTGCCAGAAAATTGTTTCTCCAAGCCCTACTATATTATATATTGTCCATTCCTTTCATAATTATATCTTTCTTACCCCTAATATTATGTTTACTCACAGCAATAAAATCTGCCAACTACCCTGAAAATTTAGGTAAATTGAACCATTAAAACAACATTTTATGTCTTAACATTGCAATTTTACACTTACTGACATTACATTTTTATTATTAGGATTCTGTGCTGAAAATTGTCGGAACCAATAACCATTTACCAAATTCACCTTCACCGTAACCGATTCCATTTTATACTCCACTTACCGACTAAAATTAAAAAAAAAAATCACGACCTCAAAAATAGTCGCTTCGGGCTATGTTGGAGTAATCACTCTAGTAATATGAAATCTATATAATTATTTATAATTATATAGCTGAAAGGTTCGTATTTTAGGCTGTAGAAAAGGCGAGTAAATACACGAGTTTAGTTTTCTCATTGATTCGAAAGTGAGGAGAACAAGCATTGCAAGACAAGTTCCTACCAACCCTCGTCTTCAATCTCGCCTTTGATTCGACGGGATCCGAGAGGTGAGAACCGCGTTGCGGTCACGCGAGCTCGAATCTTGTAGCAGACGATTCCAAGAATAAGAAGAAGAAGACAAAGAATAAGAGAGGAGAAAGTTCCTCAAGTATAGAGCGTACGATCCGACTGAATATATATATATATATAAATATAAGGTTTTCCATATCAGTTCATCCACGAAAAAAAACATCGCGGGTCTTTAAAAAATATATTATTGCAAAAAAATTCACCACAGTTCACATTTCTAACTTTTTTTTTTCGACTGTGAAATCCAAAGGATTTATTATTCCAAAGGATTTCACATACCAAAACAAAAATACCAATTTTTTTTTGTTTCCGGTTGTTAGGAAATTTAAACTAAAATAAATAAATAAAAATGAATGATTTTGCAGTCAAATTTAGTTTATAATCATAATCAGATAAATGTAAATAAATTGTCTTCTCATAAGTGTTTTTCAATTCTAAGAATTAGCGAAAGAATATAAATATTTTTCAAAAATAGTATCAAATTTTTTGTTATATGGTAAAATAAAAAATTGACTGAAAAAAAAAAATTGTGGAATTTCTAAAAATATATTATTGAAAAAAAATGCACCATAGTTCAAACTTCTAACATTTTGATTTTCGACTGTGAAATCTAAAAGATTTCAAATCCCAAACAAAAATACTAAGAAACATTTTTTTTGTTTCCAATTGGTAGGAAATTGAAACTGAAATAAATAAATAAAAATGAATGATTTTACAGTCAAATATAGTTTCGAATTATAATGAGATAAATGTAAATAAATTGTCTTCTCATAAGTATTTTTAATTCTAAAAATTAGTGAAAGCTTATAAATATTTTTAAAAAATGCTTTCAATTTTTTTGTTATATTGCAAAATAAAAAATTGGCTGGAGAAAAATGTATGAATCTTATAAGCTGATTTTTAGATATTAATTAAGATATTATTTTTGCAGCTGAAGTGAAGTGACATGGAATGCCTTATATATATGAGGGACGCTCATGGCGTATAATGAGAGACTGTGAAATCTAAAAGACTTCAAATCCCAAACAAAAATACTAAGAAATATTTTTTTTGTTTCCAATTGGTAGGAAATTGAAACTGAAATAAATAAATAAAAATGAATGATTTTACAGTCAAATATAGTTTCGAATTATAATGAGATAAATGTAAATAAATTGTCTTCTCATAAGTGTTTTTCAATTCTAAAAATTAGTGAAAGCTTATAAATATTTTTAAAAAATGCTTTCAATTTTTTTGTTGTATTGCAAAATAAAAAATTGGCTGGAGAAAAATGTATGAATCTTATAAGCTGATTTTTAGATATTAATTAAGATATTATTTTTGCAGCTGAAGTGAAGTGATATGGAATGTCTTATATATATGAGCGACGCTCATGGCGTATAATGAGAGACTGTGAAATCTAAAAGATTTCAAATCCCAAACAAAAATACTAAAAAATATTTTTTTGTTTCCAATTGGTAGGAAATTGAAACTGAAATAAATAAATAAAAATGAATGATTTTACAGTTAAATATAGTTTCGAATTATAATGAGATAAATGTAAATAAATTGTCTTCTCATAAGTATTTTTAATTCTAAAAATTAGGGAAAGCTTATAAATATTTTTAAAAAATGCTTTCAATTTTTTTTTGTTACATGGTAAAATAAAAAATTGGCTGGAGAAAAATGTTTGAATCTTATAAGCTGTTTTTTAGATGTTAATTAAAATATTATTTTTGCAGCTGAAGTGAAGTGACATGGAATGCCTTATATATATGAGCGACGCTCATGGCGTATAATGAGAGACCGTAAAATCTAAAAGATTTCAAACCCCAAACAAAAAAACTAAGAAATATTTTTTTTGTTTCCAATTCGTTGGAAATTGAAACTGAAATAAATAAATAAATTGTCTTCTCATAAGCGTGTTTAATTCTAAAAATTGGTGAAAGCTTATAAATATTTTTAAAAAATGCTTTCAATTTTTTTGTTGTATTGCAAAATAAAAAATTGACTGGAGAAAAATGTGTGAATCTTATAAGCTGATTTTTAGATATTAATTAAGTTATTATTTTTGCAGCGAAGTGAAGTGATATGGAATGCCTTATATATATGAGCAACGCTCATGGCGTATAATGAGAGACGCGCGCGTTACCGATATGGTGATAGCGCGTGGGTGAGAGCACGGAGAGCAAGAGACGCGTGGCTTGTGCCCCACCTAGTTGACAATGGAGCGTCGGGACGCATCGCTGTGACGCCCGCACTAAGAGTTTCTCCTATGTCTCGAACCTTAAACGTAAAACCTCAAATAAATAAAATACGAGGAGCTACAACGGATTTATGATTGCGCAAGAAGAATTTACATAGGATGAAATACTGGACGTTGTTTTTGAAACAGCTATTCGAATACATTATATTAAAGCAGAAGAATAATAACACGTTTTTGTAAAATTAGTAAAATTAATATAATTATTTAAATATAAAATTAGCATGAGCATTCTACAATATATTTTGAGACTTAAGAAAAAATTCAATTCTGTTGTGCAGTATATGTTTTTTTTGTAATTCACACTAAAATAAATAAATAGAGTGATGATTCTCTTCAACTATAACCAGAGTTGTAAATCCCCATTAATTCATGCGATATAGTTTACAGTACAATTTGTTTTGTAATTATGATTTCATAATAATAATATGTAGTGATTATAAAATAGAGTGTAAACATTTGAATAACTGAAAAAAATACTAATTTTCGCTTTAATATTGCAAGAAATAGAGGAAAAAATGGAAAAAATAAGTAATGCATTACTTTCTTAATGCATTACTTTTTTTCATTTTTTCAAAAGGATTACCGTGAATTTTTATTGGAAAATAATAATTTTTGCAGCCATTCTAAAGTTTAATCATCGTATTACAATCGTTACATGTTATTATTATAAAATTATAATTATAGAGCTGATCGTATCATCATCATTATTTCTATAAGTATTAGGCATTTACAACTCTAACTATAACTAAATCTTGTAATTATATCATATGTAATTTAAACCCTGTTAGTGGAGGTTTTAGGTTAAATTTCAACACCAAAACTACGTTTTATACTTATAAGACACACATCAAATTTTATTGTGATTCACAATCATTTAAAACAGTTATTCCGTTTTCTTGGGTGACACAGACAGACAGCCGGACAGATAAAAATGATTTTTCTGGGATTCCGGGACATCCAGAATATGTATTTACATAAAATTTTGATGGTCGAATGTTTACTTGATTACACTACTTTTTCTCTTTGCAAAATTTATTTATTATAAAAAGACAAAAATATTTTTATAATTTATAGAAAAACAAAAACTCACCTATTTCTTTCCATATGGGATAAATCTTTAACTCACGGACATACATGAATAATAGTGATCTTCCTTAACCTAAGCCCCTTAATAAAAATGAGACAAAACACATTGCACGTATTAAATAAGACGAAAACAATAAGAAATTTTTTTTTTAAATATGAAAACTGCGTTCTCGACGCGGAAGTAAAATAATAATCGTAGATCCTTCAGAGCCAATAATAAATAGCAAGCTCGTAATACGCTCTCGTATTCAAACATAAAGCAATTCTTATGCTTTATGCATAAATGCATTCTTAAGAGAGGACATCTTATTTTCCACCAAGTCGAGGATTTGCTCTCCCTCAATCCAGAATACCAGTTAACCGTTGAGTTCTCGAAGCTCTCCGCTCCGAACGACCGGGATAATCATTTTTAGCGAGCTATTCAACCGTCGCGTGCGTCGCTACCGTCCACGACGATAGGAAGTCCTGTTGGTGATCTCGACGTCGTTTCAGACGCTCCGAGAGCGAACTATACTCGTCCTCAAGCCATTGAACGGCCCCGCCCTCGCGAAACTGCAGTCGGCTAGTCGCATCTCTTCCCCCCTTCACCCTCTCTTTTTTTCTCTTTCTTCGTAGCACTCCGGACGTCGGAGATTTACGTTACGAGGCCCCGAAGAGCCTGGGGTTAGCAGCTAGCGAGGTTCCGATCTTTCTGTTCGTGCATCGCAAGCGAAAAGCCACAATGCCGGCGAGACTAGCTTGTGGACAGCCTCCTAGTATTTTTTCCTGTGTTTTTTATTTTTTTAATTTTTTTTTATTTTTTTTTTAGCGAGCCTCCGTTAATGAGGGACGCGTGGGTGAAACTTTATTACTACAATGGCGAGCGTGCGCAATTTTACGAGTAAAACGAGCCGGCTTTAGCTTACCAAGTTTGATGTCGTACACGACTATGAGAAAAGACGAAGAGTTCTGTAAATATTGTTGGGCAAAAAAAAAGCTTACACGACCGGAAAATTTAATGGCAGAATCAAAGACATTTGTTTGTGAGTTAAAGCTTACTCTGTGGTACAGAGAGAGGATTTTATGGGAGAGTTAAATAATCACGGTTGTCTTAGCTACCATTAAGTGGCCATTTCTTTTAAATTCTTCATGGAGTCTTTTTTATAGCTACATGGATTTTATCGACACATAGGTCACTTGTTTATGATTGTCACCAACGTGTTTGGCGGAATTACCGCGATTCATCTGAAGTGACTATTTTGCAGCATTTAAGCCAAAAATTTGCTACTTTTTTTAAAACTGAAACAATTTTTTCAGAACATTCCCAGTTTTGCTTTTATGTATTACAAGAAAATGATTTTAGCTACTAAAAACCAAAATTACTCGATGTAAGTGAGTATATTTTGTCTGCGCAGCTACCATAAATCAGTCAGATCGATACTATTGCTTAACTCAATAATTCCTATAGAGAAACAGCATCACAGGAAAAAAGAAATCAAGTTGTCGCGCCAAACTCATGATCTTACGAGTTTCGTAGCTTACCATATCGGTCTGAACCGATAATATTACACAGCATCGAAACCAAAAGTTTGCTACTACTTGGCATTTTTTGTAAAAAGTTCGCTACTACTTGGCATTTTTTGTAAAAAGTTTGCTACTACTTGGCATTTTTTGTAAAAAGTTTGCCACTACTTGGCATTTTTTGTAAAAAGATTGCTACTACTTGGCATTTTTTGTAAAAAGTTTGCTACTACTTGGCATTTTTTTGTAACAAGTTTGCTACTACTTGGCATTTTTTGTAAAAAGTTTGCTACTACTTGGTATTTTTTGTAAAAAGTTCGCTACTACTTGGCATTTTTTGTAAAAAGTTTGCTACTACTTGGCATTTTTTGCAAAAAGTTTGCTACTACTTGGCATTTTTTGTAAAAAGTTTGCTACTACTTGGCATTTTTTGTAAAAAGTTTGCTACTACTTGGCATTTTTTGTAAAAAGTTTGCTACTACTTGGCATTTTTTGTAAAAAGTTTGCTACTGCTTGGCATTTTTTGTAAAAAGTTTGCTACTACTTGGCATTTTTTACGAAAAAATGCCAAATAGTAGCAAACTTTTGGCACATAATAAAAATTTTCAATAAAAAAGCAGATTTTTTTATTTCTCTATTTTCACAATTTTATGTATTAATTAAAAGACAAAAATTACAGAATTAGTAAACTTTTTTTCAAGTCGAGAAACGATTTTTTTTGCTTTTATAACCTTATTTAATTTTTTTAAAATTCTTACAGTTTTATTTACCCAATAAAAAATTCCAAATTCTTACAATTTATCAAAAGTCCAGGATCCATTTTTCTGCAATATTTCCGGTTTTGCTTTCATAAATCCCACGGATCTAATTTTAGTTTCGAAAAAATCAAATTACCCAATCCAAGAGCCTATTTTCAGCCTGCAAAACTGCGATAAATCACTGCAATCAATACTATTTCTTAACTCGATAATTCCTATAGAGAAACAGCATTAAAAAAAGAAAAAACCAAGTCGTCGCGCCAAACTGACCGTCCCGCGAGACTCGTGCCCTACCATATTGGTCCGAACATAAAAAATTCGAGGTTGCCATACACACACATTTGTGTGTGTCAGTATCCACGATATTTGCCTCTCTCTCATTCTTTCCGTCATTGGAGCATGATAAATCAGCATAAGGCGGCAGGGATTATAGATCGCAAGGCAATTGATGTCGGGGGAGCACTCTTCGAGTCACGAGCTTGCCGACTAAAAGTATAAGTACAGGAATGATGCGTAACTGGATTGCTTGCATCGACCAAAAAAAAAATGGCGATTCTATCGGGCGGAACGTGGAGCCGTCGGGTTTACCGAACGTGCAACTCAAACATCAGGACCAGTGCAACTCTCGACTTGATCTCCCTTCTGTATCAGATGGAGAGAGATGGAAAGAGAAAGAGAGAGCTGTGAGCGAGATCTATAGATCGATCGTGAACGATCAATGGAAACTCGGGTAGTACCGCCCTCGTGTGCTTCTATTAATAGCCTCGCGACTGCCCTCGGTTATTAACCGCTGCACTCTGCGCTTATGGGCCCACGTTATTATGCGACTATCGACGTCGCCAACGATCTTTATAGTATACTATATTCTGTACGTACTATACACCAACCAGACGTTCTGATCTTGCGACCCTCAATTTCTACCGTTGTCTACAATATGGCTGCTAGACAGTTTGAGTTCACTGTTTCTCAAAAGGAGGGCGATCAACGTGACAAAAGGCATAAATTGATTTGTATTTTTTCTTACATTGACCCTAAAACACTATAATTGGGACCGGACGGTACATCAAAGTTTTCATTGTAGTGACTTTTCACATTTTACAACAAAAATTCATGAATGTTGGATATTAAAAAAAGGCGCACGTGTTTTTTAAGGCGCACGTGTTTTTTCAAATTTTTATTTCTACACCGAAAAGCTTTTTTCGTGACCCCATGTAGAAATCAGTTTGGGCATCCCAGTTTGAAACTCGATCCTGGTCGGGATCGGCTCGGGTTTCCATCAATGGGTTATCCAACTTGGGGAATCCGAATAGATCCCAAATAGATTTCCGGTTACGCACTCGATGAAAATTTATCGTCGATTAGGATTTACTAGGGTTACCCTAAGAGAGCCGTCCTATTTAGAATCAGGATGGATTCCGGATCGGGACCCAATTCGGGAACGACGTGCTGAATTACCGTGCATCGGCATTTGTTAGGGTTACCCTAAGAGGGGTTCTACTTGGATTCTGAACAGAATCCGGATCGTCTTCCCGTTACTCAACGATTTGTCCGGAACTAATTTTACTTCACTCTTTAAACAGTAGAATGTTGTAGAATACACGTACGAAAAACTTTTCCTTAACTCGTGTGATTATAACAACGTGTGCGGTTCATGTGTCCCCAGACACGTTCTCGTCGCTGCCCATGCAGAAATTTCGACTGGGATCCAGCTGGAATCAGATTGGTATCCCCATCTTTCGACAAGGATCCAGGTGGATCCAGCCTAGTATGCCCATCTAACGGCTGGCGCCAGTCAGCCATCCGATCGCATCCCAGTTTGATGTCCCGATCAGAATCCAGTTTCCGCGCGTTACATACCATGTCTGGAATCCGATCCGATGACCGACTGGAATCCGACCGGGAATACCAGGCAGGATCAGGCTGGATCTCTGCCGAAATTTCTGCATGAGAAATATAAATGTAGGACGTACCTACGTCTAATACAATCACCATGGTTGTTAATTTTTTTGTGGCTTGAAATTAGAAAAGATATCATTTATTAATGAAAATTGAATCGAACAGAATTTGCTTGCAAAGAAAATCGAACTTGCAAAATCAATTTAGTACAACGGTCTAAGCTCAAAAAAATACGAAAAGTGCAAGATACACAAGGAAAAAAAATTCACCGATGAATTTGGCTAAAAAAAATTCACTTGCAGCATCATTCAATTTGTATAAATTGTAGATTAGTCAGAATTTTATTGGCCACCGAAACTGCCAATTAAGTCACTTAAAGAAGTGAACCGATTCCAGAATCATATTATTATGATTTAATTTCTTTATATTGGGATTTACCCAAGAAAGTGGCTTTCTAATTTTTTTTTCACTTTAGACGCAGCTTCCTCTATGAAAAAGGCAAAATTGATAATTATAATTCCTCATGGAAGAGGCTTCTTCAAATGTGTAAAATAATGAGGAAGCAATTTGCAAGGTTCGACTTTGCAGCCTTTTGCTTTTTCATAGAGGAAGCTTTGTTTTCATTTTTTTTTTAATTTCGAGATTTTCATGTCAAAACATTTAAAATAGTGTGAAACGTCGAGAAAAGTAGTTTAGAAAAATTGTACGGATGTATGTATGTAGGACGTACCTATGTCTAATACAATCATCGTGGTTGTTAATTTTTTTTTCCGGGTTTGTGGCTTAAAATTAGAAAAGATATAATTTATTAATGAAAATTGAATCGAACAGAATTTGCTTGCAAAGAAAATTGAACTTGCAAAATCAATTTAGTCCAACGGTCTGAGCTCAAAAAGTTACGAAAAGTGCAAGATACAAAAGGAAAAAAAATTCACCGATGAATTTGGCTAAAAAAAATTCACTTGCAGCATCATTCAATTTGTATAAATTGTAGATTAGTCAGAATTTTATTGGCCACCGAAACTGCCAATTAAGTCACTTAAAGAAGTGAACCGATTCCAGAATCATATTATTATGATTTAATTTCTTTATATTGGGATTTACCCAAGAAAGTGGCTTTCTAATTTTTTTTCACTTTAGACGCAGCTTCCTCTATGAAAAAGGCAAAATTGATAATTATAATTCCTCATGGAAGAGGCTTCTTCAAATGTGTAAAATAATGAGGAAGCAATTTGCAAGGTTCGACTTTGCAGCCTTTTGCTTTTTCATAGAGGAAGCTTTGTTTTCATTTTTTTTTTAATTTCGAGATTTTCATGTCAAAACATTTAAAATAGTGTGAAACGTCGAGAAAAGAGGTTTAGAAAAATTGTACGGATGTATGTATGTAGGACGTACCGATGTCTAATACAATCATCGTGGTTGTTAATTTTTTTTCCGGGTTTGTGGCTTAAAATTAGAAAAGATATAATTTATTAATGAAAATTGAATCGAATAGAATTTGCTTGCAAAGAAAATTGAACTTGCAAAATCAAATTAGTCCAACGGTCTGAGCTCAAAAAGTTACGAAAAGTGCAAGATACAAAAGGAAAAAAAATTCACCCATGAATTTGGCTAAAAAAAATTCACTTGCAGCATCATTCAATTTGTATAAATTTTAGATTAGTTAGAATTTTATTGGCCTACGAAACTGCCAATTAAGTCACTTAAAGAAGTGAACCGATTCCAGAATCATGAAAATTAAATTCAAAGCAATTTTTCAATCTTAGAGACCAATAATTGATTGCTTGGGGTCTATCAAACCGTGCGAAAAAAATCGCATGTCTGCAGCTTCTTCCATACCTTGAACATCTCACCACAATTTTGAAGATTGAATTCGCTCACAAAAAAAAAATCTTTTTTTTTGTACATCAAAACCTGACACAAGATCTTATAATGCAAGTATCATATTTATATAGAGTACTGGTCGTGTACTTGTATAACGTATAAGTATACAGTTATAGTTTGGTAGGTGCGAAGCTCACGTCCCTATAGCACTTTCTTTTCATCCTCATTTCTCACTTTGCTCCTCCCTTCGCTGTCCTCCATCGCTCATTTGTTACTTCTCGTACACTCAAATTCCACGCCGTGAGAAAACCGAGGCAGTCGCGTGCACGCGACGACGATGCACTTTGAGAGCGATGCACATATTTACCAGTGGGAGGAAAGAGGGGGAAGGACACTGCACGAAGAGAGTCGTGCCTTGCCCTGATAAAATCATACGAGAATAATGTATGTATGCGGGTTGAAAAAAATAAATGTACAGTCTCTCCGCCCTTAGTAGTCATCGTTACAACATCGAGAATTACTTATTATTTCCGGATGATTGCTGCACTTGCACATTTTTATTTATTACCTACTAAATATGTCTTTTATTATTTTTATTATTATTTAATTCCATTATATTAGGATTTAACTAAGAAAGTTGCTTTCTAATTATTTTACACATTTGATTCAGCTTCGTCTATGAGAAAGCCAAAATTGATAAACATAATTACTCATAGAAGAGGTTTTGTCAAATGTGTAAAATAATGAGGAAGCAATTTGCAAGGTTCTACTTTGTAGGTTTTTCTTTTTTATATTAACTTATTTTACCAAAATTACCAACTTTAATATTAAATAATATTAAATATAGTTGTAGTAGTCGTTACCGAGAATTACTTATTATTTCCGGATGATTGTTGCAACTTGCACATTTTTATTTATTACCTACTAAATATGTCTTTCATTATTTTTATTATTATTATTACTTAATTTCTTTCTATTGGGATTTACCCAAGAAAGTGGCTTTCTAATTTTTTTCACTTTAGATGCAGCTTCCTCTATGAGAAATGCAAAATTCATAAACATACTTCCTCATTGAAGAGGCTTCGTCAAATGTGTAAAATAATGAGGAAGCAATTTGCAAGGTTCTACTTTGCAGCCTTTTGCTTTCTCATAGGGGAAGCTTTGTTTTCATTTTTTTTTTTTTTAATTTTCGAGATTTTCATGTCAAAACGTTTAAAATGGTCTGAAACGTCGAGAAAAGTGGTTTAGAAAAATTGTCCGGATTTATGTACGTATTCATACAACATGTACAGTACAGGCTAATCTTCAATTGGTATAAATTTTACAAAAATCGCTTAACGCATTTCATTTTTATAACAATTTTGAAATTTTGAAAAAAATACGTAAATGCTCTGGCTCGAACGAATTTTTAGCTATTGGGCTGAAACTTCGTATTAAAATTGAACAAAGTGATACGACCTTTGGTATTGAATTTGGGCCAAATCATTAAAGCGGTTCGGTTTTTATGAGATTTTGGATTTTTCGAAAAATTTTCGTTTTGCTCTAATTCAGGTAAAATTTCATACAACATGTATAGTACGGGCTAATCTTCAATTGGTATAAATTTTACAAAAATCGCTTACCGCATTTCATTTTTATAACAATTTTGAAATTTTGAAAAAAGTACGTAAATGCCCTGGCTCGAACGAATTTTTAGCTATTGGGCTGAAACTTCGTATTAAAATTGAACAAGGTGATACGACCTTTGGTATTGAATTTGGACCAAATCAGTAAAGCGGTTCGGTTTTTATGAGATTTTGGATTTTTCGAAAAATTTTCGTTTTGCTCTAATTCAGGTAAAATTTCATACAACATGTATAGTACGGGCTAATCTTCAATTGGTATAAATTTTACAAAAATCGCTTAACGCATTTCATTTTTATAACAATTTTGAAATTTTGAAAAAAGTACGTAAATGCTCTGGCTCGAACGAATTTTTAGCTATTGGGCTGAAACTTCGTATTAAAATTGAACAAGGTGATACGACCTTTGGTATTGAATTTGGACCAAATCAGTAAAGCGGTTCGGTTTTTATGAGATTTTGGATTTTTCGAAAAATTTTCGTTTTGCTCTAATTCAGGTAAAATTTCATTCAAATGTATAGTACGGGCTAATCTTCAATTGGTATAAATTTTACAAAAATCGCTTAACGCATTTCATTTTTATAACAATTTTGAAATTTTGAAAAAAGTACGTAAATGCTCTGGCTCGAACGAATTTTTAGCTATTGGGCTGAAACTTCGTATTAAAATTGAACAAGGTGATACGACCTTTGGTATTGAATTTGGACCAAATCATTAAAGCGGTTCGGTTTTTATGAGATTTTGGATTTTTCGAAAAATTTTCGTTTTGCTCTAATTCAGGTAAAATTTCATACAACATGTATAGTACGGGCTAATCTTCAATCGGTAGAAATTTTACAAAAATCGCTTAACGCATTTCATTTTTATAACAATTTTGAAATTTTGAAAAAAGTACGTAAAAATGCTCTGGCTCGAACGAATTTTTAGCTATTGGGCTGAAACTTCGTATTAAAATTGAACAAGGTGATACGACCTTTGGTATTGAATTTGGACCAAATCAGTAAAGCGGTTCGGTTTTTATGAGATTTTGGATTTTTCGAAAAATTTTCGTTTTGCTCTAATTCAGGTAAAATTTCATACAACATGTATAGTACGGGCTAATCTTCAATTGGTATAAATTTTACAAAAATCGCTTAACGCATTTCATTTTTATAACAATTTTGAAATTTTGAAAAAACTACGAAAATGCTCTGGCTCGAACGAATTTTTAGCTATTGGGCTAAAACTTCGTATTAAAGTTGAACAAGGTGATACGAACTTTGGTATTGAATTTGGGCCAAATCATTAAAGCGGTTCGGTTTTTAAGAGATTTTGGATTTTTCAAAAAAATTTCGTTTTGCTGTAATTCAGGTAAAATTTCAACTAGTTGACTGAAATTTTCTACACAGGAAAAGTAACATTCAGCCCTGCTAAGTACCAAATTTGGAGATGATCGGTAAAACGGTTCGGATTTTACGTGATTTTGAATTTTTTAAAAATTTATTGGTATCGCTCTGAATTTCGTAAAACGTCAGAAATCATCAACTTCGTCAATAATTTTCATCGATCGCAAACCTTCCTGTATGAGAAAGCCAAAAATTAAATCAAGAAACTTCCTCATAGCGGCGCCTTTGTAAAAAGCGAAAAATAATGAGGAAGCAATGTGCAAGGTTTTACTTTTTTTGTTGTTGTAATTACTCTTTTTTTGTTGGTCCTTGGAACTTTTTGTATAATTATATTAACTTATTTCTGCTACGAAATGAATTATAAAAAATAACTAATTTTAATATTAAATAATATTAAATATAGTTGCAGTCACCAATAGCAATTTTTTTGGTCTCAGTGGATTATATACTTCATGAATTTCTTAAGCGAGTTGCGACGACAAACTTGTCAAGAGATTGAGATTTATCCCCCTTGGAAATAAAAGCGAGTTCCGTAACTGTGATCGACAAACCGCAGCCGCAAGTATGTCCTTCGTGAGGACTTGCAGGGACGGAGGACCGAGTGTTAGAAAAAGGTATGCCCGCAGCGTTATCACTTGGTTCAGCCAACGAGACTGTATCTACATACTCGCGCGACACCTCGACGACATGTCTGTCTGTATCCTTCCCTTTCGCGTGATCGCGCAACACTTGATTTTGATTTATCGCCCCGACACTGCAGCAGTGCAACGATGACATAATTTATTATGTCTTCTGTGACGACTGCTCTTGATAGAGATTCTGTGCATCAACTTGCACCTATCTCCTTTGGCCAATGCTAGAAAGTTGCACTTTTACACGTAGGAAATAAACTATGTGAAAGTGTGTCGCATAGTAATAAAGAATTATGTAATATCTGCACCATAAAAATTTTAAAAAATTGTTATATAAATTATTTTCTATTTTTAAAAAAATTTCGTGTAAATAATTCTTTTGCCTATTAAGAAATGGCTTTTTATAAAACAAATTTATATAATTTTTATATTTAAATGCCATTTCACCATTATTTTGATTCAAGAAATTGTTCCAAATTTAACAAAAATTTCGGTAGTATGATAACGTGTTCATTAGATAAATTTAATATGTACTGGAATATTAAAAATAAGAGCAAAAATTCGGTGAATAATCTGATAATCTCGTTTCTGCTTTTTTTTTTTGGAAAGTCCGTAGGATATTCGAGCAATAAATGCCACATATATTTCAGTATGTATCTCTTCTTTGAGATACTTTGCGATAATTATGTCCTTAAAAAATAAAGTATAACGAGAAAAGAAAATAACGATGTTGAGGAGACACATATAACGTGACACGCCCTACATGATTATTTGGAGCCAGTGTCAAGGAGTCTCTTCGTCGAGACACCAAAATGAGAATATCAGCAGACATATTGTATATAATATGCAATATGTATGGGTGCATAAGTAGCGGTGCTTCTGGTACAAGACGCAACCCAAAACGTCCTGATCGTATAAGGCAAGTCTGCTTACCTGTTTCAACTCTCTCATGTACCGAGTCTTTGCGAAGAGAACAATTTTTGGCAATGTGTCCTTCTACAAGTTGAAAGCTCTGCCACTTCGCTTTCACGTGACGGTGAAACCTTATTATCGCTTAAAACGAGCGTAAATATATATGGTATGTAATAGACGTAGCCGCGAAACTCAAACATCTTCCCAATGTTCGAATTACAATAACTGTGGTAATTTTTTTTTTCTCTTAATGTTGGTAATGAATATTGAAAAATGGATTTGTATATTAAGGAAAATATGAATGCTTATACCATAGAAAAAAACCCGACATTTTTCACATTTTTAGGCGCTTGTTAAATACGAAAAAGTGTTTATATCCTTTGTCTGTCCGTCCGGATGTCCGTGTCGGGTTATATCTCAAGAACTGCTCAGCCGATGTCGTTCAAATTCATATGGCTAATTTGTTTTAACGTAAATTAATGGATCAGAAAGTTTGAAGCCATTTATCCAAATGAATCGAAAAATTTCTTGGAATAAACTGTGCCTCGTCCCTTTCTCGCGAGGCTGGTACCTCATCGTCGCTTAAAATTAGTGAGAATATATATTTGTATATCGCAGTCATAAATTCCGGGACTTCGAAAGGTTTGCACTCTTTGAACTCGATAATTTCCATTTTTTGTTTTCTTTTAAGAGGAGAAAACGTAAAGCCGTAAGTGCAATTAAGCCTGGGGTCAAGCAAAAGGACATTCTCCGTCACGTATGGAACATACTTTGTAAACAGAAGTATATATGACTTGTGCACTCAGTATTTGTCGGCAGTAATTCTTATTAAATCCGCGAATGCGTCCCACTGAGTGAGAAAGTATAGTGAACGTCAGAATCAGAATGTTTTATTTTTCGGTAGAGATATTTATCAATTTTTCTTTCCTTATCACAAAAAAACGGGGTTACACAAAATGGCGAGTTCCAAATTATTTTTAATCTTACCAAAAACCTCTTTACTATTTTTAATTTTTTCCATGTAAGGTAAAGAATCAGTATTTTTGGAATTTTAGATAAAAAAATAAAATACATAGAAGACACAGATAAAAATTCACAGTGTTACTCAATCTATTTAAAAAATGATTGCCACCCAAAATCGGACAAACAGACACAAATAATTGAATTCCCACGTTATAGCAATAATTATTGCCAAATTACAAAAAAAATGATTTTCACAAACATTCCTAATATTTTTTAGATATAATCCATTATCAATTTAAAACAAAAAATTTTCATATATTTTTCATCCACACTTTCCTAGTGTGCAATTTTTTCACCATATATTACAATAATAATAATATATAACCTCTATGGGCGCCAGCTAAATATTCTTTTCGCAAAATAAAAAAAAACGATAATTACATCTTATAAAACTAATTTACTGAAGGCAAAATTTCTATAAAACTTTTTTTTTCTTTTTTTTTAACTCAGACGCAATGTAAGCGAGGACTGCATGTCACAGACACGGCGCCATCGAGCCCTGCACATAACGCGTACGCAATCACATTGCACTCGCTCCCGTCTAGGCAGAAAATTCATGTGAAAATATATAGCATACACACAGGCTTTATTAGTATTGATTCTATATGTGTACACACGCAGCATACATATTCTTATATACACAAGTAATGTTATGGACAGTTCTGTCGTGAAGGAACAGGGCGTAGAATAATATAAGACTGGGCAATAAGCCAAGACCTGTGGCGGCATATAGTAAAAACGACTGTACGTTGCGTACGTGATACGTATTACAGTACACGCTTTTGTATAGACGTACACGTGTTATGGACTGGCAGATTATATGCTAGATTGTGCACAGAGTGAGGGCCAGTTTCTATCCTGTGGGAATATACATCTAGGAGGAGTGAAAGGACTATAAACAGTGCATAATCACATCATTGTTTTTTATCTCTCGCTATTAAACGGTCTGAATGTCACATTGTGGGTTTTGTTTTCATTTGGTTATTTTGCATCTCACAAATTACGTAATTTTCACAATATAGCTGATTTGAATTTGATAAAATGTGAAGAAAAAAATTAATTATTTATTTATTAACAATTTTACGCTCTTATATGTATATTAAATTAAAAAATAACGTATGGGGCAAAAATAAATTATTTTGATTACTCTGCTCACATTTTTTTTTCTTTAATTACAAAGTTCAATTTGCATCGAAAAGTTCATCGAAAATAGTAGAAAAAATGGCACTTAAACTTTTTGACAAAAATATCGGTAATAAATCACAAATTAGGAGTAAAATTTAGCTTATTATGAGAAATATCAGAGAGTGGTTCGAGGTAAAAGTTGACATAGAATGCCGTATATATATTTTTGAACAAATAGACATATTAGATTTTTTTTTGGTGTGATTACCAGTGCGAGTGTTTCTATCTTATGGGAATATATATCTAAGAAGAGTGAAAGGAGTACAAATATAACATAAACGCATTGATCTTTCTTCTGTCTATTAGTCTAGCTCGATCTCGAGTTATGATTACTTAACCATACGCATCAAAACTTGTGTTTTCCCACTACAGACCATTCAATTGCTGCTGAGACAGCCTGTGGCAAACCATTTTATTAAGGATGTATGATAGGTACAGTCCCACCAAATGTGAATTTCAGAGAAAATTTCGAACACTTCCCGATAGGATGAAAATACAAAAAAAATCAAGCATGTAAAAGGTACTGAAAAGATCGATTTCGCATAATGTGATTCTAAAATGTTATTAACAAACTGGTGAATAAAAAAATTGTTGAACAAATCACCTTACGTTATTCAACCTAACGTTATTTTCGAATGAAAATAATTTGTCAATTTTTTCGAATACATATAAATTTTTCTTTATTTTGAATTTCTTTTTAATGAATAAAAATGCGCAAAATATAACGAATTTTGGATATGCGTTTGGCAAAAAAAATCTTAAGTGTAATGGATGGTTTTATACCAAAGGCATATCTAAAAATCGTTATTTTTTCGCGCGTTGTTCAAAATTCAAAATAAAGAAAAACTTCGTATGTATTCGGAAAAATTAAAACATCATTTTCTTTCGAAAAAAAACGTTAGGTTGTCAGATAATTTGTTCAGCAATTTTTTTATAGATCAATTTGTTAATACACTGAGAAAATAAATCGTTAGTAACAACAAAACGTACGCTTGCGGGCAGCGAAAAGAATATTCTTTTGATCGAATGAAATATGTATTTGATCGAAGCAACAGCTGATCAATCCAAAAATTATTCGAGTAACCATGCCAAATATTTTGTCCAATCGACAAAATATTCTTTTCACTACCTGCAAGCGCACGTTTTGTTGGTTCTAACGATTTTTTTTGGAATACTTATTATGGAAAATCGATCTTTTCAGCACCTTTTACATGCTCGATTTTTTTCCGATTTTTATCCTATCGGGAAGTGTTCGAAATTTTCTCTTGAACTTACGTTTGGTGGGACTGTACCTATCATACATCCTTAACTCGAGACGATCATCGTGATTCAGACAACGCTGTACCGAATTTCGCGGGCAATAATAATCGTTTCTAGCGTATTTGCCGTGAATCGAATTGCAATTGGTTGGGGACGGAGATCGATCGTGAGAGCGCGTTGCCGCGGCGGTGGCGGCGGTTATATCGCTGCTGAGGCGACAGGGCCTGGCGGCATGTGCGAACGTAGGCTGAATGTTCTCCAATCTACCCACGTATTCGATCTTTTAGTTGCCTCGAAACTATGCATATTTAGTCGTTCGATTCATGCCACAATCTGCGATTGATTTTTTTTGTAATTGTAATTTTTTTAACTACATTAATGACGAAGTGTGCGCGTTTCATGGTTTAAGGGATTTGCGGCTACACGGAAAAAAATGTTTGGTTGTGGCAACTACGTTTTCGATTTGCTGTACACAATGTCTAAAAAATTAGTTCCCTCAACATATCGAATAGTAACCTTAACTATTCACGATTAGTTCTCGATTGGATTAGTTAGGTTAACTAATTAGGTTAATTGATTTGTAGTTAGGTTAACTAATTAGGTTAATTGATTTGTAGTTAGGTTAACTAATTAGGTTAATTGATTTGTAGTTAGGTTAACTAATTAGGTTAATTGATTTGTAGTTAGGTTAACTAATTAGGTTAATTGATTGGATTAGTTAGGTTAACTAATCCAATCGTTGGGACTACCACTCGAATAGTTGGGACTACCATTCGAATCGTCGGTATTATCATTCAAATCGTCGGTATTACCATTCGAATCGTTGGTATTACCATTTGAGTTGCTAGGGAAATAGAATAATCGATTGGTTGTGTCAATTCATTTCTTGGTTATGGCAACTAATCTTTTTTTTCCGTGTACTTTAGGGCCTGGAGTGTTTTTCCGACCTTAAGGGGGTGAGAAATATTTTAATGTTGCATTTTTTTTTGGATATTATTTTAGTTATATGAAATCTAAGTACGGGTAAAGTTACAACTCGGAATTTTAACAAATATTCGCAATATGCAACCAAATAGATTTTTCAGGGTGAAGAAAAAGTTCTTGAATCTACCCACGTATTCGATCTTTTAGTTGCCTTGAAACTATGCATATTTAGTCGTTCGATTTATGCCACAGTGTACGATTGATTTTTTTTGTAATTGGAACTTTGGTGGAAAAAAAGGCTGAGAACTTTCGGAGATATAAGACTGACGAAGGCAACTTATTTTTTTCCTTCATTGTTGACAATGATTTTTTGTCAAATTTATTTTTCAGTTAAAAGATAATATCATTGACTACACAGAGAAAAAAAATAAAAATTTTCCACAATTTTAGACGCGCATAAACAAAAAAAAAGGGTTTATGTCCTTCGTCTGTCCGTCCGGATGTCTGTACCAAGTTGTATCTCGAGAATCGCTCAACCAATTTGGTTCAAATTCATAAGGCTATTTCCTTTTAACATTAATTAGTGGATAAGAGAGTTTGAAGCCATACGTACAATAAAAACATTAAGATCGTGGGAATGAACTTTTTTTTAAAATCGATAACACAATTTTGGTGTTAGTATCAAGTGGGAACTCAGCAATTACGGAACCAAAATGAGTCTCCTTTGGAGAGTTTACTTATAGACTTACAAGCGAATACTAAGGCCGAACTCTCAGGCCGACTTACAATGTGAATATTAAGGCCGAACTCATTTTGATAATCACTTGAAAAGTACTTGAATCTATGAAAATGTAACATTTTTTTAGGTTATTCGAATTTTAACCTACAAAACAAAAAAATGAGAACGATATTTTTTTGTATTGCATTCGTTAAAAAATGTAAACATTAAAAAAAAAAAATTTCTTGCCAAATAAGTAATAAATAGTTCCTCAGGGAGAAATATTTATATAAAATATTGGTAAGTCCCTTAAGGCTCCAGATTTTCAAGATATGTAATCAAGTAAATTTTAATCCTGTGACGAAATCGTTACAGTGATCCAGTTACGCAATATCGCTTTGAGCGTTTTAACAATCGCTCATTAATTGTCTTAACGATCGGGAAGAATCTTGGCGGCGCGAGAAATTACATACACACGATACAGTGTGAAGAGAACCTGAGGCGAGAATTGTATGAGCGGACAAATCGCAGCATGTCGAGTTCGCTCCGCAATTCCATTAGATTTCCTAATATTCAGCACACGATTGCGTTCTTAATCGACCGTTTATATATACACCTACATATGCGGCAGTAGGTAAGCTCCGTTAATGCACAGACGTGTATATTCGTATAACGCGCCATCTGTCTGTCCGTCCGTCGCTAATTAATTAGTTCAATGATTTTATATTGCGATCGCGCTAACAAATTGCGGTTACCCACATTTATTATAGATTGTCTACAAGCGCACACGCGCATGTTTTCTTCAATGCTTTTTCTTAATGCCGCGCTCTCGGCATCGCTCTTCAGGTGCATGCGACTGATAAATCTACCCACAATGCACTTTATACTTTGTCCGATCGGCGGGTAATGGAAGTCAATTAATTTTATGCAACTACTACATTAGTGACGAAGTGTGCGAGTTTCATGGTTTAAGGGATTTGCGGCTACTTTAGGGCCTGGAGTATTTTACCGACCTTAAGGGGGTGAGAAATATTTTAATGTTGAATTTTTTTTTGTATATTATTTTAGTTATATGAAATCCAAGTACGGGTAAAGTTATAACTCGGAATTTTAACAAATATTTGCAATATGGAACCAAATAGATTTTTCAGGGTGAAGAAAAAGTATTTAGAAAATGTAATGGAAGTCAATTAATTTTATGCAAATACATTATTTTTTTTTTTTTTTTTTGTAGGTGAATTTAGTTAAATTTAGTGATCCAAGTATGGATAGCGTTAGGAACTTAAAATATTTGCGTGATATGTAAAAAAATAGACTTTTTTGTGGTGAAAAAAAATGGATTTAAAAATGTACTTTTAGTTCTGGGGATAAAATTAATGCTTGTCGACTTTAATGTAGTGTTAAGTTCTTATCTCATTGGGAATTTCTTGCTGATTACAAAACTATCAATATTTAACCGATATCTCGAAAATTTCAAATGAGAATTATAAAAGGTTTTTTTTTCGAAAAAAGATTTTTCACGTTTTCCCAATAAATTTTTTCGTTTCGGTTAGAAATTTTGTGATATTCATAATCAGCGAGAAATTTCTGAACATATAGGCCTTCAAGTTGTAATGAAAGTAAAAAATAAAAATGTCCTACTTTGAATCCCTGAAAAGTCACGGTTGCCAAAATTCGAAATTTTCATCTGAAAGTAACTTTTTTTTGGACCGACTGATTTACAATGTTCTTTTTTCATTCAAAAGAGCTTGTAAAAACAAAGAGAATAATAGTAGATTGTGATACTAGTGCGAGAAAGCGGCCGTTACGCGCGGAGGTTAGGAAGCGGCACACTCGCCAAATCGAGTGCTATAACGACACGAGGCGAAGCCGAGTGTTGTTTGTAGCACGAGAGGAGGCGAGTGCACCGCTTCCTAGCCTCCCCGGGACGGCCGCTTTGTCGCACAAGTATAACATACTATTTTTTGTAACAAATGTCAACGTGATGTCGCACATCTGCGTGCCTGCAAAACATTGCGTAAAATTATCTTGTAGATAGTTTCACACACGCCAATGTGTGCGTGAAGTTATCTACAGAAATCTAGATAACTTCATGCACGAGATGGCGTACGTGAAATTATCTACGTTTACGTGAGCATAATACGCGATCTCACGCACGCTTTGCAGGCACGAAATGTGCGACATTACGTGCATGAGTTACAAAAAGTTATTATTATTGCGATACCTTAATTTTTGCGACCATGCGATCACTTTGAAATAAGGCGCCGAAAAAAAATGCCTAAAATGTCACCTTTTTTTTTCTACTGATGTATCTAGTATATATAAATTATATACTAAATACAGTTAGTAAACTATTGAATAGTATATTAAATACATGTAAAAATGTATTTTCAGCAATAAGAAGAAAATAAAAAAAACTAACATTTCATTTTGCTGACCCGCATTACCCGAATATGGGTCGTCATCATGCGTGATGCATAGACGACGGTAATCGGTGTTTAGTCTAGACTTTACAGCCGGAACGAAAATGAGGCCCTGCCAAGTCTGCGACGAATAACGAGAAAAACCTACAGTAGACAAGAATATAGTAACAGTGACTATGGAGCTATAGTTCCATAGTCGCAAAGGCGACGTTGCAGTCTATAATACACTAGGCGTAATCCTTTTGCACCTCCGCATATAGAAACAGTAATATAGCTATACTATAGCTATATTGTCCCCATACACCTATGGGCTAATTTAATGGGGCGAGCATTGCATGCTCTCAGGTGCGAGAGAAAGTGCGTGCGCCCTACTGCAAAGTGCGTCCGAATGTAGGAGCGAGCGAGGCACACGCGGCGCCACGATTTGCATTCCGATACCGATTCCCCGCCTCGGGTGCGTGCGCGTCGACCGTGACAATTCGTCTGCACGCTCGCTCACTCCTTTCCGGGAGATTGACGATAAAGAAGACGCCAGACATTTGCCTCTTCGATTTTTCACCAATTTTTTTAAATATATCGTTTATATAATTTTTAATTCATTTTTTAAATATAGATTTTTATATAATTTTTAATACATTATTTAAATATAAATTTTTTAATAATTTTTAATCCATTGTTTGAATATGAATTTTTATATAACTTTTCAAGTATAACTCTTGCTTAATTTTTCAATTGATTTAATAAATACATTTTTTGCCTAATTTTTTAACACATTTTCAAAATACAATTTTTAATTTAATATCATTATTTGTAAAGACGTTTAGTATAATTTCTTTTTTTTTAATCATATGCTAACATATGAGCTAATATATTTTTTATATTTAACAAATTTTGAACACACTATTTTTTACAATAATTTACATAATTAAAAGTTTTTATAGGGAATGAATAAAATGCCAGATATTCGTCCTTTTTTCCTTAATTCATTTTATTCATTCATTTGAAAAAATGGGAGATACGATGATAACGATATATGTTTAGAAGACCTAAGACAATTATGCGCCCTCTTCGATTTCTCATCGATATTTCAAAATATATCTTTCATACAATTTCTTATTCATTTTTTTAAGATAAGTCTTTATATAATTTTTAATCCATTGTTTAAATATGAATTTGTATATCATTTTAGAAGTATAATTCTTGCTGAATTTTTGAATAGATTTTAAAAATACAATTTTTTATTTTATATATTTAAAAAAAATATATTTAGTATAATTTCAATTTAAAAAAAAAATCATATGTTTATATTCATGAACTAACATATGAGCTAATATATTTTTTATATTTAACAAGTTTTGAACACACTATTTGTTAAAATAATTTACAAAATTAAAAGTTTTTATTGGCGATAGAAAAAAATCCAGATATCTGTCCTTTATTTCTTGATTAATTTGATTCATTCATTTTGAAAAATGCGAGGCACGATGATAATGATATATGTTTAGAAGATCTAAGCGAACCATGTGCCAGATTCAACTTTTCTTGACTTCCTACGCGAACAGCTGCGTGCGAGGTTCTTCGGTATTGTGCGTGCCGTACATCTGGCAGGAATTATAACGCGAACGCGTTGGAAACTTATCTGCAGGTTGTATGAAAGGTAGACTGTATAACGCACGACGTGGCGAGACAAATCTGCGTAGGCGCTTCGGCTAGTTCAGAGGTATTCGTGACTCGAAATTCTAGGTTTCAATTGAGGCGAATGTAGCAGTTGAGATTAGCAAAATCTTTTAAAAAATTTTTCACGGTTTGTTTGGGTAAAGTATTTTTTATTTTATTTTTTTTTCATTCTGTTTTTGATGTGCATTGTTGGCAATATTTTACAACCTTAAGGAAAAATGGTACATCCTGAAAGAGATTAAAAATTTTTTATTATCGACGTAAAACTTTTATGCAACGTCGACTTTATTTGCTGCATTTTTTCGGAGATTGATAAATAAATTATATCTTTTTTGATAGAGGGATATAAAGTTTTACTGTTCTTTTATCGATGAAGATACTCGAAGTCACTTTAGCTTCAATTACTATTTTATTTCCTAGAAATCGATAAATAAATAAAATATTTATTACAAAATTATTATTTAGTACCTTGTATAGCTCAGGGGACAAAATATTTGTCCTGTTTCTTTTTACGAACAAAAATAAAATCTACATTACCGTTTTATTTTATTATCTATTATTCTTATTTGAGTAATATTATAATTAGAAATTTATTTTCTGTCTTTCGATAAATAAATCAAAAGTTACCACAGAACATTTCAAAATCTTGTATAGCTCAGGGGGTAAAAAATTTGTTCTGTGTTTTTTTTCTAACAAAATGTTTTAATTATAATATTATATTTAATTATAATATAATGTTTTAATTATAATATTTTAATTAGAAATTTATTTTCAGTCTTTCGATAAATAAATCAAAAGTTACCACAGAACATTTAAAAATCTTGTATAGCTCAGGGGGTAAAAAATTTGTTCTGTGTTTTTTTTCTAACAAAATGAATATGTACATTACTATTTTATTTTATTATCTATTATTCTTATTTGAGTAATATTTTAATTAGAAATTTATTTTCAGTCTTTCAATAAATAAATCAAAAGTTACCACTGAACATTTAAAAATCTTGTATAGCTCACGGGGTAAAAAATTTATTCTGTGTTTTTTTTTCTAACAAAATGAATATTTACATTGCCATTTTATTTTATTATCTATTATTCTTATTTGAGTAATATTTTAATTAGAAATTTATTTTCTGTCATACGATAAATAAATCAAAAGTTTCCACAGAACATTTAAAAATCTTGTATAGCTCAGGGGGTAAAAAATGTGTTCTGTGTTTTTTTTCTAACAAAATGAATATTTATATTACCATTTTATTTTATGATCTATTATTCTTATTTGAGTAATATTTTAATTAGAAATTTATGTTCTGTCATACGATAAATAAATGAAAAGTTCCCAGACCAAAAGTTACATTTAATAAATCTTATATAGTTCAAGGGGCTAAAAAGTTTTACTTTGTTTTTACATACATATAAGTGAAATCTTAATTAGTATTGTAGCGTTTATTGAATCACTATTTTTTTTTCACTGCCAATTAAAAAACATATATATATCAAAGAAGATCTAAAAAGATCTTATAGAATTAAGAGGGGCGTTAAAACACTCTTGAGAAAGGATTGTAGAGGGAGATGGTACTTTAGCCCTCACTGAGTAGGAAGTAATCTGTTTCAATACGGGCCACTCACTGTAATAAGTAGACCGTCCAAGAGTGTTGCGCGGACTCTCTCGCGAACGAGTATATAATGTACTAAATTGTATATACGTACCTAAAGCTCTCGCCCATCTCTCGCACTTGTTGCCTATGTCGGTGCGGTTCAATTGAACGAAAGAGCCAAGTTGTCAGTCCAAGGGACAGCCAAGAATTGATGCACGAAAGATTGTGTATTATTTTATTATTATTATTTATATTTCAGGGTGAAGAATAATTTTCTAACACCCGAGTCCTAGAATCTCCAGACGTTATCAAACTACTGTAGTACAAATGGCGGTAACTCGACGCTTTCAGAGATCGTGCTGAGTACCAAGATCACGATTCTGCTAACTGCTACGATATTTATACCGCAATTTTGTGCATATGCATCACGTTCAACGAATCTTGCCTTCAACGTATTGAATTACTCTAGACACGTGGTATTTTCATAGCTGTAAGACTAGTTCAATTTTTTAAATATCTATTTAACGGTTACATATAAACACAGCATTTGTTTTGGGACTATTTAAACATATTTTATGTTATAAATTAGTTTATGCTATTAATCGCAAATCCCTCGCGACGAGATAATTTTTATTATTATATTTAAATTAAAATTGAACGTTTACACACATTTTTTGAAAAATTTATTAATATATTTTAATAATAATATAATACATTAAAAAATAATTTTAATTATAATATTTTGAAAAAAAATAATTATTGCGTAAGTTGTAACAAACAAAGGAACATGAGTGCTTTATTTGTGTACCAAATTTCAGCCTGATTGGTAAACCCATTCTTAAGTTACAGAGGTTTGAATTTTTACTTTCTCATCACATACGAGGTATGTGAAAGAGAAAGTATTGCAATCCAAAAAAAATTCGACTCTTGGATTTTGATGGAAATACATGTTTTGAGTGTCGTAGATTCCCAAAAACACATTCACTGATTTCTGTCTGTCTGTCTGTGTCTGGCATCTGTGTCCGAAAGTACAATAACTTCTGAAAAAATCTATGGACTGCAAAGAAATTTAGTATGTGCCTTTTGCATATAAAATGTAATTTTGGTATTGAAATCCAATCCAAAATCTTCACTGCTTCTGATACTTTACCTGAAATAGTGAATAAAAAAATGTATTTATTTATTTATTTTTGGACCGAAAGCTAATATAAAAGTTATTATGCTTTGGTATGATACATACAGACAGAATTACTAACAAATGAGCAATGAACAACAAGAGATTTAGTACATAGAAGATTTTGTGGTCTTTTCAATCACTCACATAAGACTTCTGCAATGGTATGTGTGAAAAATTTATATTGCCTGAAACATGGATTGTGTTACACATTCACTAAACAAAAGAACTACTATCAATGATCTTGAACAGTTTTCAAAGAGAAATATAATATGAATATTCACACCATATGTTAGATTAATAGGAAAGTGAAAATTGCGAGAAAAAAAATATTTGAGGTTATTCACAGTCACGATGTTAGACTATAAACACTCATACACTCATCGTATCATAGTTTTTATCACTCGCATAGCAGAATTTATACGAATTCAAAATCCTACGGAGGCCTCATACACGCCATAAGATTCGAAACTTTTCAAATATGAATAATTGAAATATAAATCCGACTTGTCAAACTATCGAAGTGCCGACAATAATACCATCAAACGAAAGAGAGATGTGAAGTGAGGCGCGAACATCGCACGCGCCGTCTTGCGAGTGCGGCTCGTAGCTTCAACTCAAATTTAAAAACGCGTTCTTGACAAATTATAGCGAGAAATGTAATAGATTACAATAAATGTGCGAAATTCACAAATTTCTATTCGTGTAGTTAGTCACTATACCCCAATAAATTCACGATAAAAACTTCACGCCAGTAACAATTGTGATGAGAAAGTCACGTGTTGCGAATACGCCAGTAGCAAATTTTTTCAAACCGTATTCTAACATGCCTGAAAATGACAATTATATTTTTTTCCATAAAAACAAACATTTCTCTATTTTTTTTAAATATTGTTTTGTGCCATTGTTTTGTTGAGACACGTTAATAAATAAATCAATATCTTAGTCTACCAAAGTCGTATAACCGTATATTTAAACCCCAGTTTAAATAACCGATTTCCTTACTTAAAAAAAAAACGTGTACAAAAGTGCATCAGTATTGCAGGTGTAATTTTCCAGGTAAAACTAGCGGTGAAAAGTTGACTTGAATTTCTCCTCAAGCGAACAAGTTGTGCTCATCGTGTCGATACTATCAGTGTCACCCGCTTGCATTAGCTCGCTCGATCTTAACGCGCGATACATTCGTAATAAGGCTGGTAGCCAACAAACATATACACGTTCGATTTGATAAAGAAATCAGTGTCCTCGTATATAAATATGAAAATAAGCCTATATATATGTATATATATGGGCCATTCTGTGTCAGTTCAACCACTTAATTTTTCAATTAGGATTTTTTAGATTTATTCCGATACTTTTATTTTCCTCTCAATTTTATACTATAATCTATACTAATATATGCAGATCAAATAGAAAGTTCTATTTCATTCTTCAATTACATTTTTATTAATTATTTAAGCACTTCATATTTTCCTGTTAATTTGATATAATTTGCAGTAATATGTGCAGATCAAATACTGCATGTAAATATAAATACAAGCTAATACGTAAGGTATTTTGCGTCAGTTCAACCACTTCTTTCTTCATTTACAATTTTTAACTTGTTCAGACACTTTATATTTTCCGCCGAATTTTTTACAATTTATAGTAATATCTGCAGAAAAAATTGTAAAATTCGCCGTGTGTGACGAATATACACGGAAAAAAAAATTTGGTTGGGACAACTACGTTTACAATTTGCTGTACAAATGGTCTAAAAAATTAGTTGCCCCAACCATATCGAATAGTAACCTCAACTATTCACGATTAATTACCGTGAAATTAGCAAGTGTAGACAATCGAATCGTTGCGACTACTATTCGAATTCTTGGGACAGTTCGAATCGTGGACACTATCATTTGAGATTCAAAGGAAACAGAATTATCGGTCGGTTGTGCCAACCCATTTTTTGGTTATGGCAACTAATCTTTTCTCTCCGTGTATTTGGAGAGGTAAAAAAGAAATTCCAAAAATTATAGTGGCTTGATGTAAAATATCCTATATATATATGCATATATCTGCGTAGCATGGCCATGCGTATATATATCTCCTGTATGTATATTAGATCTACGCACAGGTAGGCAGCAGCACTGCTCTCGCTATCTCAGAGCCTTTTATTAATTGGCTGCACGCAACCAGCGCTGTTCGCCCGCGCACTTATATTCCACTTTATAATAATTATACCGGCGAACTATCTCTTGTCGTGCGGTGCAGCGTCGATCGCAAGTCCACCGTCGGTTCGCTGCTGTAGTTATTCATATATATATACGTTGGCTTGATCGCTGCGCCCACGTAGGCGCCATTTATGCTTCGTTGCCGGTTTCAGGACGAAGCGGGACTCACGATTTCACGACGTCTCGTGTCTTTCGTCGCAACGGCACAGTCCGAGACCGAGAAAGAATAACATCGGAATATTATTGAGAATTGAAAAAGAAAAAAAGATTAGGGGACCTCAGTGATGATGCAAAAGTAAAATAAATGTGTCGAATGACACGTGCCTTAACGCCAATGCTTCTTCTTGCCTATATCAAGAAATCTAGAAGCTGTGAAATTTCATTGATGTTATTATGAATATTTAAAGTATATATTTATTTATTCATTTATTTATTTAACGATAGCATTTTTTCTGGAAAATATTGCAGGACACATTTTAAAAATAAAGTAATGCAATGCGGGAGAGCAAGGACGAATTTGTATTGAATTCTAATATGTAGGGTATATGTAGGCTGTTTGTGACCAATATCTCAATTAAATCTAGATATCAAGTACTTACTGCTACGCGCTGCTTCATATGTCATATGTATAGCGCAGATAAATATGTCAGATATGTCCGATGTCCATTTCTGAGATATGTCAGATTCTATTGGCGGAAGTTGCATGTAAATCGAATGAGGCGTTCTCGAGCTTGCCACGTTTATAGACAGACGGACAGACGGACAAATAAACAGTCAAACGAAGCGAAAAACTGACAAATAAACCAACGGACCGACAGACCGACAGACCGACAGACCGATGGACCGACCGACAGACCGACAGACCGACAGACGACCGACAGACGACCGACAGACGACCGATAGACGACCGACAGACGACCGACAGACGACCGACAGACGACCGACAAAACGACAGATCGATTGACCGGTCGACCGAAAGACCGACCGACAGACGGACAGACCGACAGACCGACAGACCGACAGACCGACAGACCGACAGACCGACAGACCGACAGACCGACAGACCGACAGATCGATCGACCGATCGACCGACCTACAGACCGACAGACCGACAGACCGACAGACCGACAGACCGACAGACCGACAGACCGACAGACCGACAGACCGACAGACCGACAGACCGACAGACCGATAGTCAGACAGGCAAATGGACGAATGGATGGACGGCCAGACGTTTGATCTTAAACTATGGCCTGATTTGTAGAAGAAAGCATGACGAAAAAGAAATGTATTGAAATATAAATCATGTTGGCTAGAGGCCAGAAATAGAACATTGACCAGCGAAAAGTGCATACATTGGTAATCAGTAATAGTGAAAGCTGGTGCCCCAGTAATAAATCGGCGCGTATCAGGCACAGCTGTCAGGTTAGATGAGCAGCGTACCAGGGTCAGAGCAGGACCTGATTTGGGCCGGTTATAACGCTACAGATTTTCTACTCAGATGATAGATGATTATTTTGTACTTCCTAAATAACTGTATGTGTTTTTTGCGGCAATGTTCAGTCGAAGGGAAAATAAAGTATTTTTATTTTTTAACGTTTCGACTCACATCGAAGTCCTCTTCGGAAATATATATTTCACTCGATCGTCTTCAATGACTGAAATAGGTTTACAAAAATAATAATAAATAAATTTATAAAGGTTTGATTAGCCTTATAACTAATATTTCCGTCATATATAAATAAATAGATAAACAAAAGAACGGAAGAATATTATGTAAACACAATCAAGTACACATTTTTACTTAGTACAAACACTCACTTTTATTTATATTTATAAATTTATAAATTTATTTTGTGACGTATTTTTCGTGAGCATAATCGGTAACAAATTAAATCAAATTTTTATTCGGGAACTGCATCACGATACGGTCACCTTCGGCCGTCCACTCTCGTTCGCGCATCCGCAAACCCGGTGGGCGCCAGTTAATTTTTATTTCACCGGTATTAACTAACCGGTATGCCCGAGGAATCGAGGTGATCAGGATCGATACCAATAAAATCGAAAGCCCGGAGCAAAAGCTAACGATCGAGAACGAAATCAAAGAAAACGGTAGCTTAGTTAATTTTTGGGGTCGCGTAAAATTAACAAACGCAACTGGATGCGCTTACGAGAACGAACGGTTGCGGAAATGCACGGCCGCTCAGACTGCTAGGTTGTGGTAGAGAGGGTCGAGGTATGACCCAGTAAATAGCTTTCTTGGAACGAGATCTTTAATCGAAAATATTCGATTAAATTAATTAAAATGCGAGAACAACTCACCCAAAATTATTGCTGCTAATTCCGGGGAACGATAACAAAATCCCAGAGGAATCACGGGAACCGTGAGTGCACTGGCTGCACTACACGATGAGCGAGAACAATCAATTGATTTTATTAAATAAAATCACCCGAGAATAGTCACTCTGAGCGCACGCGAATACGCGATACACTATACGGAGCGCGAGAACTACGCGAAAGACGCGCGCGCGAACGACAGAAAAACCGTCAATACGGGAGCGCTTAATTAGACCCGAGGCACCTCGGCGGTGTCCCGAGCCAGACTGATTGTCTCCAGCAATCATCGAAATCTCGTCATAATAATTACGAATCCCTCCCAAAATCCCTTACTCGAGAACTACTGCCCTCTCCCTCGAATCACCTCGTAACTATATCGGGAACGCAAATCATGCCGGTAACATTTTCGAAATCTATACGATCGCCTCCCTTAATGCTTCGCGCGAGAACGGGCCTAATCAGCACACTTATGCACTACACTGCAACAGGATGCTCCATCCTTTGCAAAAAACCAACAAAACTCCACCCGTTCTCTAGCGCAATACATTATCTCGATAGGGCGCCGGATTTACACCGGTCTACAACTAATCGCAAGACTCGTTCGGGGACTCTTGTCTGCCGGGCTGCTCGTTTCTTTGAGCTCTCATCCTCGCGACAGATTTGAGTGCACCGAACTACCAACTTTACAACAACAATAACAAAACATAAGAATTA
This sequence comes from Ephialtes manifestator, assembly GCA_963970395.1. Classification (NCBI taxonomy): domain Eukaryota; kingdom Metazoa; phylum Arthropoda; class Insecta; order Hymenoptera; family Ichneumonidae; genus Ephialtes; species Ephialtes manifestator. The sequence continues at coordinate 21,081,891 of OZ019974.1, read as the reverse complement.
GAATTCTTAGCTAACCGAGAACGTAAATTCGAGGGAAAGCAGCTCGAAAACGCCGAAAAATAGCGAGTAACGATAACACAAGCCCTTGTGATCGTGATTTCAAAAAAATCACGTCACAATTTACAAATCAATCATTGACGTCTATTACACAGAGAAAAAAAGGTTAGTTGGGACAACTCCCATTTTATGAGTTGGCCATAAATGAGTTGCTAGAACGATTCATTTAGTGCCTATAACCATTTTGTGTTAACTAACAAAAGGTGAGTCCGTGCAACCACTATTTGAGTGTGCCCAACTCATTTTTTTTCTCTGTGTGACACCTACTATCGTACTTATTTTTCAGAGGAAATAAACTTGACGAAGTTGATATTATTTTGGTGAGTTAACAATTCGCGGTGTAAACAAAGGTCCTGTTTTTAAGCGAACTAAATAAGTTACCCCAATAATAAGTTCCTAAATAACGCTTAAAAAATATTTCACTTCATAATTTAATTTAATTACCATTAAGGATTCTATAGATCAACTTTCGATCGTGTCACGTTACTTTATATTTCAATTTAGCTTCAACCAAATAATATATAAATCCTTGAACTGGCAACAAAAACATCATCCACCTTACAACATAATATTATTAAAATAACAACTACAAAAAATTGTTAAATAAAAGTTGTGCAAAATGCACATTAATTCAAGTACAAAAATTGCGCGAATCATAGTACACAAATGAAATTTTCAAAAATATAAAAGTTCCGAGCTTAAAAAAAACATAGGAGAATTAACTAGATCCTTATAATAAATCCTGTAAAGCTCGCCTGGGGCTTTAAACTAATGGGGACCTTTTGTCGTTGCAACGTAACACGAACGATGCAATTATAAACGCATGCGTGCGTAGCGACGGGACAACGCGAGGCTGTACAGCCGCCGTACGAATCACTGCAACCTGTTGCCACCTTATAACGGATCTTATCTACTGTTCGGATCGAATAGCTGTTACTACTCGATGCAATGTCTCGAACTTACTTGGTCTGATCGGGCGCTCGCCAATCTCACTAGGGGGACGCTTTTAGCGCCCCCTATACGCGGGATTACACTTTGACGTGTTGCGAATTTAAGTCTCGCGGGTATCTCATCAGCAGAGCTATGAATAGAATTTTAAGTAGGAGTGAAAAAGAAGCTGCTGTCACTTGTATATATTCGAGATAAAGTAACACGAGAAATGTTGTGTCGGCGCCTTGGGTTAAAATCATGAGCATGCTTGTCCCACGCGAGCTCAACGTGTAGATTGCAAAGAAAAAATAATAATAAGAAAGGAATTTGCACTGTAGATTAAGGTGACAAGTATTTCAAGAGGCCTCGAGCTTCTGTACTTGTTTCATGTCCCCTTAAGGGATTCGAGTTACTTGTAAAGAGGTGGAATACATTTTTTTTATTGATACTATCTGCAGTGAAAAAAAATAACAATCAAAAGTTTAAAGCGGGATTTGCATCGATTTTAAGATCGTACAAAGGTTTTATTTTATTTTTGAATTGAAAAAAAATGTAAATAGAATCCATTGACTTAATTATATATCCGACTTTGCCGTATTCTTGGAAGAGCATAATAATTTATAAAAGTAATTTTCAATTTTTTGTACGTTGTCCAGAAATTTAATTTCTTACAGAATTTTTTATGTTGTTAAAAGAAATAAATTAACAAACATAAAAGTTATTTTGCTGTCGATTAAGATGGTAAATATGTCAAGAAGCAATGTGCTTTGAAAAAAAAAAATTTATCATATTAAGAGGTTTTACTATTCATTTTAGGTGAAAAAAAGTTTTTATTTTCTTCCCTGGCAAAAAAAAAGGTATGCAAAATCTTATTGGTATAATTGTTCATATCGATGTTCTTATCGTGTAGAAAAATTTTCAGAAGCGAATAAAAGAAATTCTAGGAGGAACATTGTTTTAAAAAAATGTGATTCTTTACTCTGGAATTAAAAAAAAGGACTTTCCCCTACAATTTTACAGCGAATTTCATATATTAAAACTTAGTCACTATTAAATTATTCATAAAATATATAAACAAATAGAGTTTGAACACAACAAAAAATCAAGTTCAATATTTTCATTGACATTTATTATAAAAAAATATTTGAAAATAATAATGGATAGAAAATGATAATATAACACAGAAATAAAAATGTCTAATCATTAATTGACTAATCAACTATTTAGGCACAAATAATTTCATTTGACCAGCTGCTAAAGTGACAACCATTAATCACACAACAAAAAATCTAATAACCAGTATAAAAACAGTTCCCAAAAAAAAAGGTAAAACCGCGTAGTGCACCAGACCGTCTAAATCGCAAAGCAATTGCAAGTTCCATACCTCGCAAAAAGCGCGACAGCGAGTCGGCGCAAAGTGTATCGGCACATATCGCTCGTCCGCAGCTCAAAGAGAGTGACATTCCATGCCGTCCCACTTGACTTCTCACTCAGCAGTGCATTCAGTTCACTATTGAGCTTATATCCAGCGTGTCTGACTGTAAGTAAACTCGAGTAGGCGAGACTCAAGATACGTCCCAATATCGCCATAGGATATGCGGCGATCCTACGTACATACCCTCCAAGTACGTGGCGAGAAAAAAAAAGAAGAATAAAAAAAGAATAAAAATGGAGTAGCGGAATCGCGACTACGTCGATCCAGTCTTGACTGTCTTGTGTTTCTCGGTGCACCGTGTGGGCCTACGTAAGGTTTGTGCCGCGTTACCGATAAATAAATTATTATCGACTTATAAATAACCTGGCGTTGGCGCTCGTGGAGATATATACAGACATATCATTGAGACTGCTCGACTTGTCGCGAATCCAGATTTTCCTTCGTCCTTCCTTACCTATATTTTTTTATTCTTTTTTTTTTTATATATATCGTTCGATGGTTCGCAGCTCACGCAACGTCCACGGATAAGCGCTATCAGACGTACATGGTGTTCGGCGTAGGTATCCAAGTTATTATAAGGGCTCCACGTCGTGGCCTGGCTCGATAGGCACTCGCGTGTCTCCTCGTTCATGTGAGAGACGTGAGCGCACAAGGTTGTGTGTTTATTTTTCTTGTCGGCGTCGAACGTAACCCATAAAAACGGCCGTTGTATGAATAAATGTGCAGATATTACGCAGCGTCTCAATTTGATCTATAGAGCAAATTGCTTTTTTCCCGACTACGCGAAAAAGACCACATTTCATACCTGCAACGTGGGTGGAAAGTTGTCGTTTTTGGACCGGCGGGAGGAAAAGTAATACAGCGGGAGGAAAAGTAATACAGCGGGAGGAAAAGTAATGCAGCGGGACGAAAAGTAATGCAGCGGGCAGAAAAATACTTTTTCTGAAAATCACGCACTTTCCTCCCTTGTACTATTTCTTTGCTAATTTCTCATGTGAACTTCAGTGTGACAAATATAAGAATCGAAGCACAGGCGTCAAGACGTTAGAAAATTATTGATTCGCCAATTTTGGAATGGGTAGTCATTTTTATTCCTGAATTTTAATGTTGTTGGCGCAAAAATTGGAGAACCATTATTATATATAATGTCATTCTCTTCGATTCGGCAAGCTCTTCTGATTGAAATAGCAAATTGGAAATCGGCAGAATGAAAAAAAAAATTATCACCAGTTGAAAATTTGGAATTTTTGCTCGTTTGGCTTTTCGGATGGTTTACAGTCGAAAATTTTTATTTTGCCTTTTAGTACTGTTGGATAGTATATCAGATCGGAAATTTCCCGCAGATCACGAAAGTGATATATTTTCCATTGAAAAATAAAAAAATTTATTTGAAGAACGTTGAATCGTGAAAAATCCTTTTTTGTTGCGATTTTAACTTGAAATTTCTGAGTCCACGACAAAAAGAATTGCATTTTCGTAATCAGCAGGGAATTTCCGATCAGATAGGTTTTTAAAATTTAACAAAACGCGAAATTTTTTGTTCTTGTTTTGGTCCGTCTGAAAAGACAGGGTTACCAAAATTCGAAATTTTCAATTGTCCATAACTTTTTTTTGGGTGGACCGATATTCAACTTTCTTTTTTCGTTCGAAAGTGCTCACTTTGTTAAACCATAATTAAGTCAAAAAAATTGCATTTCACAATTTGTTGTTAATAAATTGTTAATAATAATCTTTTTTTTTTACAGTGACAATCTTTATCGCTTGACGTTGGACTCGTTGACCCCACTGGAGCACGCAATATGGCCGGCGCCCCCCGAGAAAGCGTCAATTTGCCAGGACAAGGGTCAGACCGCTTATGACTGTCATAATTACATCAAAGTTTTGCTGAGCAACGGCAAAACTTTATTCACCTGTGGAACGAACGCTTTCAGTCCTCAGTGCACATGGCGAGAGGTACGAGCAGCACTACAAGTTTCATTTCAGCGCTATTTATAGAATAAATGCATTATCATTGCGTCAGAGTCAAATATATTATAATACGTCATGCGTATAAACGCCGTAGCTTCTTTCAAGTCGTACAGTTTTATCCTCGATGCAATCCGCATAATGAATTCTCTCTTTCTCAACTCGACGCTTCTCCTACCCCCTTAAATTTGCATAAATACGACGCAAGCAATGTGCGTTCGCTTTATTTTCGCGGCAATAAGAATTCAACTGAACAGAGAAACGCTCATTACTATCAAACGACAGCCGAAATAATAATCCATTAAGCTTAGGTTGTCTCGTCATTGTCGCCAGACGCGATAAATTATTCGAAGTTTATCTTGTGCTCAGCGAAATTATTCATGAACATAATACAGAAGCAATCATAATTTTTTTTAATGCATATTTGTCGTACATTTAATTTATAATTGTTATTTAGCAACAATTATCTTCTGCTTCTATAAAGAAAAAATTTTGTTTTTCAAAAATTGTTCAGGAATTAAATTTCTATTCAATATCAGAGTAATTTTGTTTAACAAATTAAGAAATATACTCAATGGATTGAAAAAAAAACCTACATTTTCTTTGCACAATTTTACGTAGTTTTTATTAAAAAAGTCCTTTTTTGCAGTTAATTTGATTTCATTTAAAGAACACGAAATTATTTATAAGAAATAATAATTGTTAAATAAATATCACAATAAATGTTTCACGCCATAAACAAAATATATAAATGAAATTTTTCGCACATTGATAATTTTGATGGTTCGAATTTATTAATAAAACAAAACGAAAAACAAACAATATCATTTAGAATATTGGTTAAAAAATAAATCTTCTTGAAATTCGATTTAAAATGTTTATGCAGTTATTTAAAAATATGAATTTTTTTATAAGCTCTGCACATTTGTTGTATCACATAATAATTATTAAATGTGTTGTGCCATAAATTTTGATTTTATAAAATAATTGGAGCCAATCGGAAATATTCTGACATAATATTCGCGCACTTATTATTCATGGCTTAAGTGGCCTTAACACACCCTGAACTGCTTTGTGATTGAGCTGATCGAGCACGATCGAAACGAATGATAGATACATGGTTATCATGTACTTAACGTCGATCAATCAATCGTCGTGTGCGGGAAAAAAAAATAGTCAAACTTATAAATATGTTATCTTTTGCTTTTCTCGCATCCAGATCGAAAATATTAATACGGTGACGAGTTGGGTGTCCGGAGTGGCAATGTGTCCTTACTCGCCACACGCTAATGTCACCGCTTTATTGGCACGAGGCAACGCTGGACTTTTTGCCGGTTCGTCGACCGATTTTTCTGGCGCCGATCCTGCGATATACAGAACTTTGGCCTCTCCCAATCTCAGGACTCATCAATACGACTCGAAGTAAGATTTTACATACGTTCAGCATGATTATTTATTTATTATGTATTTTTTTATTTTTCATAATATTATAGTATATTTATTTCCGTGTTTTTTTGTTTTTGGTGGAAATATTGTATTTTACGATTTCTCAAAATTTTATCGTTTATTTATTTTTATGGTATTGTTTTCTTCAGGTGGCTAAACGATCCACAATTTGTGGGAAGCTTTGAGACTGAAGATCACGTGTACTTCCTGTTTCGAGAATCTGCTGTAGAGTACATAAACTGCGGCAAGGTAATTTATTTAATTATATAGATACACGTAATTTTATGTGTAATTTATGCACTTTGGATTGAACCACTTTTCTCCATACACTAAGAAATTTCTTATAGTTAACCCGATTTTCCAACTGCTTAAGAGTTCTTTCTGGGATTTGTATTTCATGTCATTTTATTTCTAAAAAACTTCGAGTGTCATTTTTTAAAAAGATTACTTTTTTTATGCAAAAAGAAAGCTTGAAAAATTTGCCGGAAAGAAGCTGATTTTTCTTTTTAAGCTCCTCAACCAAGTTGAAGAGTTCAGTGTTAAAAAATTCTTAATCCTAATTTATGAGAATAAGCCATAAGTCGGAGTAAAATTTGGCATATTGTGGAAAATATTTGAAACATTCAGGAAAAAAGTGACCAAGATGACACTTCATTAAAGAAAATTCGATAAAAAATGTCGGCACAAAAAAAGAAACGTTTCCGTTACTTGATTATAATTAAAAATGATTTTACTGCCGCTTTTTGAGGAAAGATGATGCTAGGTATTAAATTAAAGTAGTGCCTTAATTAACGGAACACTAACTGGTCTTTATTTCATTGAGTCATTACATACATTTGTCCGACCCTTTTTTGTATCTTGCAGCGGCAAATTATTTTCAATTACACTCAAAGCTGCGAAACAATATTTTCGTTTTCATATTGTTGTCACAATTTATTTACATTTTTGAAAATTGTTAATTCACTACAAAAAGATCTATATTTTCCACATATCTTTACTTACTCGAAAAAAATGTGTTGATACAAAAAATTAAATCTGAAATATAAATCTCGCTATATAAAAATATTTAATATACATATATTTGGCAACAAAAATATCCAAATCCTGTAGATAATTTAACATATTTACTTTTCACGTTAGTGAAATGATAAATTTTTGTAGATTGATATTTTCTAAATATAGCAAATATTTATTTGTGTAATGTGAGTATATAAATATTTATTATATAATTTTGTTTACACAGAAAATATATTCGAGAATTGCCCGCGTCTGTAAGAAAGATCCGGGTGGTCAGACGTTGATGAGAGATACTTGGACGACCTTCAGTAAAGCGCGCCTAAATTGCTCGCTTCCGGGTGAATTTCCGTTTTACTACGACGAGATTCAAGGGGCTGCTTATCATCCGGACGAGGGAATTATTTATGCGACTTTTACAACCCCAAGGCAAGTTACCGGAAATGCATAAACAGCGTCATCACTATATTTCATTCGTAAACGCAATATTTACCAATTAAAGTATTAAATTTCTTGCTTTCATACGAGAAGTTATGGGAGAGAGGGTAATCGTTATTCCACATAATTTATGTTTTATTACAACTTTGTAGTAGCATCGTTAATTTTATTGTTATTTTTTCAACAGCAATAGCATAGCTGGTTCAGCGATATGTGCTTTTAATATGTCGGCGGTTGCGTCGGCCTTCAATGGTCCCTTCAAGCATCAAGAACACTCAGGAGCTGCTTGGGAGAAGAAACGCGTTTCAAATCACAATCGTCAACACTGCGGATCTATGGCGAATAGCGCGCCTCATCAGTTGATGGACAATCAGCGTTATCAGTTGATGGATGATGCAGTTCAAAGCACTAGTATGATGCCACTTCATACTGTTACACTTGAGAGGTAAGACAATTTAATAAAATAATGTATTTGCAGCATCAATTTTTTTCCTAATGCTATAAAACTTTAATCTTTCCAAGCGATAATCGGCTATAATGAAATTAAATTTCATTATACCTACATATAAACAATCGCGAGGGCTAGAGCGCCTTAAGAAATAAATAAATCACGTACTTACGTTTTGTTCTAAAACTTTTTCATTTTTTTTGAGTCCTGAAATGAAAATTTCAATTTATTTTCAAATCTCGTCCTTAAATAAAAATTTCTATATATTAAAAAACTTCAATTTATTTTCAAATTAAAATCTCAATTTATTCTCAAATGCAAATCTTGATTTATTTTTTAATGAAAACTGCAATTCATTTTAACTGTAATCTCGATTTATTTTCACATGGAAATCTCGATGCATTTTTCATATAAAAATCTCGATTTATTTGCAAATCAAAATCTTAATTTTTATAATCAAATGTAACTCTCTATTTTTATTTACAGATTAAAATTTTTATTTTTATTATCAATTGACATTCTCCATTTTCATTTTCACAAAAATCTCTATATTCTTTGATCAAGCCGAAGCTTCCTCTACAAGTAAACAAAAAATCCTCACTAATTATTCTTTTATTTGCATTCACCAGATTTACTCATATAGCGGTGGACGTTACACCGACAAAGCTTCATCGCGGAGTAACTGTTCTATACGTTGCCACAGCAGCGGGTTTAGTGAAGAAGATTAGCGTTTTGCCAAGAACTCAAGAGACTTGCGTGGTTGAAGTATGGGGACCGCTTCCGTCGCCGGCAATGACCCTACAATTTCTCAAAGACGCTATGAGCCTCTACGTCGGCATGGAGACGGGACTTCTGAGGATTCCAGCAGCACAATGCCATCGGCATCGAAGTCGTCAGGCGTGTCTCAACGCTCAAGAACCCTACTGCGGATGGAACGAGCATCTCATGAAGTGCGACACAGCACCCAACCAGAATCATCTTGCCAATCACTGGCTTCAAGAGGTCACCAAGTGTCCGGTTCTCACTGATCCCGTAGACGGAGGATGGAGCGCATGGAGCCCTTGGGCTTCCTGTCAGCATGACACCGCCGAACAAACGGCTACTCGGTCACGATATCACAGCAGATCGCATAATGATAACACGGCGGAGGTCAGTTTATTTATTTTGCACTTATTATATGATTATTTTGCTTTCTCATAGAGGAAGCTTTGTTTTGATGAAATTCTTTTAAAAAAATATTTTCATGTTAAGGTGATGTGACACATGTTCGAAAACTGCTGGGAAACTGCAATCGGTATAAAAATCTGTAATCAAAACTACTCAGTGGCGCTTAATATTTTAGATGAAAAAAAATAGGTTTTACTCCGTCGTAGATAGACGAAGTCAAAGCTAATTTGCTTTTGTCTGAAATATTAACCGGCTTTGAGTAGATTTGATTACAGTTTTCGATATCGATTGCAGTTTTCGAACATGTGTCACATTACCTTAATATACTCAGAATGGTCCAAAACGTCGAGAAAAGTGGTTTAGAAAAAATGTCCGTATGTGTGTGTGTGTGTGTATGTGCGTGAGTGCAGGGCTTAGAAAATTCAATCGCTTCTTACTCAGTAACTGTTTGAGTGATCGGGCTCAAATTTGGCACGCAAGTGAAGCAGTTGTCCCTCTTTGAATGTTGCGATTTTTCACTAAATATATGCATCCATTTTGATTTTATGTAATTTTTCATTTTTTGAAAAAAGGGCGTAGTAGCTCTAACTGTCGTAAAATTTAGTCTATTTTGCTAAACAGTTGTTTATAATAGCTGGTCCATTCAATATTGTTTGGTATTGAATTTGGCTCGAATCGGTAAAGTGGTTCAGATTTTATGCAATTTTGAATTTCTCAAAAAACTGCCATTATCGCTCTATTGTGACTTTTGCAAAACTTGAGATAACGAACTCAAATTTTGTATGTAAATGAAACACTTCAGCCATTATATATGTATAATTTAGTGACGAACGGTATGAAATTTTTGATATTATGGAATGTGGAATTATTTTAAAAAATATACGTTATTACATTTACTTTCGGAAACGCTCTAATAATAACGAAATAACGGAATAACGAAATAGAAAAAGCGAATTCACAACATGTTCATTTATCTAATTAAAACAAGGATGTAACGTAGAACCTTGCACATTGCTTCCTCATTATTTTTCGCTTTTTGCAAAGCTTCCACTATCAGGAAGCCAAAATTGATTAACATACTTCCTCGTAGAGGTAGCATTGTAAAAAGCGAAAAATAATGAAGAAGCAATGTGCAAGGTTCTACTTTTTTTATCCAGTGATGTGAGACTTTATAATTTCATTTAAGACCTAATGGTCATTATTTTGCAACAATTGTTTGTAATTTTTACAGCGACAGTGAAGTTTTATTGAAAATTAATCTTCTTTCCAGTTATTCATTATTATGAAGTTATAATAATTTTAAAAAAATTATCAGGTCTTGGTAAATGATGTTGTATCTTATTCCAAGAAGTAATGAGGGTGTTGTCTCGTTTTGTCGTTATTAACAGCTTACATTTTTCTTTGTTAATCCTTTAACTTCAATTTTAATGCTACAGAGATGTTGAAAAAGAATTTAACATATAGTGAATTTCTATTAAGAATTCCACATCAATTTATATATCCTCAAATATAAATTTCATTTGGATGTAAAAAGGAATGTAAAAAAAACCATCATTTTTTTTAAAACTACTTTCATTCAGAAGAGAGCCCATCAATTAAAATAAAGCGAATAAAATGTTTTGTATGCGGGTTATTAGAGTTATAACAAAAAAAAATTATCGCAGTTATTTCAACAAAAAATTCTGCAGTTCGGAGAACTTTTAACATATATGCGAAATATACGAAAACGATAAATATATCAGATTTATCCAAAAATCAATTTATTGCCTCGCTTACCTAGATATTGGTAAAATATTCATGAAAACTATACATTTTATGTTTCTCGCAACAGAATTTAGATTCTTGTCAGTGCCAGACTCGAGAATGCAACAATCCGCCGCCTCAAAATGGAGGCACAGGCTGTACTGGTGCTAAAGTCAAGGTAGCGAATTGTACGGTGCACGGCGGTTGGACCTCGTGGTCAGCTTGGTCAGCTTGTTCGCAAACCTGTGGTCTTGCTATGAAAACGAGAAGACGTTCTTGCACGAATCCTGCGCCTGCTTTCGGCGGTCGTGTTTGCGTGGGCCACGACCACGACGAGATTGTTTGCATCGATTTGCCGCCTTGTTCTACACCAGTTAAGGCTGCGCCACCACCGCAAAACGGCCTATGGTCCAACTGGGGACCCTGGAATTCGTGCTCCAGACCTTGCAACGGAGGTAAGCTTCAAAAACGCCTGAAATTATTCCAAACTTGCTTAAAATTTCGTATCCCGCATCCTAAACATTAATCGATTTACTACACGAAAAAATCGTGGTAGTAATAATTTATTATTCTTGATTCATGCGGTTATTTGTAAATTAATAGCTGGCGAGCTTTATATCGAAAATTTTAAAAAATGCTTTCAGAATTAGGAAATTTATAATGCCTAAACTTTGCTAATAAGATAATTTGATAAACAGATGTTCCGCAAAATTTCTACAACACGTTGTATTTTTTTTACGAAATGAATATTGTAATGATCGTTTTGAAATTTCGTCAATATTATTGAAAAAAAATGGTCTAATAAGGAATATTATTTTGAATAATAAAATCAATTGTTAAACAGGTATTCGTATGCGTAAAAGAACTTGCGACAAACCATCACCGAGAGAAGGAGGCGCCGAGTGTTCCGGTTGTGGTTTTCAGGTGAGAATCTTCACAGAAAAAAAAAATAAGAAGCATAATTATCCGCACTTTGGTTTGAACGCTAACTGCAAACGAAACAATTCGTTCCAGATCGAAGACTGCAATACTCACTCTTGCACAGAGACTAAACGTTTCTCAGGATGGACTCCGTGGTTGGCGGTTAACGCCACACTTCAAGCTGCAGATTCGGGCTACACTGAAAAGCGTTTCCGCTTTACCTGTCGCGCTCAAACAGACGACCCCTCCAGCGTTAGAGTGCAACTCGCAAAGGAGGAAGAACGTTACTGTCGCAACGACGGATCCTGCCTTCGGGGAACACCGAATAACAATATGAATTCTGAAACAAATTTGGACGGTGGTTGGAGCGAGTGGTCGTCCTGGCAGCCGTGTAATCAAGCTTGCGGCGGTGGCTCGCAACACAGGGTGAGTCTAATTGAAATATGTTTGAAAATTCCAACTTTTTAAATCATTTAGGAAAATTATAATTTGAATAAAGAATTGTTTTTCACTTTTGCTTCCGCATAGCGGAAGCTTTATTTTCATAAACATTTTTTTTTCGAGATTTTCATGTCAATAAAATGGTCTGAAACGTCGAGAAAAGTAGTTTAGAAAAATTGTCCGGATGTATGTATGTGTGTGTGATGAAAGGCCAAAAATTCATATAACTGTAACTTATAAAATATTCGACCGAATCAGCTAAAATTTAAACAACATATACAGTATTGGCTAATCTTCAATTGGTATAAATTTTACAAAAATTTCTTAACACATTTAATTTTTATAAGAATTTAGAGATTTTGAAAAAAAGTACGTAAATGCTATAGCTCGGACGAATTTTGAGCTATCGGGCTGAAACTTCGTATTAAAATTGAACAAAGTGATACGACATTTGGTATTTAATTTGGGTTAAATCGGTAAAGCGGTTCGTTTTTCATGAAATTTCGAATTTTCCAAAAAACTTTCGTTTTCCTCTAATTTTGAATTTTTTATAAATGTATTGGTGTCGCTCTGGATTTCGCGAAACGTTAGAAATCATCAACTTCGCCAATAATTTTCATCTTTCGCAAAGCTTCCTTTATGAGAAAGCCAAAAATAAAATAAAGAAACTTCCTCATAGAGGCGGCTTTGTAAAAAGCGAAAAAGAATGAGGAAGCAATGTGCAAGGTTCTACTTTGCATCCTTTTTAAAATTCTTATTCGTGGTGGTAAATTAAATAAAAAATGTTGAATAAAAGGACAATAAGAGTAATTTTTTACCGAATTTAGTAAAAAAAAAGTTGGAGGCATTTGAATTTTATAAAATTTTGAATTTTGTAGAACATTGAATTTTATAGAAAATTGATCTTTTTACTTATTTTTTGAACAAGCACATGCAAAGTAGAAACTTGTATATTGCTTCCTCTTTATTTCAAACTTTTCATGAATCTTCCTCTGTGAGGAAGTATGTTCATCAATTTTGGTTTCCTCATAGAGGAAGCTTCCGAAAAAGTTAAAAATAATGCGGAAATTATATGCAACGTTCTACTTTGCATCCTTTTTTTCAATATATTTGAAAAACTGAAGTTCAGAAAAATTTTAGTCATGAATAAATAATAACGAAAAATTCAAAATCCTATATATTCCGAACCCTTCTACTGATCTCCATTAAATTATGTATCCAAAATCATCGAATATGATGCCGTTTCTGACATGTTGTAATTTAGCTATTCAATTTTACTTGCACAAAATCTTGAAGGCTTTTACCGAGTATTTGAATAAACAATTAAAACTTGAAAATCGATCTTTTTACACGGCGCTCACGGGAGGGTTGGAAAAATTGATCTTTAAATCGAAAATTAGCATACTTAGATCAAAGATAGAGAAAAAATAAAAACTACTACGTATTCGCAAATCATTCAGGAATTGATGCATCATGAAAAAACGTGAAGTCTCCGGAATAATGTTTAATTGAACCAAGGTCAAAGTGCACGATACCGGGCCAAATGACGTTTCCTAACCTAATTATCGTAAAAATGAAGTCAAATCCGCACTAACCATATCAACTATTTACAAATAATGGTTTCAATTTGATTACGACAATTTCGAAGGATTCTCGATTATTTTTTATATTATTATTAAAGCAGTCAAAGTGATGCGTATGATTATTTTTTAATGTCATATAGACTCTGAGATTTATGACTCCGGCGTACCGACAGAACTACCTTAATGTAATAACGTCAATTTTCAGAAAGTCAAAAAACTCCGTAAAGGAATTTAAATTCGCTCAACATACTTCCCCGTAGAGATAGCTCTGAGAAAGTTGAAAAATGTGGAATCAATGTGCAAGGCCCGACATTACAAACTTCTTTTTTTAATCGAAAAATCATGATTTACTAAAATTACTGAAAAAAAAAGAATATTCTAACAGTGAATTTTGTTTTTTTTTTTCGAGAAAAATGTATTTTTCCGAAATGATAGATATAAATTTACATAGAATGACATAGTGCCATGATGTAAAACTATATATATTTCTAAAAAACGTCGCAAAATAGTATTTATTTTAAGAGAAGAGGAAATGTAAGGAGGTGCCTGAAAAGTAGCTTCAGTAGATTATTACACAATTATTCTCGCCACTGTTGCGTTGTTCTGGCTGATATTGAACCGACAAATAATATAGTTACGTCGTTTAAGAAAACAATTACTAAAATTACTGAAAAGAAAAGAACAATCTAACAGTGATATTTTTATAATTCGTAGGTAAGAACGTGCGATTCACCTCCTTGCGAGGGAATGGCAATGCAGACAAGAGTGTGCAACGTCCATCCTTGTCGAAGCGGAATTGCCGAAAACGATTGGTCTTGCTGGACGGATTGGTCGGAATGTTCGGTATCCTGTGGAATTGGAATACGCAAGAGAACACGCGATTGTTTAGGACCCGATGGCTGTGACGGACCGAACACAGTACGTGAATCCTGCGAAATGCCGAGCTGTGAATCATTGTTTGGCTGGGACGAATGGACTCGTTGGTCGCCCTGTGATGGTGTTCAGCAACAACATAGGAAACGGCAGTGTCTCCAGCCAGGAACTGACAGTTGTCAGGGCCTAAGTCGGGAAGTACGGGACTGTCTCCCCGACGGTATGGAAAATGGTATATATTTTTTTGTTTACTCGTAAAATATTTTCTAAAAATTTTCTACACTTTTTGGAATCAAAGTAGTGTGAAAATAGCATTTTATAAATTTGTTTGCACCTCAAGTCGTAATTATTTCATGAAATTGGAATGTTGAAGTCGTTCCCAATAAAATTTGCCTTTTGTCAAACGTTTTAAAAAGAATTGTCTCTTTTAAAGTTGTGATAGATATTTTGAAAATATCTGTATATATGAAAACTATTCCTATATATGCTACGCTGGAAGTTACGGAGGTTTGACCGTTTCGAACTAGTCAAATCAGTGCTTCATTTTCGTAATCGACTCATGAAAGTTTAATGCATAAAATGACAATAGAGAAAGACTAAGTGATGGATATGCATAAAGATTAACTGATTAACGTTGCTTTCCAATGGGATACATTTTCGTTCAGTTTTTCCCAAGAATCATTTGTAATTCTTTGTCGCTTTAAATGAGTGATAGCTCATTCACTTTCTTAAAAGATGCTCTACGAATTTATCGCCCACTATTATCAAATTGTTGCATTAAGCTTTAACGAATCGATTACGATAAATTAGCACTTTTTTTTACTAGTGTGAGAGTCGAACCTCCTTAAAGGGATTCCAATAAGACGTTTCTTTTGCCTACGTTATTCCCTCTGGCTTGATACAAGAAAATAAGGAAAAATAGCTTTATTATATAATGTCGTTAAAAAAATAATTCAATAATCATACCGTTTTTACAGAAATAACGTCGAACGCATTGCCCCGTAGTGTCGAAATGGCTGGAGTATCAGTAGGTGCAGTAGTGGGAGGCTGCATAGCCGGCTTCTTTATTGGCTTGCTTCTCACGGCAATTCTTTGCTTTTTATATCTAAAAAAACGCAAGCCTCATATACCAGGAAGTCCTCATTACATCAGTAAACAAAATCCCTATGTTTCAGTTCCACTAAAAGAAGTAAGTTTAATTCCATAATTTAACTAATAAAAAATATATATACATATGTGGAGCATTATACACCGATCGGACCACCTTTTACCACGACCGTCGTTGATATATTTGATTATTTTTATAGTCATTCACCCGAATGGATGGAGCATGCTCAATTTTTTTCAAATTGTTCTTCGCATAATTCGCGCACTTGTGAATTTATGAAAATTGCTCGAATAATTGAGTTTAAAAACTTTCGAATGCACGTATCTTCTTGGATATAAGTCGTATCGTGAAAAAACGTATATAAAAGCTTTTCATTTTGAAGTACACTTTTATGCAAATTTATTTTTAGAATTCTTCAACCCCTCCGAAGCATCGATTTTTAATTAATAAACATAAAAATCGATTTTTCAAAATCTTGGACATTTTATATTTTTTCCGAAAAAAATATTTAAAATACTACTCATCAAGACGAATATTTTAAACCCAGACGGAAAGTGGGGCAATCCTTTTTTCGAATTTTTATGAGAGTTTAAAAGATAAATAAAAAATGAAAACTCTCATTAAAAATCGGAAAAAAATTGTCCCACTTTAGGACAAAAAATTGGCAGTGAGACAATTTCTTCCGATTTTTTAAATGAGACTTTTAATTTTTTAATGTTTATTAATGAAAAATCAATGCTTCGGAGGAGTTAAAGAATTTTAAAAATAAATTGACATAAAAGTGTGGTTCAAAATGAAAAACTTTTATGCAGGTTTTTTACGATACGACTTATATCCAAGAAGATACGTGGATTCGAAAGTTTTTACATGCAATTTTTAGAGCAATTTTTAGAAATTCACAAGTGCGCGGAATACGCAATGAAAATTTTGAAAAAAATTGAGCAAGCTCCATTCGTTGGGGTGGTTTAAAAAATAATCAATTACATCGACGACGTTCATGGTAAAAGGTGGTCTGATCGGTGTATAACGCCCCATATATATAATCGAACAAGGCTATAAATTGTCTTTTTTTGTACTAACAAAATGTCTTTTTTTTCAGGTAAATTCAGCTAAGCGACAACCAAGCTTTTCTGGTAGTAGCAACGGCAATGGAACGCTTCGCCCGAAGCCAAATCCAAACGTAAATGGTTTGGGTAGCCCAAAACTTTATCCCAAAAGCTTGGAATACGAGACTGCGACACTCAAGCGAAACAGTCACGGACAGCAACACATTCGTGCTGATCTTGATCAAGAAAAATACTATTAAAAGGGACGCCGGACCTTCAAGGATTCAAGTATTTTCTTAAGAGTATCAAAAGGTGAACGACTTAAAAAAAAGACACATAATCTACTATTTTGTAATCGAAATAACCAGTGATTATTAACGATGTAGCTCAAGGCTAAGAAGAATTGGGGTTTTAAATGATAAACTTTAGACCCTCGATTTTGTCGACTGCTAAACAGAGTTTTAACGACGAATCATCTTCGAATTCGCATGATTTGGTTTTTTATTCCTTAAATATGTTTTACTCGTTATTTTTTTTTAGAATATTTTAATCGATTGGTGATAAAATGTATTAAAACGTTGCCAAAATTCAAAAGTTGAACACTTTTGTATACGCTTAAAAATTCCATAAAAAATCAATAACAGTCCATTAAATTTACTTTCGTAGCATTTTGAGAATTGTTATAAACATTTTGTTGTAAATAAAATGTTTATACAGTTTATTATCATTTTGTGAGGATATTCGAAACAAAAATTAATATCAACTCATTTACGGAATAAATTAACAAATTATTATAAGTTATTTCGTCGTTATAACTCTGCTGCTAAAATGTTTGTATTTTTGTCCGCTAGGATTTCGTTTTTTTTACGAAAGAGTTAAAAGTTTATTATTGTTTTTACTGTAAATAGAATCAAAATGCGCGATTGAATGAAAAATGTTGCGAATGATAAGGAAAAGTGGATGAAATTCAGGAGTGGGCATTCATGTAATAAAAATCGATTTAAAATAGTTTCGAAACAAAATTGACTTATACAAAAATGAAAATATCTGCAATAATTTCTTGAATATAAGTAATAATAATAATTATCATTTATGCGAGTATAAAAAATACAACAATTTTAGAGTCTTAATAGTTCATCTTTCAATCAAAAAGTCACATTAAATAGAGTTTTATTGAATGGCCATTTCTGAATCAAACTGTGAACGCTTGGTTGGGCATTTCGAGTACGCATTTGTATAAAGTCTTCATACATTCATAATCATATTTTGCATTTAACATTTCATCCGTGCGAAATAATGCAAAAATACAATTATCGTATTTTGTTTTTATCGCTCGGTTATTTATACTCGTCGGAATTTAAAAAAACCAAGCCAGACGTTCGAGAGAAAGAGACAAGCAAACGTGTAAATATAATTACAATTATAGAGTATATATTATTATTCTTAGACGATGTTTTTATTTTTTTTAATTTTTTTTTTCGAGAACAATGTATTTTTATGAAATGATAGATATTAATTTACATAGAATGACATAGTGCCATGATGTAAAACTGTATATATTTATAAAATACGTCGCAAAATAGTGTTTATTCTAAGTGAAGAGAAAATGTAAGGAGCTGCCCGAAAAGCAGCTTCAGTAGATTATTACACAATTATTTTCGCCACTGTTGTGTTGTTCTGGCTCATATTGAGCTGCCAAATAATATAGTTACGTCGTTTAAGAAAACAATCGTGTCATTTACTTAAAAAGAAAAGAAAAGCTTTATACAGCCGTACGAATGTTTTAGTCTCTATGTACGAATTTTTGCAATAATTACCTACGTTAGATCGTAGCTTACACGTATATTTACTGTACTTTGTATTATTTTTACACACATGTACGTATATGCTGCTCCGGTTTTTTTGCAATTAAGATTTTATACAATCGAACAACTGTAGTGGATTTTTTGCTACGTTTAAACTTAAGCCTACACTTCTGTTTATTAAAGCCGATTCCTTTGTCAAATAACTTTGGTGTTTTTCTTCCTTTATTTTTATTTAACCCTTTAATTCCCCGTTATTTAGCACGTTGATAAAAATTATATTTCAAAAATATCTTCCTCAATTTTAATCTAGTAATTGTAAAATTTATTTGCAATTAGTAACTTCCGAACAATACATTTTTCAAATGTTTTTATACCAAAAAGTGTCAACCAGTTGAGAAAATTGAATATAGAAATACTGGTAGATGTGTTTAATTATTTGAACTCAATTACTTTTTGTTTTTTAAAATTGGATGTAAAAATTTAATTTCCGGGTTTGCCAAATATTTTTATACAGAAGAGTTTCGTAGCGAACAAATATTTTGGACTTAAAGGGCTAATTTACATTAAGTCTAGATTAAAATTCCTTAATTTTAGTGTGGGGCAGATCGCGATAAATTTAATACATTTATTATATTTGATAAATTTTTACAAATTTATTCTAGAGATTAGCGCCAAACTTTTCGATCTGCTGCAACGCAAAATCCATACTGGCTCGTGTTGGTGGTGGCTGACAACTCACGACCATCCTGAAGAAATTACCGAAATTCTTTTGCGACATTGGCGTGTAACCGATCATTAATGATCCGTCCAACACTAGAAGTTCCTTTATTTTTGAAGTTATGTTGTACAGCTTTTTCCACCACTCTTCGGTCGCTTCTTGTCCTCGCATGCTTGGTGGTATGTACCTGTGAGACAAAGATTATACAAAAAGTTCATTAAAAAAGCCTGGAAACTAAGATCTCGCAGATTGTCAATAATATTCCATATTTTGGGAATTTGAGGCTACATTTGTATGAGGAAGCATTAAGGCCAATTTTAGATTCCTCTTTGAGCAAAATGTAAAAAAAAAACAATAGAAAGGCTGCGACTGTCTTATAAAAATTCTAAAACGAATTATAGTCTAACGATTAAAGAATTGAAAAACCGCGAACGTAATATTTTATCAAATTTCATAACTTTTGAACCTTTTTAACTTTGATGTTCTGGGTCTAAATTATCACTAAGAAATCTTATACGTATCTGGACTTAAATCAATAGTTCGAGCTTAATAGCTTGAAATTTAGAAGAGTTAGGTAATGTTGGTCGGTTAGCGTGAAAGAAAATTGAAAATGTGCGTACATTTTATTGACACTATTAATTTTTATTAATTTTGCTGCGATTATCGGAGAGTAACTGGACCACTTACATGCCAAATTTCAACCCAACACGACCAACCGTTTGTAAGTTATAAGGATTTAAACGAATAAAGTAATTTTCGAAAAAAAAAATCGTACATTTTAGATCCTTTTTTTAAATGTAGGGCAAACTTAATACAAACTGGACTTGACCTTAAATGCACTTGTGGAAAAAGTTTGAGTTCAATAACTTGACATGTGTATACGTCAGCGTGAATTCGTCATTTAAAGTCAAAGAAAAATTAAAAACGTAAGGGCCTACAAATATTAATAGAAATTGTCACAATTAGAGGAAATGTCTGCTTTACTAGTGTACCAAATTTCACATCGGTCTTTTAAGCGGTTTTCAAGTTATACAATTTGTTAGTTATCCTAACATTAAATATCTTCATAATTAATTTTCTAACGAATACAAAGCTATGAAAAAAAATTGTTAGTCTATCAAATTTCACATCGATTTTTTAAGCGATTTTCAAGTTATACAATTTGTTAGTTATCCTAACATTAAATATCTTCATAATTAATTTTCTAACGAATACAAAGCTATGAAAAAAATTGTTAGTATAAAAATTTCGCATCGATTTTTTAAGCGATTTTCAAGTTATACAATTTGTTAGTTATCCTAACATTAAATATCTTCATAATTAATTTTCTAACGAATACAAAGCTATGAAAAAAATTGGTAGTATAAAAATTTCACATCGATTTTTTAAGCGATTTTCAAGTTATACAATTTGTTAGTTATCCTAACATTAAATATCTTCATAATTAATTTTCTAACGAATACAAAGCTATGAAAAAAATTGTTAGTATAAAAATTGTGACATACCAGAAGCAAATATTGTTGGCCTCATATTCAGGCAAAACTAGCCGATAGTTTTCGCCGTTTTTTACTTTTTCGTAAAAATATTGGGCGCAATCCATAGCAACGTCAACTGATTTAGCGAGACCTCGTGTTCCTCGAGCTTTCCACATCAACCAGAGTTTAACTGAATCCACCTAAATACAGTATAATGCTATAAAACTGGTCACGCGACAGTAAAGAATGAATCTGTGTAGTTTAAGCACATACTTTCCTTCCGCATTGAACGCTTTTGTCGCCGGTGTCCCAAGAGACGTCATAAAATTTGTCCTGCTGGAAAAGATACGTCGCGTTCGCACAATTTGCCTGGTGAAGAAGATTCTTCGCTCTGACGAGAAACAGAGAACACTGGAAAGGAGTCCCCAACATTTTGTGAGGATTCCACGCAACGGAATTCGATCTTATGGAGAAATAAACAATAAATAATTAATTAATCATCTTGACTTGTGATTGTTTAATAAAAAAAAAATTCATAATAATAATACTCACAGCTCGATACCCTTCATTTTTTTACGATGCTTTTCCGACAGCAGCAAAGTGCCACCCAGACAAGCCTGAAAGCAAAGAAATTGAAGTTTTGTAATTTGGCATTGTAAAAATTTCATATGAATTTTCTTTTATTTTCTTAGATTTATTGCTTCCTCTTAATGGAAGCGTTGTTTTCGTGAAAAAAAAATTTTCTCCCATTTTCATTCAGGCTTTTTGGTTTAGAAAAAATGTCCAGATTGATGTGTGTCTTTCTACAAAGACGAACTACACCGAGAGAAAAAGTTTCATTGATTCACGGAAATCTTTGGCAATGAAATGAAATACTTGATTTCAATACTATCTTTTCTTTTAATGATCTCCAACTCAATGGAAAGTAGTGACATTGATTTGAAGAAACATTTCTTTAAACCAATGAACCTTTTTCATTGATTTCAAAGATATCGTCTCTGATTCAATGAAACCTTCTTCTTACCAGCTCAAAATTTCAAAACCTATTTTTTCCTTAAGTTCGCGGCAGATAAAGCTCAAATTTTGTGAGTATGTAAGGAAGTACGGCAGAAATAGGCTAAGCTTTTGGCTCCTCGAAACTCGAAACCGTTCGTTAGGGAGAACCGGAAAAGAAAAAAGTGAGGTTAGGTGCGAGAGAGAGAGATCGATGAAAACGTTTCTTTGAACCAATGAAAAAGTCTCTTTAAATCAATAAAACTGTTTCTTTATGATATGCTCACTAAGTAAATCTTTATTTACAGGCAATGAAATGTTCTCTTTGAAATTCAAATGCACTATTTCATTGAAGTCAAAGATATATTTCGTTGAAATCAATGAGAAAAAATAAATCCACCAATTTCTTTGGCGTCAATGAAATCTTTTCTCTCGGTATAATATCCAGCTGTCGTAATCTTAGACACATTTATATAAAAGTAGGAGAAAAAAGTCGCGCTTTTTACATTGCATATTTTTTTACTTTTTTAAGATATCGAATTGTGGTCTTCACTATCGTTCTCAAGTCGCAATTCTACCTCGGAAAGTACCGGTTGCAAGCCTTTTAACGATGATTTTAACAAAATGTGACTTTTTTCCGTTTCTGATTTCAGAATTCACAGATGCTACTTTGAGTCGGAAAATCCAAACTAAATTTTTTTTCTTCAACATATCGACTTTTTACCTTCACTATCGTTCTCAACTCGTATATTCTATCACAAAAAATACCGGTTACAAGATTTTTTACCATACTTTTAAACTAGGATGCAAATAGAACGTTTCACGTTGTTTCCTCATTATTTTTTGTTTTTTACAAAGTTACTTCTATGAGGAAGTATAATAATCAATTTTGGCTTCCTCATAAAGGAAGCTTTGTAAAAAGTGAAAAATGATGAGGAAGCAATGTCGAAGGTTCTACTTTGCATCCTTTTATTTTAATTTTTTACTAAATTTTTTTTATTTTTAAGGAAAACGAGATTTTTTTACACCACCGACGGGCTTTAAGCATCTTTACGTACATCAATGTGTAACCACAGCTTCTCTTGTTGACATATTGCTGCAATTTGATCGATGGGATCAAAAGCTCCAAGGACTGTAGTACCTGCAGTCGCGTTAACGAAAAATGGTAAGAATCCTTTGGAGCGTGCTTCTTTTATTGCTCTCTTCAAATCTTTGGGTTCCATTCTGCCAAGGGCATCAGTTTTGACCTGTCAGGAAGATTAAAGAATCATAATAATTCACGTTTATTTTTTTAAACTATTTTCTAGATTTGAAAAAATAGATTTTTTTATAGAATTTTTTTCTATAAAATAGATTTTCTTTTTATGTTCTCAACTCACTCACTCTTTGATAATAAATTTAGATCAAAAATATTTTACAAAATGCTGCTAAAATTACTTCTAAAATACCAAGAAAAAAATCTGGTATTTTTTACTGTAAATTGTATAGATGAAAAAGTCACAACTATACTTTTCCAGTTACTATAGTTGTCGTAACTATAACATTGTTGGAAAAAAGTGAATATTACTATGAAAATAGCCATTAATAGCTGCCACTTATATTCATCAACAGTACCAAGATTTTTTTTGTAAGAATTCATTAATTTCGTTATTATAATTTTTGTACGTACATCAAAGACACTTTCGGTGCCCAGACCAAGCCAATGTGCTCCCTTCATTATCGAATAATGTCCACATTCGCTGGAAAAGCAGGCCAACCTTGGTTGTCCACTCAGACCTTTTGTTTTTATGTCCGGCACTGCCTTATACCTGGCGAGTACCATACCGTACATGTTGGACATGCTACCGCCAGGGCAAAGAATTCCATCGCTCTCTGGAAGGCCAGGATACCCCACAAGACCCAGAGCCTTGTCCAAAATTTCTCTCTCCAGAAGTGTGAATACCGGAGCTACCTCAAATGTGTACCTGTAAGATTAAAAAGCAAATCGATAAGCTTTTCTTCAATTTTCATTTTTTATAAATTCTCATTCTGAAATTCTAGAAAAATTTCGTGAGCAGCGAAATTTTATTAGAAATGCATCCTTATCGTAATTTCATAAAAGGACAAAGCATTTGTATGTAAAAAAATAACTCATTTTTCTTAAAGGAGTATAAATGATGAAATGATGAAATGATAAAATTATGAAATTATGAAATTATGAAATTATGAAATTATGAAATTATGAAATTATGAAATTATGAAATTATGAAATTATGAAATTATGAAATTATGAAATTATGAAATTATGAAATTATGAAATTATGAAATTATGAAATTATGAAATTATGAAATTATGAAATTATGAAATTATGAAATTATGAAATTATGAAATTATGAAATTATGAAATTATGAAATTATGAAATTATGAAATTATGAAATTATGAAATTATGAAATTATGAAATTATGAAATTATGAAATTATGAAATTATGAAATTATGAAATTATGAAATTATGAAATTCGATGAATTCTTACTGGCTTGTGTTAAATGCTTCACTCAGCCATGCTCCAGCAAGTCCATAAGCGTCTACACCGCCATAGAGTTGATTGTGAAAGTGTTTGCTTGACGTTTTGACTGAATAACGTGCAATTCCTCGAATGGCAGCTTCGATTTCAGCCGGAGTTGCTGCATCTTCTCCAAGCGTTGCATTAAGACTTTTCTGAAAATAATACAAACACGTGTTAGTACCATTCAAGCCATCATGGCAAACCGACGATTGAATGACGTTGTCGAAGACCTGTTGATGCACTCTCGACAATCAGAAAGTCGACAATCTCGCTGTTGGAGTGCACCACAGATTAGAAAGCTGTTCCATTTTCCGCCATGTTACGCTGTAAGTGGACAACTTTAAACGCACTTTGGAGTTATGTATGACAAAGCATTATCCTCACAAAACGAAAATATAGTTGGTAGTTCTTTTTTTATACAGAGTGGCTAAGAAATAACTTCTTGAATATATTGTAAATAGTGAAGTATTTGTATAAGTTTTAGACAATTATTTGTATTTTCTAAAATGAAATCTGCAATTTTTTTTATTGCAATAAAAAATATCACTTATTTTTAATGATCGATTTTTATATTACACAATTGTTTTGCAAATTGTTTATTTTTTCAGTACCTAATAAAATAACATATTCTTTTTTTTAACTCATTAGGAACTAAAAGCATTTAAATATCAAGAATTGACTTTATAAACACTGCATAATCATTGATTTATCCTCAACTCTCCGAAAATTATATAAGAGTAGACTGAATGGCAAAATATCTTCGATAAGAATGAACAACTCCTTATATTCAGATGATACTGTATCTGTCCAGACCAAACAGTTACGCTTCGAGCAATTATATACATGAGTGTGCTTGATCGCAAAAGGAATGATTTTTTTTTCTAGACTCTAATTACTGCAGTGATGAAGGATCGTGTACAATTTTATCTTGTTTCGAGGATCTATGCAGCATCTGTAGACTTTGAAACTTTGATTATCTAAAGTATTATTTTTTTAACTTAGACATTCACGGTAAAAATAAATGCTTAAAATTTATATACCAGTACAAGAAATTTAAAGGTTACAAAATGTATTTATTCCTAACAAATATTGTTATTTTCTAAATATATTTCTTAATTATAAAAATTAAATATTATTTTTCTATCTAAAAGTACTTTAATTCTACATCATATTTATGCATTAGATTACTAAATTTAAATATATTAAATGTATTCCCAAGGGTGATATAAAATTAATCTATTTTTTTATATGTTCATTTTTTTAAACATACTTTGACGTAACATTCTCAAATATTTTTGATAGTGTCGTTATCATCCCAAGATATTATTATTATCATCAGCTATAATCGTATTCATTGCTCTAAATTCCAAATTTCGTCTCATAATTTAAGATCTTACGTTTTAATCCTCATTTTCGTAATTACATTTGTTATATATTAAACTGGCATTCAATGTACTTAATACAACAACAACAGTCAAAGTACGTTGTTATCAAATCGAGACAGGCTTATCATATTCTTGATACATAGTGCGTAATTTTTTAACAGAGGTCAGGGATTTATTCTATTTCACGAGACGAGATATAAGGGACGCACGACTGATCAGCACTTCCTGTTGTGTCGAAATTCACGTAGTAAACGAAATTGTTTCTCGCAAAAATTTTGTACACATGTCATTACGTAATTACACAATATCCAGCATAACGACAAGAAGTAAAAAAAAACACAATTTTTAAAACTGTTTTCTGATGTTATGTAATATCTCATGGAACAAATATGATATTTATTTATTTTAGTAAAAGAAAAATTAAACATTTGTATAATTACTTTTAATGATTATAATAATAATAATTAGTAAATTAGAAAAAGTAAATGGCAATTTTTAATTACCATTTATATTTTTTTTTTTGTGAGATCATTATAATTTATAAAAATCTTTGGAATAAATGATGTAGAAATTGTCGTAAAATATGATTTTATTCGTCAAATTATTTTATTTGTTGTAAGAACAAATAATTTTTGAAAGTACCTGCAATTCCTTTGGATGAACAAAATTGACAACTGGCACTTTTCCCGATGTGTCAAAGACATTTTCCTCCTTGAGAACTTTCACGACATCCTCGAGAATCCGTATAGTCTCTTGTCCGGTAGTACCTTGTTCGTCCATTGCACAGCGTTCACTGATTCTTGTAAAGTCTGTGCGAGGCGGTGAGTTGACCCCACCATTCGAGATTTGCTCACACGGGTGGTCGCCTTTCATGTACATTACTACCCGATAACCGCTCGACGATCCAACTATCGTGTAACCAACCAATTCCACGATTTCGACGTAATTCTTTAATTTAAGGTCAGAGGCGCTTAAATGTAACATTGAGAAAAAAGAGATTGCTTGATCTAACGATAAATCCGACGGCTATGACTGTAAAAGTGTTTTTTTTAAATAAAAAAAACCAATAACTTTAAAACAGTAATTTAGCAAACGAACACGTGTTTGATGTTAGAAAAATAAACAAAAAAACGGCATTATATGGTAATTACGATGAAAAATTAAATATTAATACATATTACATAATTGTGTTACATAAGTCTTGTTTTTGAACTAGTATCAACTGAATCGGTGTAAATAAATATTTCACTGATTATATATTTGGATCATTCCATAACAAGTGAGCCATCCAAATTTAACATGGTCGTAAGAAGTCTTCATAATTTTTGCTTCTTCATAGAGCTTTGTTTTTGTGAAAAAATTTTCGACGTTCAAAACGTCGAGAAAAATGGTTTAGAAAAAATGTCCGTATGTATGTATATATGTGTATATGTGTGGCATGCTTGCAAAATTTAAACCGCTGTATCTCGAAAACGGCTTTAACAATCAAGCTGAAATTTGGCAAGCTGGTGGAGGAGCAACGCCCCGTCGTATGTATACATTTTCGAAAAAATTGAAAATAAAATTTAGATTTTATAAGCCTTTTAATTTTTCGAAAAATGTTTGTATGTTCTCTAGCTTCCGCAATTTTTTTAGCTAATGAGCTAAATAGTTCTGGACAAATAGAGAAATGAAAAATGAAGGTCGGTATTGAATTTGAGCGAAATCCATAAAGCGGTTCAAATTTTTAAAAATTTTGAATTTTCGAAAAAAAATTGTTTTCGATCTTATTCAAGTTAAGTTCGACCAAAACTGCTCAAATCTTTTGCAAGGTAAAATTAACATCCAGTTGTAGTAGATATCGAATTTGGCGATGATTGGTAAAGTGATTCAGATTCTATAAGATATTGAATTTTTCAAAAAATCTCTGTATGTTATGTAGCTGCCACCATTTTTTAGGTAATGAGCTTAAACAGTTTTTGACGAATAAAGCAATGAAAAATGACGATCGGTATTCCATTTAAGCGAAATACACAAAGCGGTTTAGATTTTATGGAATTTTGAATTTATGAAAATTGTTGTTTTCGTACTTCTTTAATTTTTATTTAAAATAAGGATGCAAAGCAGAACTTTGCACATTGCTTGGTCAATAATTTTCATTTTGAAGCTTCCTCTATGAGGAAGCCAAAAATAAAATAAAGGAACTTCCTCATAGAGGCGACGTTGCAAAAGATGAAAATTAATGAGGAAGCAATGTGCAAAGTTCTACTTTGCATCGTTTTTTCAAAAGTTGTTTGGAGTATTACGACGATCCATAAATTATTTCAGAATTTTACCTCAATGGTTTGCCCAAACTGTAACAACGATTTTTTAAATTTAATTTCATTCAATTCGCTGTATATTCAAAATTACGATCGTACAACAAATTTGTTCCTGTACAAAATTTAAGTTTCGAATGTACTTCTTAATAAAAAAAATATCCGTAGACGCTCAAAAAAAAATTTCCCCCATTTTTTGACAAAATAAAGAAATAATATTTTTTTTTCTTTGAGACACACCGTTCCGATTTTTCTCAATATTTCACAGAATTTCCATTATTATGCTTACATACTGCAGAAAAATTGGAATGATGGCAAATGAATGGCCTACTTGGTATGGAACGTGCCATTTATTTGATAATTCATACCTGCTGGATTTAGTTGAGATAACAAATTTTCCGTAATTTTCGAAAGGAAAATTATGTTTTTTATATGGGGTTTTATGTGGGGGGGACACGTCAAGTCGGCCACACGAATTTTTCATTTCAATAAAAAGTTTTCAAATTTGTTGAGGATGTTGGTCTGGCTGAAAACAAAAATTACAATTTTTTTCAGATTTTTTTATCGCATATTTCAACCGTTACAAAAAACTGAAAATAATAATCGTTACTTTTTTTAACGCCAAAACTACATCGCTCGCAAAAAAATCACGTCAACAAAAAATTTAAGGTATTTAACGTTCTTTTCAATAAATTTTTTGCAAAATCTTCCTACTCTGTTTTATGCTATTTTTCAATGGAATAAAATTATAATATTTTTTTTCTCCAAAACTGCGTTCCCGATTCGGCTGAAATTTTTACATTTTGTTCCTTAATATGTCTAGAATCTCAGAAAAAAATGGCGAGATGAGCGGCGATTTCATTCCATTGTTACAGCTCTTCAAACGATCGAATACCAGGGCAATCTAATGTGTAATTACTCTGTACGTTCAACAGACTGTCTACATAATAATTCTAAAGCCCGCACTGCATTTTTTGCATCGAATATTTTTCCCTCTTCAATTTTTGGGTTTTTAAATACATTTATTTTATCGACTGATGGAATTGAAACTTTTTTCCTGATGACATGTAATTCATCATCGTGCTCTTTTCTGATCAATCGAAAATTGGCAAAACGTGGTGAATGAATGTCTCTTGAGTTTAATATTCACGTGCTCAATGTTACACGACCATCGTTCTGCGTTGTGAACACAAAGTGTGGATGACAGGTACGGGGGAATTTGCCAATTAACCTAATTTAAAAAAAAATTTAAATTAAAAATAACAAAAAAATAAACAAGTGATGCGGGCTTTAGATTTTTTCTATTGACAGTCTCAACCTTGTTGAACGCAGAAAGCAATAACACATTAGATTACCGTTATGTTCGATCATTCGAAGTGCTGTAACTGTGGAACGAAGTCGCCGCCGATCTCGCCAATTTTTTTTCAGATTCTTAACCTATTAAGGAACAAAATGTAAAAATCTCATCGGAATCGAGAACGCAGTTTCGGAGAAAAAAAAATTGAAATATTATTTTATTGAAAAATAGCATAAAACGGAGTAGAAAAATTTGCAAAAAAATTTGTTGAAAAGAACGCTAGATACCTTAATTTTTTTATTAACATGATTTTTTTGCGACAGCCGTAGTTCTGGCGTTAAAAAATCAACGATTAATATTTTCAGTTATTTGTAACGGCTGGAATATGAAATAAAAAAATCTGAAAAAATTTGCAATTTTTGTTTTCAGCCAGACCAACATCCTCAAGAAATTTGAAAACTTTTTATTGAAATGAAAAATTCATGTGGCTACCTTGACGT
This sequence comes from Ephialtes manifestator, assembly GCA_963970395.1. Taxonomy (NCBI): domain Eukaryota; kingdom Metazoa; phylum Arthropoda; class Insecta; order Hymenoptera; family Ichneumonidae; genus Ephialtes; species Ephialtes manifestator. The sequence goes on along the minus strand of OZ019974.1, from coordinate 21,052,259 downwards.
GTTTTACCCCATATCCATTTGTTAACTCAGGTAAAAATCTATACAAACTGATTTTAACATTACGTGTGCTTGTGGTAAAAGAGTCAATTCAATAATTCAATATCTGCACACGTCAGCGTAATTGTGTGATTTAACGTTAAAAAAAACTAAAAATGTTTAGCGCTATAAATTTTAACATAAAATTGAAAGTGTGATAGCCTTTTAGTGCCTCTATCAATGATTATTAATTTTCCAACGATTATCGGTTAGTAACTGGACCACTTGAGAGCCAAATTTCAACCTAATACGACCGATCGTTCTCAAGTTATGAGGATCTAATTACTTGCAGCAATTTCCGAAAGAAAACAAATCATAACTTTTGTCAATTCAGGCAAAACTTGATTTATCGTTAAAAAAGAACTAAATTTTATAAAAAATTATTACGATTAAATGAGTACGTCTGCTTTATACTAGCCTGCAAAATTTCAAATTACGAATAAATAATTATTTTTTAATTATATTTCAAGTCTTAAAATATCTTGAGTCAAAAATGTCGGTAATCTTGAAATATCCTTGACAATTTAAATCTCAAAAGTGTAGCATATTCTTCTAAGCAACTCGACTTTAAATCTCTTAAAAGATGTACGTAACGTTCGCTACCGAGAAATTCCGTAAAGAGAGGCTTTTGGCCCACAAACAAGTCGAAAGGGGAGAAGCATTCCGATACAGAAGTCGCGTCGACACGTCTGTTGATCTTAAGGTCGATGATCTCCATACGGTAAGAACGATGTACGGTAGCAGTAACACAGCCTCTTGGAATATGATAATTACAGAGGAGACTGCATGTCTTAATTGGAAATAAATAAAACGTGTGTGTGTGTGTGTGTATGTGTGCATGAGAGTGTGTGTGTGTGTGAGAGAGAGAGAGAAAGGAAGAGTGGAATTCACCGCAGCGAAATATGAGAATGATTGTGACTGCAGGGGGCCCACGATAACGTTGATATACTCATACGATTACAAAGCCAATGCGAGGCAAATGTGGTAATATTTATGAATTTCCGAATGGAAATATACAATATGCTGAGATTTATACGATCAAACGTCCATATTGGTTGGTCGTTTTCCTACTGCGGTTCAAAGTGCTAAAGTTGGCAAGATTTATTTTTTTTCTTCACATTTTATGAATTAAGTAGCTATGATGCATTTTCCCCCATTCACCAGAACCTTCAGATAACATATGTAACGGATTTTGTAATTTTGTTTTATTGGCGAAGACGTCAGTGACGCACGAGATAACATAATGGTATTAAGATATGATGCATGTATGAAGTTAAAATCTTTTTTGTAAATAATATTAATGATAATAATAGCAGAGAAATTAATTACTATCACATTCTCCTAATATTATTAAATTCAATAATTAATGTTGTATTTACTGTTATTTAGGGTAAATCGTATTGATGGTATAAGAGCATTTTTATTAAAACGAGAAAAGTGAAAAATTTTCAATTGATTTCGCTTAACCCTTTAAATACCAATATAGGATATTGCTGCGTTGGAGAGTCAGATTTTTCAAAATGACTTCTTCTATTTTCATAGAAGAATTCTGAAAAAAAAAAAAAAAACAGAGGAATTTTATTATAAATACATCGCAAATTTTGTTTTTGTGAAAGAAAAACTCATATAATATATAAATTTTCATATATATATGAAAATTGACATTCATACACTATTTTTATTCAGAAAAGTGTTCAACAGTTTACATTCTTCTTTAATCGAGAAAGGAAGTTGGCTATAAAATGGTTTTAAATGGCACAATTGAAAAATAATGAACTAATCTTTTTTTATAGTCATTTCAACTATTTTTGTAGTTACGTTAACTATAGAAACTTGAAAAAATAATAATTGAGGCTTTTTTATAACTACTAATATTTATTTTCCAATAGTAGACTTATCTCTTAGTCGAATAATAATAATTATTATTATTATAATAGTTGGCTATAAATCATGTGGTGTCGCAATTTCTAAAGACTCGACTGGTATTCGAGGCGAAAGACCTTTCATGGAGGCCCACTGGCCCTGACAGAGTTCATGAAAAGTCAACTGAACTAGAAGTCTTCCCCCAAGTATCGAGGGACCTCTGCAAACTGCGCCGCCACCGAATTCCCAATAACCGGAATGTCCACCAGGAGGCGTCGATGCCCGCGTCGAATTTGACTGAGCGAGATACTTTTTTTGTAGCCACATTGCGAGGTAAGCTGCTCCGCAGTCGCAGTGCCATGGATTTCGAGCAAGACGCAGTTGCTGAATCGATTCAACGCCGTCCAATATCCGAGGTGGCAGGTATGAGAGATAGTTGTCCTCCAGTTGTCTGTAAATAAGAAAATAAATATATTTTTGCAATCTCAATCGTTAATCTTTATAGTTTTTTGGTATTTCATCAAATACTAGGCTTGACGCGCCCCCCCCCCCTCCCCGCTTTCAAAATCAAGCTTGAATAATCCAGGCTTGGGAGCCCATGAGGATGAGGACGTGCAATTAACGAAAATTCAGGTTTGGGGGCCTCTGGGATCTTAGGAAATATCCACGCTTGGGGGCCCATGAGGGAATTAGACAGAATCCAGATTTGGGAACCCATGAGAGTCTTATAATAAATCCGGGCTTGGCAGCCCATAGCGGACTTAGGGAAAATCCAGGTTTGCGAGGCCCATGGGGACTTAGCAAATATCCGGGCTTGGGGAGCCATGAAAAATATCCAGGTTTGGGTGCCCATGAGAATTCTACAAAAAATCCAGGCTCGGGAGCCTGTATTTATTTGCAATTAATAAAAATCCATGATTGGGGACTCCATGCGAGACTTAGCAAATATCCGGGGCTGACAGCCCATGCGGGTCTTAGACAGGATCCAGGTTTGGGAACCCATGAGAGTCTTAGAAAATCCAGATTTGGGCGCCCATGTTGGACTTATCAAGTATCCCTGCTTGGGAACTCACGAGGGACTTAGACAAAATCCAGATTTCGGCGCCCATGGGGATCTTAACAAATATCCGGGCTTGGGAACCCATGGAAAACTTGGAAAAAAACTGAGCTTGGGGGCCCATGAGTGACTTGGAATGAATGGAGCCTGGAGGTCCTTCTTAACATGGAATGCCCCATAATCATATCGAGCAGCGGTGGTGGTGACAAGTTATTTTTATAATATATAGAGAAAATTCATAACATCATACTGAAATAATATAATATTACTCTAAACATAAATGCCAATTTAGAGGGAAAGGAAAAAAAACCTGAAAATACTGTTTTTTCGTACCTTTCACTTAAAATATATGATAAAACTATTGGCATTTCTGTAAACGGCGGAAAATATTGAATCAGATAGGTTTTTAAATTTCCCCTGGCTGACCTGTCTGACCGAAAGTGGACCGAAAATCGACGGTCGGTTTGTGCAAAAAATTGAACGAAAATTTTACTTTAGTTGGCCCATTTTTTTGGTATGTCTAGGTCAACATACGGTCAACTATAAGATAGTTGACCACTATTCGTCTTAGGCTGCAAAACTTTTTGGGCCGATATGCGGTTAACATTCAATAGATTGATCAATATTTAACTGAACTCTCTAAATAATCTTAGTCGAAATAAGATCGACTATCAAATGCTTGACTAAAAATCAACTCAGTCCAGTATAACCATTTGACTCGATTTATTGTCGTTTCTCGAAAAGTTGACCGAAAACTGTCCCGAAGATGCACTAAGTTGAATATTAGACGACTTACGAAAAGTCGACCTTAAAGGAACTAAACAGAGTACATTCGATTTAGTCGATAATTGGTCAAGTTTTTTAAAGTCGACTGTAAACTGGGCCCGAAGATGCACTAAGTTGAATGTCAGTCGGCAAATGAGAAGTCGACCTTAAATAAACCGAACAGAGTTCATACCATTAAGTCGGTAATCAGTCAGGTTCTCGAAAGTCGACCGGAAACTAACCCAAAGATGCCTCAAGTTCATTATCAGTCGACTAACGACAAGTAAACCTTAAGGAGGTTGGAGCGCTCCCTACTAGTCAAATCAGTGCTAAATTTTTAAAAGCGTTTCTACAATTTCAGATAGTTTAATAATCTGTTCCAAGGTGTTAATCACATAGCAGCAGTAGTTCTTGATATTCAAATGCATTCACAACTGTGATATCAACAGTAAATCGATCAATATCTGCAAATTTCCGATTTATGTTTTTTCTTCCAGTTTTTTAAAAGGGTAAACTGTAATATCAGTCCGATTATGACGACCAATAGCTCATTTTGTTTACTAAAAGATATTCTATCGATTGGCCGTCTATTTTTTAAAAATCGTATTAGTAGTTCAGAAGATACAACCGTTTGTTTATTCTATGATAACAAGTATACAAATGGCTGTAACTTTTGAACGCCTGATACTATAGAAAATCCGGACGGTCAATCGATTAAGAATCTTCCACTGATCAAAATGAGCTATGTTTCGTCATAATCGGACTGATATCACGGTTTACCCTTTTACAAAACTGGATGAAAAAACATGACATCGGAAATTTGGAGATATTGATCGATTTACTATTCATACGACAGCTGTGAATGTATTTGAATATCAAGAACTAATGCTGCTCTGTGATTAACACCTTGGAACAGATTATTAAATCATCTAAAATTGTAGAAACGCTTTTAAAAATTTAGCACTGATTTGACTAGTGTGAAGCGCTCCAACCTCCTTAAATGAACCGAACGGAGCCCATTCGATTTAGTCGATAATCGGTCGTGTTCTTAAAAGTTGACCGTAAACTGTCCCGAAGATTCACTAAGTTGAATATCAGTCGACTTACGAGAAGTCGAATTTAAATGAACTGAACGCAGTACATCCGATTTAGTCGATAATTGGTCCAGTTTCTTAAAGTCGACCAAAAACTGGCCCGAAGTTATATTGAGTTTAATCTTAGTCGATTTACCGAAATTCGACTTTAAGTGAACCGGTAGGAATCAGTCCTATGTAGTCGACAATCGGTCAAAATGCTAAAAGTTGTCTGTATACTGACCCAAAGCTATAATGAGTTAAATCACAGTCAACTAACAAAAAGGTGACCTTAAATTGACTAAACGAAGTCTGTCGAATTTAGTCGGTAATCGATTGATTGTTAAAAATTGACCGAAAGTCGACCAAATACAATTTTTGATGTGTAATTAACTTAGATTTGACCGATATTTTACCAATTTGGGTCGTAAGACCTGAAATTGACCTTAAATATGGGTCAACCCGGTCCGCCAAGGCCGAAAAGATAATTTTATTTTTATTTTGGACCTTCTGGAAAATCAGGAATACCAAAATTCGCCACTTTTAATTAGCTATTAGTTTCTTGTGTTTACTGATATTCTTTGGCTCGCTAGAAAAAAAAAATTTAGTCATTTTATCGATAAAACAAAATTTTTCATTATAACACCTAGAATAAAAAACAATTTTTCTGTATTTTCATCAACAATTTCATAAAAATTCTCACAATTTACGTAAATTTGAGAGACTCTTGAACACATCTGGATGAAGAATCCTCAAACTATTGGAGTGGAGAAAAAGCGTCGTCAAATTCGTCAAGCCAACAAAATCACTGGAGGATAAATTCTCTATAGAATTGGCGTAGAGAATTAACTGGTCGAGTGACGAAGCGTCTGCAAAAAGGCCTTTTGGTATAGCCTTTAATTTATTTCTTCCCAATCGCAACTCCTTAAGTGACGCAAGTTCTTTTAGTGCATCAGAATCTATCTGAAAAATAAAAGATAAAATTATTTTAAAAATTCTGCAAAAATAATAATAAATATTAAGAATAATAATAATAATACACTATAATATTACGTGCGATATCATGTTATTGGAGAGATCGAGGTTGATCAAATTTTTTAGCGTTAATAACAATCCATCTGGAATTTTTGTTAGTTGATTATCTCGAAGATTAAGTTGTTCCAATTTTGTTTGCGAAGCGAATAATCCAACAGGCAATTCTCGCAGCTGATTCTCGTCGAGGCGAAGACATTTGAGGCTGAATAAATCTCGAAATATTTCTAGGGGCAAGGATCGAAGACGATTCTTCGTAAGCGAAAGCTCTTCGACGTTTTTTAGACCGTGAAAAACGGTGCGCGGAAGTGACGTCAGAAGATTGTCGGAGACGTCGAGAAGGAGAAGAAAACTGTTGGTCAGAAAGAGACCGTCTGGCAATGATTGCAGTCTGTTTGACGATATATCACTGGTAAAAAAAATGTTTAAGGGGATGTTAGTGATTTTTTCTTAATTAATTTTTTTATTAAGCGTGCAACTTACAAAATGTGTAAATTTCGCATTCGCAGCAGTTGGGTTGGATGCAATTCCCATAGCAAATTTTTGCTTAGCCTTAAGTGTGTCACACTGTGCAACGAGAAGAAGGAATTTAAGGATAGATGCTCGATGAGATTGTCGCCCAAATCTCTGGAAAAAAAGGGATTGATTTTTTTAATGTGTAAGACACTAGTGGATGATGAACATAAATATCTTTAAGAAAGTCTGGTTCTGGAAAATCAAATAAATAAAATGTTATTGACTTAAAAGGGTATCCGGACTCTATTTCCTCGGACAAAATCTCTCAAGGGCAAAATCTCCCCCGGATAAAATCCCCCCGGCCAAAATCTCCCCGGACGAAAATTCAGGTATTATTCACCGATTTGAACTCGTTTATCCCCACGAATACTATGGTGACATGACATAATATAAAAGTCAAATTATCACACGACGAAATATCACGGACGTTTGATCGCACAACAAAATATCATAAGAAATATTCACAATGACAAATTATCACGCGAATCATCCACTTATATTGATTTCTTTAGGTTCTTTAGGGCGTTACTTAGGTTGGCGTTCGTTTCTTTAGGGAGTTAATTAGTTTGGTATTTCCCTTATATTCATTCTTTAGGGCGTTCGTTTCTTTAGGGAGTTCGTTAGTTTGGTATTTTCCTTATATTTTTTCTTTAGGGCGTTAGTTAGGTTGGCGTTCGTTTCTTTAGGGAGTTAATTAGTTTGGTATTTTAGTTATATTTGTTCTTTAGGGCGTTAGTTAGTTTGGCGTTCGTTTCTTTAGGGAGTTAATTAGTTTGGTATTTTAGTTATATTTGTTCTTTAGCTTCATTAGGACGTTAGTTAGGTAGGCGTTCCTTTCCGTGGGGAGTTCATTTTTTTGGTATTTTCCTCATATTTGTTCTTTAGGTTCTTTAGGGCGTCAGTTAGGGTGGCGTTCGTTTCTTTAGGGAGTCAATTTGTTTGGTATTTTCGTTATATTTGTTCGTCAGGTTCTTTAAGTCTATAGAGAATTTTTTTCCGAGGGAATATTGTGTGCGGGGATTTTGTCTAAGAAGGATTTTGTCCGGGGAAATTTTGTCTAGGAGGGATTTTGTCCGCGGAGATTTTGACCGGGGAGATATTTTCTAGGGAGATTTAGTCCTAGCACCCTTAAAAGTGTTTGGAGTATTTTTATTGAAAATTAAACGATGTAATGGAATGATTTTTATCACTTATATCAATAGTTTTTGCACTATGACTATTAATGTTAACTTACAAACCCTCATGATGTTCTTCGAACATCACAAAAAAAATCTCAAAACGGTTTCAAGGATTATTTCTTTTTTAATATGATTCCGAAATAATTTAAGTTTTTCCGCGCCGTAAATTAGACGTTCCCTTAAATTATCGTAGAGTGACTTACAAATCTCGCAAATGCGTCAAGTCACGAAAAGTATCGGTATGAAGAGCCGTCAGTTGATTACTCCCCAGGTCACTGAAGAGACAGAACGTAAACTAGATATTATGTTTTTTTGGTAAATAAAAGGTAATGGCAATAACAAGTGAACTCACAGCTTAAGTGTATCGTCGGGTACCAGCTGGGCGGGGGGTACGTCCAGAAGTCCATAACGCCAGCAAGAAATCGATTTGGTTTCTGGTCGGCATTTACACGGTCCCTCGGCACAAATTTCCCAATCTCCGGGCCATCCACGAATTTGCCAAACTTATGTGTTGCAATAAAATTTATAAGCATTTCTTTCTTCAAATGTCGAATTTTTAATCCACTTTATTACCAAAATTAAAGAAATGTTTTTAAAAATTCAGGTCCGAAATATATTGTTAGTTTTGAAAATGTTCTTAATGTGTTAAAAAAATGTGGCTCAAAAATATCCAATTTATTGCCAAAATTAAAAAAATGATGAAACAAATTCATGTTTGAAATTATTATTAGGTTTGCAAATGTTCTAACTGTTTAAGAAAATATATTATGATTCATACACATTTAGACATTTTTACGAAGCCATTTCTATGAGGAAGTATGTTTATCAATTTTGACTTCCTCATACAAGAAGTTTCGTCAAATATGTTAAATAATAAGGAAGCAATTTACAAGGTTCTACTTTACAGAATTGTTTATGTTCATAAAATTTTTACTGCTTGACTGATTCGCGTCAAATTTATGCTCAAACGTTGTTCCATGATAGTTCATATGTGAATCAAATGTAAGCTACCCTATAGATTTATAAGGAATTAAAAAAATCATGTAAACAAAGTTTTATTTTTTAAATATGAAACTCAATCGAAGTTTACCAACACAGTGTCTGTTCCTTGGACTAAATTTATCATTGATAGTCACTAATCAGGAATTTATGTGGAGAATTGTACTAATTGAAGTGTTTACAAACATTAGAAAAAAATTAAAATTGCAATAAAATTAAAACCACTCTACAGAATGTCGTCAAATTTAGCACCAATCATGTCTCAATATTAGTCCATTTGTGTACAAAATTTCAGCCTGATACCTCGTCATTTACGAAAGTTATAGCGTAAAATGGCTTTTATCGAAATTTTCCCAAAGTTGTAAAATTTGAACCTCTCAAACGATTCACGCCAAACACTGTCCAATATGTTATTATATAATAGTAGACCTGCGTTCCAAATTTGAAGAAGATCATAGAAAATTACGACAGTTATCGTGTTAACAAGGAAATCTGCAGATACACACACGCACATTTTTTCTGAATCACTTATCTTCACATTTTGGACATTTTGCTTTCATAAACCGGTTTATGAAACATCATAAAAAAGTTATGTCTAATATCGAACTACTGTGATATCATCTTATAATTGTATATTCTATTTAATATACCGGTTTATACATAAAAACTACCGATAACTATGTATTAATTCCCTGAACATTTTTGACGATGAGTGACATGCAAAGCTCAACAAAAATTAAAAAGTAGCAACGTAGAACTTTGCACATTGCTTCCTCATTAATTTTAATGTTTGACAAGTCGTCCATAGTAGTTTGATTTTTGTTTTCTATTTTTTTATAATTTTTTAAATCAAAAAAGCTTAAAAACTATGTGAAGAAAAATCTTCCACACTTTGGCTCTAAGCTAGAAAATTTTGAGATTCAACAAAGTATTTTTCAGATTTTTTAATTATGGCATGCTGTGGTGCTAGAATGTGACGTGGATGGTTCTGGAATAGTCTTAGCTCAGAAAAATTTGACAAATTCCTAAAAATCTGAAAAAATTCTATCAAATTCAAATTTATATAAATGAACGCAGTAGATTAATTTTTTTTCTATTTTTTCATAATTTTTTCAAATCAAAAAAGCTTCAAAACTATAAGAAGAACAATTTTGTCCACTTTGGTTATGAGCTAGAAAATTTTGATATTTAACAAAGTATTTATTAGATTTTTTTCAGATTTTTAAATTATAACATTCAATATGTCCCTTTAAAAAAATATTTAAAAAAAATTTGCATAGAAAAAATAAAAAAATAAAATCTTTAAAATATTTAGTTATTAAGCTAAAAATTTGCGGATGCTAGGGAGCATACAGATATTTTGCAAAAATTGCAAATTCAAATAAAATTCGAACATATTTTTCAATTTTTTTTTAAATTACCACAAACAAAAGCATCGACCTGCTTCACATGTTTGCCAAATTTCAGTCCCATTGGTAAAGTAGTTCTTGAGATATGTAAGTTTGAATTTTGAGTGATAGACACACACACACATACACACATCCATCCATACATTTTTTCTGAATCACTTTTCTCGACGATTTACAGCATTTTGAGTGACTGACATAAAAAAACTCGAAAGAAATGTTTGCACGAAAATAAAGCTTCCTCTACGAGCAAGCAAAATAATGAACCTGGTTGCTCAACTGCACGTAATCGTCTCTCGACTCTGGAAAGTCTGCCTTCCATTTCTTCCAGTCGATTAGTCAAGTCCGTAGCTCGAAATTCAGGACCGAAGCACGAGTTCCAAATTTCCGGACAGTCGTCGCCACCGCATGACACGATAATTGACAAGATAAATATCTTCACTATAGATGAGTTGAAGGGAAGGCGAAGCCGAGTTGTGCCTCGCGACATTATCCAATCGACAAGGCTTCGCAACGTACTGACGTCGTGGCCCTTAATACAGGCCCATCCTTTATTACCCATATATTTATTATAATTAAACGAGTAAATACTCGGCGGTGCATCCTCGCAACGGGAACTCCGCACATCAAGTACATAATCAACCAACAATGCACAACTCCTCGAGTTACATCGGCCGTGAATGTTACATCAAGAACATTACAGAAAAAAAATATACACCGAGAGAAAAGATTTCATTGACGCCAAAGAAATGGGTGGGTTGATTTTTTTTTTCATTGATTTCAACGAAATATTTCTTTGATTTCAATGAAATAGTGAATTTGAATTTCAAAGAGAACATTTCATTGCCTGGAAATAAAGATTTACTCAGTGAGCATGTAATAAAGAAACAGTTTCATTGTTTTAAAGAGACGTTTTCATTGGTTCAAAGAAACGTTTTAATTGATCTCTCTTTCGCACCTAACTTCACTTTTTTGTTTTTCGGTTCTCCCAAACGAACGGCTTTGAGTTTCGAGGAGCCAGAAGCTTAGCCTATTTCTGCCGTACTTCCTTACATACTCACAAAGTTTGAGCTTTATCTGCCGCGTACTTCAGGCAAAAATAGGTTTAGAAATTTTGAGCTGGTAAGAAGAAGGTTTCATTGAATCAGAGATGATATCTTTGAAATCAATGAAAAAGGTTCATTGGTTTAAAGAAATGTTTCTTCGAATCAATGTCACTACTTTTCATTCAGTTTGAGATCATTCAAAGAAAAGATAGTATTGAAATTCAAGTATTTCATTTCATTGGCAAAGATTTCCGTGAATCAATGAAACTTTTTCTCTCGGTGTACTAAAAAAGTTTGGCTGTATTAATTAAATAAAATGTCTGAATCATTTTCTCTCAAGAATTTATTTATTATAATAATACTTCGAAAAATGTATGGACGACCAGAGGATTTTTGTTTTTGTGGAAAATGCATTTTTTACAGCAATTTCCAAGTTTGAACAATTTTTATAAACACTCGTGTAATTAATTTTACAGTAATTTTTTTTTTTGTTGTTGAATTGTAACTTTTTCCTTCCGCAGTAATTTTGTAGTATACTTTTCCTGGTGTAATAAATATTACAGGAAGTATTTTCTTGCTCAGTAACTTTTATCTTGAATTTTTTCTCGTGCAATTACTTTTACAGTACATTTTTACTTCGCAGTAATTTTTGACGTACATTTCTTATACCCAATAATTTGTATATTAAATTTTTCCTTGCAGTGTAACTTTCACAGTCAATTTTTCCTTGCCTTGTGACTTTCACAATAAATTTTTCCTTGCCTTGTAACTTTCACAATAAATTTTACCTTGCGTTGTAACTTTCACCGGAAATTTTTCCTTGCCTTGTAACTTTTACAGTAACTTTTTCCTTGCGTTGTAACTGCTACAGTTTACTTTTCCTTGCGCACCATTTTTTTTTGCTCAATCTCCTTGTAACATTTGCAAAAGATCTTCACATAAAAATTCCTACTAAAATCCTATTCTTAATAAAATCTGGCGAAACCGATTTTGTACAGTAGTGCAACTTAAACACTACTTAAACAATTGCACCTATGAATTAGGCATCAACATAAAATCTGACTTATAAAAATCATCAACTCTTTGCATTTGTGCATTCTTTGTCAAGAAAAAGAAGTTTATTTCTGCAGTTGCGGTACCATTTGATGTTTATGTTTTTAAAGGGAATTTTTTCCTTCATGCCTGCTAATCTTCTTTCAGTGCAAAGAAAACAACATTGTGGATTTCTTCTGCGAATAATTTGAGGATATCATACGCAGACGGAAGAAGATACTATAACCGTCGAGTTCACTTTGATTCGTAAATAATCTTCGGTTTATTGACATTGGAATAAAAAATAAAAGAAATCATAATATACGTCGCGCAGTCTACAAATTCTTTAAAATGACCACTCCTTCCTATTGATCAGAGATATCACGTACGCAGACTATTGCAATTTTATTACAGTGTTTATGACCAATCAACTTGTTACAGTTTTATTTTTTAAAGTTCATATCAGAACTGATTAAAAAAATGGTTCGTATCCGAAAGTCTCCCCTTTTAGTCTCCCAGACTTAAATACATGCAAATAAAAGGTCGTTATCCAAGTGCTGACATAATTATAAAAAAAAATTTAGAGTAGATATTTTATGAAAAAATTAAAATTAAAAATATGTTTAACAATAAAAAAATAGTGTATTTTTTTTGTTGAGGACCGAATTAATATCTCACTGAATTAAATAATTTCAGAGGTTTTTATAAATCACATTTATCTACTTAACGAGTAGTCTGTGGTCAGGGTTCATATACTTATAAGCCAAGATAACTTGTGGTTAGCATTTAATGCGCATCTTCTTTATACATTTCTTTTTGCATATACATGGCATATATTTTACAACTCTACGAGTTTAAGCGTCGACTAAAAATATTTCTTAGTAGCTTCATTTACATACATATATAAATTATTTACGGTATATTTTCGTGTCGACAGAACGCGGAAAGTAAATTGCAGTCTAATGCAGGTTAATGATGAAATACTTTTGTTGTTTTTTTAAATATATTATGCCTTTTTGAAACTCGTGGAGGAGAGGCTTAAACGTAGAGCTTGACGCCACCGGCGCCGACGCAATCGCCCTTATTCTTCACGATCAATTCTGTAATAAAAAAAAACAATTGTTAATAATTACTTTTAAAAAATTGAGAAAAAAATACAATTTTTTAATAATAATATTATAATTTATAATAATATTTATATCAGGGAAATTTTGGCAGTCCTGATAACTATTGAGTCACAATTTAAAAATAGTTGTCAATGACACTATTTTCATAGATCTATCAAGTTATTAATAGTAACAAAACAATGTTAGGCTTATTAACAATAGTTAATGTAACTTTACAATGGTTAGCATAAACACCGAATTAGTAGTTGTCACTTAGTAGTTTCGAAAAGCATTATGATTATAGTATCCCGCGTAGAAAAAAAGAATCTTGTGAAGAATCTTTTAAAGAATCTTAAAAAAAGTCTTGAAAGAATCTTTACAGGAATCTTGAAAAGAATCACGCATAGGAGCCGGAGCAAGATTCTTTCCAGGATTCTTTTCAAGATTCTTTCCATCCGAAAGCGTTCTGAGAATCTTTTAAAGAATCTTCGAAAGAATCTTGAAAAGCGTCTTTAAGAGAATCGTGAAAAGATTCCGTCCATTAAATAGAAAAATCGTTGAAAATTTTTTAATGAAATTCTTCAGAGGAATCGAGCAAAACCTGTTGTTACTTTCCCTTGGTGTCAAGACAGTAAATTTCGGTACGTCAACGAAGGGTAAACCACTCGTGTATAGTCGAACTCAGAACAGCTTTGCAGTCTTATATACGTTCAGGCTTCAAGTTGCTTGCGAGAAACACTTCGACCGCTCGCCATCTAGCGGAGTATTGAATATAAGTGTTTCGTACGATGCCACTAGATGGCGAGCGGTCGAAGCGTTTCTCGCAAGTGACTTGAAGCCTGAACTTATATAAGACTGCAAAGCTGTTCTGAGTTCGACTATACACGAAGGGTTTACCCTTCGTTGACGTACCGAAATGTACTGTCTCGACACCAAGGGAAAGTAACAACAGACTTTGCTCGATTCCTCTGAAGAATTTCATTAAAAAATTTTCACCGATTTTTCTATTTAATGGACGGAATCTTTTCACGATTCTCTTAAAGACGCTTTTCAAGATTCTTTAAAAGATTCTCAGAACGATTTCGGATCGATAGAATCTTGAAAAGAATCCTGGAAAGAATCTTGCTCCGGCTACTATGCGTGATTCTTTTCAAGATTCCTTAAAGATTCTTTCAAGACTTTTTTTAAGATTCTTTAAAAGATTCTTCACAAGATTCTTTTTTTCTACGCGGAATACTAAAGAAAATTATTTTATAGTATACTAAAAAAAATTATATTCTCTTTTTGGTACATATATTTCCTATGTAATTTTTCCAATATTACAATCGCAGATAAATATAGCAACTATGAAGTGTCTATTATTAATTGGTACCTTGAAACTATTTTTAGAATTGCTGTAACTTTTCTCAACTATTAAATAGTTATGCTGACTATTAACGAGTTATGCATAAGGAGCACAATAACGATAAAATATAATTCAGGTTTTTTAATCTACTGTTCACGGTTATTGTGCTAGATTTTACAGCAAGTGCAAAAACTTAAGCAAAAATGCGTAAAAGCAAATTCGTAAATAAATAATTAAATTCGCCATTTTTTTCTCATTCACTTTTAACTATCGAGATTAAATTAAATTTTTTCTTAAAGCTAATTAAGAACTACAACCACCATACGAAAATTTATTGGATAGTTAGTAGAAATAATAACGAATAGACTGTTTATCCTTAATTTTTTGCATAACCCGAGAATTTGAACAAATCCATCGAAATAATTTCAAATAAACTGAGCTCAAATACTGAATTATTACTACTATTGATTAATTGCCAAAAACTCAGCAAGAAGCAAAAATTTGTATTTTTACTCTATTAAATCAACTCAACAGTACTAAATGAAATTTTTCTTTGTAAACAATTCATTCTGAATCATAAATAACAAAAAAAAATTCAATTTTTTCATTCAATAATAACTGTCGGAGTAAAATAGAATTTGTGATAAACGTGATTATAAAAAAATTGATAATTTATATTATTGATTGATTGATGACAAAACATTTTAAAAAGTGCCAATCCTATTTTTTTTCTCTGTTAAATTTAACTGGCAATATGAAATGAAATTTTCGTGTTGAAAATAAAAATCCATTATCTTTATTCACTAGAGTTACGGGGCGAGATATAACTTTATCAACTTAAATTCTTAATATAACATCTCAAGAATATAAATACAAAGTCCTAGAATAAAATTCGAAGTCCTTCTAATATTACAAGTTTGATATTAGCAATGCCGTCGAATACTTATAAAAAATTTTAACGCGTTTGCCTCGAAACTGCATTTTTAAATCTTGTGTGCAATATAGCTCAAAAACTAATTGACCAATTTCGGCGAAATTTGGCATCCATAGTTTCAATAGTATTATCTTTGATATGAAATAAAATGTATTTTAGAAAAACAGTACTTTTGCAATGCATAATATAGCACTTTTTTCTAATAATTCACACTTTTTGTTTGAAACATTTCACCTATTTTCAATAATTCTTATTTTTTCCTAGTTCATATTCCCCATATGAGTGCTAATCAACGAAAAATCTTCGTTGCTTTTTTTTCGTATCGATGGAACCTGTTCAAAACACCGCACCATATCTCCGATATTTTGAAAAATTTTGAAAAAAGAAGATACGTTGCAATAGGGAAGGTCACAGTAAATAATACTGAAAGTTTTAAAAACGTTAAACAAATTTCTCCCGTTCAAAAAAGAATTATAAAAATCACGAATTTTCTCCCCGTATGATAGTATCTCTCCCCTTAAAAAATGTTTAAAAAAATAATGCAATAGTAATAAACAATAACCAAAGTTTGAAAAACATCCAATTTTTCGTTTCTTCCGAAAATCTTTGTTAAAAAAATATGTAAATCACCGATTTTTTCCTCGCTTAAAGGTACTTTCCACCTTAAAAAATTATAGAAAAAATAATGCAATAATAAACAATAGCCAAAGTCTCGAAAACGTTGAAACCAATTTTTGCGTTTAAAAAAAATGTAAGTGACCGATTTTTTCCTCGCTTAAAAAATGATAAAAAAATAATGCAACAATAAGCAATAGCCAAAGTTTCGGAAAGGTTGAAGCCAATTTTTTCGTTTAAATAAAAAATGATAAAAAACGCCAATTTTCTCCTTGCTTAAAGGTATCTGGGGCATTATACACCGAACGTATCACCTTTTATCACGACCATCGTCGATATAGTTGATTATTGTTTTAGTTATTCGTCCTAATAGATGGTTCATGTTCCATTCTTTTCAAATTTTTCATCGCATATTTCGTGCACTTGTGAATTTCTAAAAATTGCATTTAAAAACTTTCGAATGCACGTATCGTCTATATAAAAAAATTTCATTTTGAAGTATACTTTTATGCAAATTTATTTTAGTAATTCTTTAGATATAAACTTTAAGTAATAAAAATAAAAATCGATTTTTTAAAAACGTGGACATTTGATATTTTTTCCGAAAAAATCTCCAAAATACTACTCATAAAGACGAATATTTTAAGCCGAGACAAAAAGTGGGACAATCTTTTTTTTCGAATTTTTATGAGAGTTTAAAAAAGAAGTAAAAAATAAAAACTATCACAAAATTTCGGAAAAAATTGGGAGTGGGGCAATTTTTTTATCCTATTTTACGAGTTTTGATTTGTTCTAATTTTTCAAAATCTGATTAACCTGATCTCACTTCCCGTCTATGCTTAAAATATTCGTCTGTATGAGTAGTATTTTAGAGACTACTAAAAAAAATCAATTTTTAAATAAATTGTTTTCTATGTTTATCAATTAAAAATCAATGCTTCGGAAGAGTTAAAGAATTAAAAAAATAAATTTACATAAAAGTATACTTCAAATTGAAAAACTTTTATGTAGGTTTCTTTATGAAACGACTTATATCTAAGAAGATACGTGCGTTCGAAAGTTTTTAAACGCAATTTTTAGAAATTCGCAAGTGCGCGAAACGCGATGAAAAATTCGAAAAAAAAATGGAACATGCTCCATTGACTGGGATGAATGAATAAAAAAAATCAACTACATCGATGATGGTCGTGCTAAAAGGTTGTCCGATCGGTGTATAATCCCCATCTACACACTGTAAAAAAAATCTACTTGAAATTTAGTGTACTTTTACTGGAAGTTTTTATTCATAAACTAGTATATTAAATTTAGTATACAAGTGTAATGTAAAATTAATGTATGGTACAGCACATTCAATAATTTACTTTAATTTTACAGTAAAAGTACTTGAATTTTAATAATTTGCTTTAATTTTACTGGAAAAGTATATCAATTTTATACCACAATTGTATATTAAATTTCGACGACGAGTTTATGAATAAAAACTCCCAATCTTTTCTAACAGTGAAGCCTTAAAAAAATGGTAAAAAAAAAGAATAATGCTTACTGGTGCCCATCTCGCAGTTGTGGACATCGAGAGCACATTGAGTGCCAAAGGTTCTGGGCTTAAAGGTAGCGTTAGCAGGATCATGAGCGCAGACGGGATCGTATGCAGTTCCGCACTCCTTGATACACTCCTTCTTCGTCTTCTTCGCGTCCTTAGCGTTCTTAATTGCGTCCTTAACTTCCTTGGACGCCGTAGCCGCATCCTTGATTTCTTTAGGTTCCTTAACTTCCTTGGCTTTAGTGCCCATATCCGAGGGTTTGGCGCTCGTCTCGGCGTACAATGCAAAAATGCATACGAATGCCAACACTGCCGATAAGATTACAGCATTAATTTACTAGTCACCAACAATAGAAGCCTCACAATGGCTTCATAAGCCTCGTTTATTGGATAATCGACGTTGCGTCTTAACGACGGAAATTTTTGATCGTCGCAGTCGTCGCCGTCGTCGTCGTCGTCGTGGTCAGTCACGATTGGCCCATTATATCCTTCAGGAAAAACGCCTACACTGATTGTCCTGTCACTTAACCAACGGAACTTTCCTTCTTTTTTTTTAATATAAAAAAAATATATATATAAAAAGACAATGAAGTAATAAAAAAATAAAATTACTAATAAAAACGTTTAAAAAATCTTTACATAGATGCGAAATTTTTTTTTTAGAATCCTTTAGGCCACGATTTACCCCATTTTTTTCCAAAACTTCGATTTTTAGAATAGAATATTTTTTTTCTTTTTTTTAACGATATTTGTAAATAACATTTATTTGAGTTTCGGTGACTTACCCAATGCGATACTGCCCTTCATTTTGATGCTGAGGTTTTGTTGCTTTGTTACTTTAGACACAATTTAATTATTTCACTGAAATAAAAGTTTGTCAATTCCGCGTAGTTACGTTCACGACGATATTGTAAAAGAGACTCGATACGGCAATGCTGTACCTTGCGGTTTATGTACCAATCTTGGGCTGCAAAACCCCCCACCTGTTTGCCAACGATGCTGGAAGTAGTGAGTGTTGTGTATACAGCCTCGAGAAAGATCTGTCTCCAACACGCACAGAAAATGACCGGTGAATACTGGCTGTGTCGCGATCTCCGTTGCTCTCTGTTCGGTTCCACCGTTGACCTGATATTATCACTTTGCCAATTTGCTCCTCCATTCAACTACGAAATTACGAGATTAGATCACGCCATGAGAGGTAACCGAGGACGATGTGTCACGCGGGTTGTCTTCCGAAGCATCTAGAAGCTTCGGCCCACTTGACGATATCTTAAGGACGTACGAAAAAAGTGAAAAGAACAAAAAAATTAATGAAGAAACATGAAGACGGCGGCAAAGAGACAAATTGCCATGAAATTGTGGATAAGAATGTCCTTGAAGGATTCAACCAGAAAATCCTAAATTGTTTCGGTCTACTAAGGAGAAAAAAAACTGGTTTGGCGATTAGAATAGATGAATAAAAAAAGGTATAACTGTATTTAAGGAATTGTTATATTGGAAAAAGTTGATTGAAAATTGCAAGCATTCGAAAAAATAAGTCACATTTCACAGGGAAATAAATTCATATCCGTAAAAAAAAATTAATGTAGATACATGAAGGCGTTGGCACAGAGGCAAATTGCCATGAAATTGTGAATAAGAATGTCCTTGAAGGATTCAACCAGAAAATCCTAAATTGTTTCGGTGTGCTAAGGAGAAAAAAACTGGTTTGGCGATTAGAATAGATGGATAAAAAAAGGTATAACTATGTTTAGGGAATTGTTATAATGGAAAAAGTTTATTGAAAATTGCAAGCATTTGGAGAAATAAGTGGAACCATTTCACAAGGAAATAATTACATGTCCGTAAAAAAAAAATTAATGAAGAAACATTAAGGCGTTGGCATAGAGGCAAATTGCCATGAAATTGTGGATGAGGATGTCCTTGAAGGATTTAACCAGAAAATAGTAAATTGATTCGGTCTGCTAAGGAGAAAAAAATTGAGACGGCGATTAGAATGGTTGGATAAAAAAGGGTACAACTTATATAATATTTAGGGAGTCGTCATAGTGGAAAAAATTGATTAAAAATTGGAAATATTCGGAAAAATAAGTGGAGCCATTTCATAAGGAAATAAATAAATATCCGTAAATATTTGTTAAACTACTTTTGTATACAACATCGTCTCTTATAATGTTGATTTCGTTTCAGAATCCATTCTCAGCGCACCAACGGTACTAATTGAACTATTCAATAAGTTAATACTAACTATCTAGCGGTTGCCATGAATATTTAACAGCTAAAACATTTTTTTCTCCCATAACATTTACATGGTCTACTAATTACCATGGTAGCCTCAAGGACATTTTTTTTTTCATTTCGATCCTCAATGATCTTATTCTACACCTCACAACAAATCCATCTTACATGCTGCCAGTTTCCTACAACAACAACAAATTATTCCCATGATAGCCTAAAAAATCAAAATCCAATCCTCAATGATCTCATTTTTCTCCACACATATCAAATTTATCTTACAAAATCCTAGTTTCCTAAAAAACCATACGCATGGACCACTTATTCCCATGATAGTCTCAAAAACAACGAAAAAATGTCGATCTTCAATCCTCAATAATCTCATTTTTCTCCACACATCAAATTCATCGCACATATTCCTAGTTTTCTATAAAATCATTCGCATGGACCACTTATTCTCATGATAGTCTCAAAAACAACAACAAAATTTCCATCTTGAATCCTCAATAATCTCATTTTTCTCCATACAACAAATTCATCTCACATATTCCTAGTTTTCTATAAAACCATTCGCATGGACCACTTAATCCCATGATAGTCACAAAACCAACAACAAAATTTCCATTTCCAATCCTCAATGATCTTATTTTTCTCCACACATAAAATCCGTCTTACAAAATCCTACACTCTAAAAACTAAGCGTGTTGCAAGTGCGTTGTTTCCTATCTTTTACATTATGTCGAGTTTTTACACACTTACAGGCGTGTTCCTTTCAGATATCATTTATCATGGGAATGCTAACATGCTTGAAAGTGTGTAAAAACGCGTCATAATGTAAAAGATAGGAAACAACACACTTGCAACACGCTTGGTTTTTAGAGTGTAGTTTTCTATAAAACCATTAACATGGACCACTTATTCCCATGATGGTCTCAAAACCAACAACAAAATTTCCATTTCCAATCCTCAGTGATCTTATCTTTCTCTACACATATAAAATTTATCTTACAAAATCCTAATTTCCTGTAAGACCATACGCATGGACCACCTATTCCCACGAGAGTCTCAAAAACAACGAAAAAATTTCGATCTTCAATCCTCAATAATTTAATTTTTCTCCACACATCAAATTCATCTCACATATTCCTAGTTTTCTATAAAACTATTCGCAGTGATCACTTATTCCCATGAGAGTCTCAACAACAACGAACAAATGTCGATCTTCAATCCGCAATAATCTCATTTTTCTCTACACATCAAATTCATCGCACATATTCCTAGTTTTCTATAAAACCATTCGCATGGATCACTTATTCCCATGACAGTCTCAAAAACAACGAAAAAATGCCGTTCTTCAAACCTTAATAATCTCAATTTTCTCCACACATCAAATTCATTTCACATATTCCTAGTTTTCTATAAAACCATTCGCATGGATCACTTATTCTCATGATAGTCTCAAAAACAACAACAAAATTTCCATTTCCAATCCTCAATGATCATATTTTTCTCCACACATATCAAATCCATCTTACAAAATCCTAGTTTCCTATAAAACCATTAACATGGATCACTTATTTCCATGAGAGTCTCAAAAACAACGAAAAAATGTCGATCTTCAATCCTCAATAATTTCATTTTTCTCCACACATCAAATTCATCACACATATTCCTAGTTTTCTATAAAACCATTCGCATGGACCACTTATACCCATGATGGTCTCAAAAACAACAACAAAATTTTTATCTTCAATCCTCAATAATCTTATTTTTCCCCACACATAAAATCCATCTTACAAAATTCTAGTATTCTATAAAACCATTAGCATGGACCACTTATTCCCACGATAGTCTAAAAAACACCAACAAAATTTCCATCTCCCATCCGCAATAATCCCATTTTTCTCCACACATCAAATACATCTTACATATTCCTAGTTTTCTATAAAAAATCAATTTCATCTTACATATTCCTAGTTTTCTAGAAAACTATTCGCACTGATCACTTATTCCCATGATAGTCTCAAAAACAACAAAAATTTTCAAACGCCAATGATCAATGATCTTATTTTCTCTTCCCATAAACTGCATCTTGCGGTATCGATGTCATCAAGGACTGGAAACCCGTGAATGACGCATGAAATCAAGGCTGCATCGCAATCGACATTAGGGATGTGAGCTAAGAGAGCGTTCATCAACCTCATTCAAGCTCTGGCAGCAATGATTTCAGTTAAATTCCATTGACTATGCAGCCGAGCGTAAAACCGAGCGTTGTGCCTTGGTGATACAGTACCAGGGGTGGTTGATATCAATCAAATGTCATCAGGCTGCTGTACATCACGTAGTACAATCGCACCTGTCACGCGCGTTACTTGCATTCGGGACAAATAACAAAGTTGCGAAAGTACTGCGTGTTTGATTGATGATGATGATGATTATGATGGCTCGAGTGACTGACCCAAATTTTCCAACGACGGAACTTTGTCGTACGCCCTTCTTCTTCTCTCGCGTACAATTTGTCGTTTGTCGAGCGCGATAAAGATAAACAAATCAAAATCTCGTACGAGCTTGTAAAGCTTAAGAGGACAATCAGTCAATCTGCATTGTGTTCGCTTTGTGCTTGCTGCATGGACACAGATATTAGGTATATAATGGGGCATTATTCACCGACCGGACCACCTTTTACCACGACCATCGTCGATACAGTTGATTATTTTTTTTAGTCATTCACCCCAATGGATGAAGGACGCTCAAATTTTTTTCAAATTTTTCATCGCATATTTCGCGCACTTGTGAGTTTCCAAAAATAGCGTTTAAAAACTTTCGAATGCACGTTTCTTCTTGGATATGAGTCGTATCGTAAAAAAATATGTACAAAAGTTTTTTTATTTGGACGTATACTGTTATGCAAATTTATTTAAAAAATTCTTCAACTCCTTCGAAGCATTGATTTTTAATTAATAAACGTAAAAATCGATTTTTCATAAACTTGAACATTTTTTATATTTTTTCAGAAAAAATCTCTAAAACACTACACATAAAGACGAACATTTTAAGCCTAGAAGGGAAGTGGGACAATCATTTTTTCGAATTTTTATAAGTTTCAACAATAAATAAAAAATTAAAACTCATAAAATTTCGGAAAAAAATTGTCCTACTTTGGGACAGAAAATTGGGAGTGGGAACATTTTTTATGTTCTTTTACGACAGTTTCAATTTTTTTATAATTTTTCAAACTTTCATAAAAAACGAAAAAAGATTTTCCCACTTCGTGTTAATGCTTAAAATATCGAAGATGGACGTGGTAAAAGGTGGTCCTATGGGTGTATAATGCCCCATACATTAGTGGATGTCACTGGTTATCGAGGAGCTCGACGCGATTGATCCATCTACGTGCACGTAAACTCATACCTCTAAACTATGTTCCTTCCTGAGTCACTCTCTTAACCTCGGTGGGTTATTTAAATTGCAAAACATTGGCACGTACCTTTTAGACGTCGCGGCTACCGAGATGGCGTCTGTATACCTCGTAAACCGGTTTTATAGTATGTATATAAACAACTTTAGTATATCACGTTGTATACATGTTGGGTTGAGTGTATTTATATATATATATATATATATATAATACATATATATATATGTATATAAATGTAATGTGTGCTAGAGTCATTGTCAGTAAACATTTGCCTGGTTTCTGAATCAGAACGTATAAGGAAAAAAATAACCTGTTAGGAATTCTTTTTATTTTATTGTTATACCAAGGTTTCTAATTAGTTCAGAGAAAATTTATTGCCGTGTCTGGCGATAAATCAAGTTGCCATATTATTGTTTGCTATTATTTTGTAAAACTATGCACATTTTTGTTGCTAAGCGACAGACTTTTTCTTGCAGTTATCTGTAGCTCAAAACGTGAGCTGTTTATCACGAATCTATTGTAAATTCGTATACTTTTGGTTATACGGATTTGTCAATTTGGCTCATCTATTTCTTCGACTTTGAAGTGGTATTCATGTGATTTCAAATTTGCAAGAGTTTTTATGGAATTAAAAAAAAATCATAATGGAAATATTACAAAAAAAAAAAGTAAAAATAACACCTTTTTGGGTCTTTTAATGACATTTTTTATTCCTCGATAAAATTAATAGCAAATTTGTATTCAAAATACGTCGAGAGTAATGTTGTCGATTTTTTGTCCTTCCACTATAATTAATTAAAATTTTCATTAGAATTCATCAAAATTTATGTAAAAAGAATTTGAAGATTGCTCGAACAGAATCTAAACTAACAAAGAATGTCTCTTCTACAAAATCGTAAATTTGATTTAACTTTAACCTGTGTCATTTTTTTCGTCATTTTTATTCCACACTAATAATTACGTAGTCTTTCTTTAAAAACATAGTACGTTGCGTTTTTAATATTTTACAATCCAACTCTGCACAGCTCTATGTACAATATTTTACGATTTCCTGCTTTGCACTTCAGGATCATCTCGGCCATCATTATTCACGTGGCACTTTTAATAAATAAATAAATAGATAAATAAATAAATTTGGAATATAAATTTTAAGTATCGACACGATTCGTCAGAGTTCCTCTATCTTCATCATTGTTCGTCTCTTCAGAAACGTAACTTTTGAAGAGACGGATATAATCGTTCCAAGATTGATCAAAAGTGACGAATTTTCGTAATCGACATCCCAAACTCGTGCATTCGTCGTCAGAGTTCATGAGCTTCCCTGTTTCTCTGTCGTACTTCTCAATGGAACTCGTCACTAGCGCCGTGAGAAGATTGAGACGCTCAAGCGCGGAATCAGCTGGAAACACGAAAAACAAAATAATTTGTGAAGACCGCTAAATTACCGACTGTTTTGTCGATCGTGCAGCGATGAGAAACTTACATGCGAGAATT
The DNA here is from genome assembly GCA_963970395.1 of Ephialtes manifestator. NCBI lineage: Eukaryota > Metazoa > Arthropoda > Insecta > Hymenoptera > Ichneumonidae > Ephialtes > Ephialtes manifestator. The sequence continues at coordinate 21,027,569 of OZ019974.1, read as the reverse complement.
CTACGACCTTCGTCATCGTCGTTTGCTTCGTCCTTATCGCCCTTCTTGATTATCTCCAACTTTGGAATGAACATCAATAGACAAATTACGGCGATGAATTTGACAATCATTTTGAAGATTACGAGCTTAAGGAGAATTTTCGCCAAAGTAAAGGCATTGAGCTTTAGAGCTAAAGGCCAACTGAAGTCTATCGATGGCAGCGATGGAAGATGTTGAGAATAATCCTGAATTGCGAATGGGGCACCATACGTTGGAGATGGAGGGCCATATGCTATGGGAAACGAAAAAAAAACATTAAAATCATTCTATCATAAAGAATTTTTTTTATGGTGATTTTGGAGAATATCATTTTTTATTTATTTTTTTTTGTGTTTTTCTACGAAGATATTTCAAAAAATTTTATGATACGACCTTAAGATATATGAAAATAGGGGACGAATTGTTTATTCCCATCAATCTGTTTGATTTGCTCTCAATATATAATGTGGATAAAGGTTGACAAGATTAAGGTGCTTGAATAAAAACCCTTTTTTTATGCTTACTACTTATGATGTAAATTATTGAGAGTCAATCACAATATTCAAACTAGTTTTAAAAAATTCCATCGCGGATCCGAATTACCACAAAATGACCATCAATTATCTAATTATACAAAAAAATTTCTCACAAAAATAGTTGCATTCAACCTAAATGCAAAATACCTAGTGCCCTTAGTTAAAAGGAAAAATGGATCCTCAAAAATCACCTTAAAATAATTTTTACGGAGTCCCCTTAAAAATGCCTCTTTAAAATTGAATCTTGAATCTAAATAGCGGAAACCGCAAAAGATCAGCAATTACAATGAGAACGCTAGCAAAAAATATGTAAATCCTATACAACCTTGCAATCCGATAGCGCAACTTATACTCAATACTCACAACCATCAATATTAAACTCTCTACTCTGACAAAGCCATTAGGAAGTGCGTCTAGAATAATTGATGCAAGTACGAGTCTCTCGCATACAAATCTCACAATATTCTAATTTTACGATTCTACAGCCAAGGTCTCCGGAGATAAAATTGCGAATACGCTACCTCTCGCCTCACCTTGATGGGGTGCACCGGCCGGATGATATCCATTGGTCGGTGGCCCATAAGAATTTTGCGGAAGCGTTGCCGGTGGCCCATAAGAATTTTGTGGAAACGCTACCGGAGGTCCATAAGAATTTTGCGGTGATCCATAACCATTACTAGGCGATCCATAATGATTGATGGGTGATCCATAATTGGATTGTGGTTGCGGTGATCCATAAGACACTTGAGGATAGCCTCCATTATTAAAATTCACGGATGACTGAACCGGCAACGAGTAACCATCGCTTGGTGTTGGAAGAAATGGTTCAGGTGTTGGACCACCATAAGATATTCTGGCAAAGTTATTAGAGCTGACCGCATGATTGTCATCGCCCGAAGAGCCATAAGTCGAACTGGATTCTTTGGAATTCCCGAACTGATCAACACTCGGACGATAAACCGGACCTTCGTGATAATCTCTTCTTATCAGTTTCGTAACTTTTGGTCTTGTGTCCGCGCGAACGACTCCTTCACGTGGATCATTGCTGGTGTGAGAATGATCCAATGCGTCTAAGTAAGTGTCCCTGGCTGAAACTTTCACGATCCGCCAATTTCGATCATCATTTGGATTTTTGGGTTTTGAACTTTCCAATGGTTTTCGTCTGGTTCGCTCTTCTGTTTGTGGTTTTGATGGTTTGTAGGATTTGTCCGATTCTAGAGGTTTGCGCTCTGAATATACGACCGCTACTTTGGAGGTCGAACCCGATATTTGAGGTTTGTCGGGCTTTGATTGATTTGCAAAGATCAAGGAGGAGGTTTTGGATTTTTGTTCTATGGTGTTCAGATCCAAACCGTCGTCGCCTCCACGAGGTTCTAGCCTGAGTCTCGAAGCACTTGGAGTCGTGATGACTTCTTTGTGGTTGGAGGGAAGATCATTTTTAACTTCTGTTGAGGTGACTGATGATGTTAGGAGCAAGATTGTGGCTAGAAGCAACCACAGTTGTCTTCTCTTGTCTTGGGACTTCATTTTTTTTGGCACCCACATGAACTAGTTGTGATCTGTCTGTAAGTTAATTTTTTTTGGAAAATAAATTATTTGTTTGGCAGGTTCTTGGAAATTCAAATTTTCTATTCTGATGATGATTTTCAGCTATTAGTTTCATTCTATTGAGAAGGTAATTTTTAGGAATCAAATTTTTCTATTTAGGGCGTGATTTTAGGAATTTAAAAAAAAGTTATTATCGTTAATTAGATGTTTTGCTTCCTCATAGAGGAAGCTTTGTTTTCGTAAAAATTTTTTTTCGAGATTTTCATGTCAGGATACTCAGAATGATCTAAAACATCGAGAAAAGTGGTTTAGAAAAAATGGCTGTATGCGTGTGTGTGTGTGTGTGCGTATGTGCACAATTTTTTGTTAGCACGCTAGCCGTCACAATTCTTAAGATATCGGGCTCAAATTTGAACCACGAGTAAACTGTCGTTAAACAAGGTATGGGATTGAATTTGGCGTTAATCCATCAAGGTGTTCAAAATTTATGGCATTTTAAATTTTTTGGAGAATGCCAGCTCGGGCTCTAACTCCAGCAATTTTTATGATATCCGGCTTAAACTTGGGCCAAAAGTGGACTGTTACCAAATAGTATTTGGGATTAAATTTGGTGTCAATCCGTTAAGGGGTTCACAATTTATAGCAGTTTTAAATTTTTTGACATTTTTTGTTCGTGCTGTAACTTTCGCAGTTTTTAAGATATCGGGCTCAAATTTGATCCACAAGTGGACTGTTATTAAATAAAGTTTGGTAGTGAATTTGACGTCAATCCGTTGAGGGGTCAAAATTTATGGCATTTTGAATTTTTTGTTCGTGCTCTAACTTCCGCAATTTTTAAGATATCGGGCTCAAATTTGGTCCACAAGTAGAGTGTGGGTAAACTAAGCGTTTAAGCATTCTCTGCCGAGAATCTGTCAAGGGGTTCAAAACTAATGCCATTAAAAATTTTTTTTAACAAGGCTGCAAAGTAGAACTTTGCTAATTGCTTCCTCATTATTGTTGGATTTTTACAAAGCTTCCTCTATGAGGAAGCCAAAATAGATTAACATGCTTCCTCATAGAGGTAGATTTGTAAAAATCCAACAATAATGAGGAAGCAATTTGCAAAGTTCTACTTTTTTTTACAAATCTATCTCTATGAGGAAGTATGTTCATCAATTTTGGCTTCCATATGGAGAAAACTTTGTAAAAAGTTGCAAATAATGAGGAAGCAATATACAAAATTTTTTTTTGGAAGGTAATTTTTCTATATTCATTTCATTTATCAATTTTATCTTCAAGAATACTTTTTTTTAACTATTAAAGATACTACTTAAATTCATAATTATACATGTTTGAAGTGGCACCTCAAATTGTTGATTAATTACTAATTGCGGTATAATTTTGGCTGAGGTTGAGTATATTCTATTTGACCCTCATTGTGCTGTTCGAGGTCGAAGAAATTAGACGACTGTTCCACAATGAGGTTTACTGACATCAGTGAGAGAAAAGTAATGCGCACCAACGAACGCCTGGTGACTATAAAGTGATCAAGAGTAGTTTTCCAACGGAATACCAAATAATGTGAGGATCATCGTGCATAATAAGTGACTAACTGTCGACGCCCTTTCACAGTCTTCGGCACTAGCTACTGAACGTATAGTACAATGAGCCTAAAGCCTTTGTCGACTTTGTCCATTATTTAACACTCATTTAGATCTCGAAACGTGCTTTTTCTAACACATTTCCAATTAAAAACTGCAAAAAATGTCATACGAAAAATTACGTTTTTTTAAAATAGTACATTGAGTTTTAAATATCTTATATCCTAACTCTACACATCTATATACAACATTTTACAATTTCCTGCTTTATACTTTGGACCATTTCTGCCATCATTATTTAGGTGGCACGATAAGTAAATAAATAAACTAAAATAAATAAATTAGTAAATTAATTGATTAAAAATATAAATTTTAAGTGCACATACGAATTAAAAGAATTATATTATTTAACACTTATTTAACCCTTAAATACACCCCAATTAAATACTGCAATAAAATTCATGTCTTGATAAAAAAGTAGAATAATTTATTGGATTATTCAATTTCCAATTAATTTCAGAAGGATAATTTGTTTTTCCAATCAGCATAATTTAAAAATACCATTGTGGAATTCACCCCTGCAGAGATATTGTGGGGTCAATACCATCTCACCCAGACGTTATATTATTGAAGATCCGTCAAAATCTCAAAATATTGTGTTAATAAATGTTGAGATGGAAACATTTTTTTCAGCAGTTTTATTTTTTTTTATATAACTATCACTTATCACTACAGGATTTGGATGTAAACACGAAGTTAAGCTCCGTATCAATGTCCAGAACATTTTCATTCGCAATCACTTTCCGCCTCAGGGGAATTCTGGGGAAGTACATTAGATTGCAAAATGAATAAAAAGGGTACAAAATCATCAGCAATTAGTAAAATTCGCGTGCAGTCATTATAGAGGAATCACATATCTGAGACTATTGCTATAATTAATAGCATGCATACATATTCTGTCCTGATCACATGGGTAAAAAAAATTCGTAAAAAAACATAGTACGAATATTTTAGACATAAACAAAAATCTCCAGGTCCAAAAATAACAATTTGTATAAAAAGAATAATTTAAAAAAATAGCTTTGAAACAAATTAAACATTTTCTATAAAACTTTATAGCTGTTTATCGTCACTATTAATCAACAGAATCTGATTTTCATAGAATTTTTTTACCAAAAAATTGAAATATTGTAATTTTTTAAAAGTTGCTCCCCCTTTAATGAATTATTGGTAATGAAGAGATTAAGACCTTTGTGGTGTGCAATAATCCAAGACTTGCTGAAGAAAGCTTCGAGCACTCACAGAACACAATATGATTTTTCTTTTTTAAATCATGTAAAATGAACATGTGAAAAATCGACCACACTTCGACGATAAACTGTTTGGAAATAAAAAAAATCGTGTCACGACTCCGGTTTTATATCGGGGGGGACCATTGTTGGAGGGGCACAGGTGTGTCTTCTTTCTTAGTAGGTTACTGTTCCACCGTAGTTGTCTTCCTGCCACGTGACATTTACCATTGACACCCCCACAACAACTGAAATAATTAAATATCACATACAAACCAAGCGTCTGAGCATTTATTATTTAAACACGAATTTATTATATAGTTTCCTCATAGAGGAAACTTTTTTGTTTTAATATTTATTTTTATATTATATTTATTATATATAAACCACAATATTGATTTTAATCGGAGCAACTATAAGTGACAACCACTAATTGTTGGTTCATTCAATTCTGGATTTAAAAAAGAATGTAAACTATTGAACTTGTGTTACTTTTTCAAAAAGTTGCATGGATAATAATAAAAATAGTAATTAATTTTATTCCTGTTTACTGTATTTAAATGAATTATCTCATAATTTGTACACAACGCTAAAATAAAATTCAGAACTAAAGAATAAACAAAAAAAAACTGAGGTTTTTGAACCCGAGCAATTACAAGTGGCAATTCCTAATTGATGTGTTTAATTGTTAATAACACAATTTAAAAATTTAGGGAAAATCGTATTAGTTTCATTAAAAATAGGAAATAAAAAGAAGTATTTTTTTAGTTACCGAATTCAAATTAATTATTCTATAATTAGTAAAAAAAAATAAAAGTAAAATTAAAAACTAAAAAATAGTTAATTTTACTACAGTAGCAAAAAAAAAATTGACGTTTTTCATTAGCTATTTATTGTTACCAACAAAATTCGTTTACAATGAAGTTAGAATGCAGGTCAGAAATTCCAAAGCAAATAAGCAGAAATGAAAATCATTGACCAAGGTGTGGACTTGAAACGAAAATCAATTCATTATGTGGTATGCGAAAGTGTTCACGCCAAATCAAAGACTTTTAAGGCGCAGTCACATTACTATGTGCGGTGGTTTACAATAACGGTCCCCGGTATAGAGCTCTGATACTCCCTCATGATTCTTTTGATCCAGTGGCACACTTAACATTGACAATTACAAGTCTTTGCCATTTCACTCGCATCTAAATCTTGGCGCCAATTGATTTTGCCGACAATCAGTGCAATTGTTGCATAAATTGATTCACATTAATTAAGTCACAGTTGCAACTAATAAAGTTAGCTAAGATAACGATGAAATACCTACAACTATAAAAACAGTCGTATGAAATTAAAATTAATCATTGGCACTTTGTGTCATTGTGAAGACTAACAATCATAATTTTAAAAAATGTCCTTATTTCATTTTATTTTGCTTCCTCATAGAGAAAGCTTTTTTTTTCATGAAAAAAAAAAATGTTTTCGAGATACTTATATCTGATACTCGGAATTATCCAAGACGTTGAAAAAAATGGTGTACAAAAAATGATCATATTTGTATGTGTGGATCTATACGAGTTCGAAAATTGAATCGTCTATAACTTAAGAACCGTTCAACGGATTGAGATCTAATTTGGGACACAAGTAAAGCAGTAGCCCATCTTTGATTGTTGTGGTTTTTAAAAAATATGTATGCAGAAATACAAATTTTATAGCATTTTGAATTTTTTCAAAAAAGATTATGGTCGCTCAAACTTTCGTAAAATTGTCGATATTTTGGTAAATAGTTCTTCAGAACTGCAGGTACATTTAATGTTATTTGGTATTGAATTTGACCGAAATTTGGAAAACGATTAGGATTTTATGGAGAGTAGAAATTTTCTGAAAATTTATAACTTTTGCAAAACATGAACTAGCGAGCAGTAATTTCATACGTAAACGAAATCATATTCAATGGTGCTACGTACACTGAGAAAATGACATTGATTCAATAAATCCATCATTTGCGGGCTGCCAAAAACAAGCATTATCAACTTAATTTGAATTCTAATTTTTCCAATTCCATATGAGATCGAAACAATAACTCTAAAATAAGCAAAATAATATCTTATTATTTCAATGCTAAATGGGATTGAACGAATAAGACCGAGAGTTAATTCAAAAATAGTTCTTTTTGGCAGACGGCAATAGAATTTTTTTCAGTGTAAATTATTTAGTGGAAATCAGTAAAAGGGTTCGAAATGTGAATTTTCCGTCATTATTTTTTGACGATTAAAATTTCGCTATACTTCAATTTTTCAAATTGATTTAAAATAAGGATGCAAAGGAGAACCTTGCATATAGTTTCCTGGAATTTTTTAATTTTTTACTAACTATCCTTTTTCTCATTTTTGATTTATTTGACATTCGTTGAGACAGGCACTTAAAAGTAGTAGTAGTAGTAAAATAATTTATTGACAATACGTTGTACATTTTTTTCCCCTTAAGGTACATGGTTTAAAAAATGTTCGGATTGCCAATAGGCCATCGACCTAGGTCCTTCAGCCTTTTACTAGTTGCGTGGACGTTTAATATATTATTCTTACATAAAATCCATATACTTCTTACGTCTGTCTGTCTTCAGCCATTAAATTAAATCGTTGTTGTATAGTTAGAGTTGGGTGTTTCGGTAACCGATTTGCATTTGGGGTTGGAGTGAAACACAGTTCATTCCCGCGTAGAAAAAAAGAATCTTGTGAAGAATCTTTTAAAGAATCTTAAAAAAAGTCTTGAAAGAATCTTTACGGGAATCTTGAAAAGAATCACGCATAGGAGCCGGAGCAAGATTCTTTCCAGGATTCTTTTCAAGATTCTTTCCATCCGAAAGCGTCCTGAGAATCTTTTAAGGAATCTTCGAAAGAATCTTGAAAAGCGTCTTTAAGAGAATCGTGAAAAGATTCCGTCCATTAAATAGAAAAATCGTTGAAAAAATTTTAATGAAATTCTTCAGAGGAATCGAGCAAACCCTGTTCTTACTTTCTCTTGGTGTCGAGACAGTAAATTTCGGTACGTCAACGAAGGGTAAACCCCTCGTGTATAATCGAACTCAGAACAGCTTTGCAGTTTTATATACGTTCAGGCTTCAAGTCACTTGCGAGAAACGCTTCGACCGCTCGCCATCTAGTGGCCTCCTACGAAACACTTATATTCAATACTCCGCTAGATGGCGAGCGGTCAAAGCGTTTCTCGCAAGTGACTTGAAGCCTGAACGTATATAAGACTGCAAAGCTGTTCTGAGTTCAACTATAAACGAGGGGTTTACCCTTCGTTGACGTATCGAAATGTACTGTCTCGACACCAAGGGAAAGCAACAACAGGGTTCGCTCGATTCCTCTGAAAATTTTTATTAAGATTCCTTCAACGATTTTTCTGTTTAATGGACGGAATCTTTTCACGATTCTCATAAAGACGCTTTTCAAGATTCTTTCGGAGATTCTTTAAAAGATTCTCAGAACGCTTTTGGATGGAAAGAATCTTGAAAAGAATCCTGGAAAGCATCAACAGGTTTCGCTCGATTCCTCTGAAGAATTTCATTAAGATTCTTTCAAAGATTCTCAAAATGCTTTCGGATGGAAAGAATCTTGAAAAGAATCCTGGAAAGAATCTTGCTCCGGCTCCTATGCGTGATTCTTTTCAAGATTCCTGTAAAGATTCTTTCAAGACTTTTTTTAAGATTCTTTAAAAGATTCTTCACAAGATTCTTTTTTTCTACGCGGGTTAATACTGACGATCTGATTTTTAGCGAATTTTTTTGAGAGTTGCTCGGCTCGGGTTACTATTGGCGTAATGCCTGTGAGTTTCTATAGTAGTGTGTTGGGCGGGTTATGTATAGGATTTGCCGGATGTCGTATTCGCGTTAGACTCCGGATTGCACATGTTTCCGCGGTTTTTAGTTTTTTTATTGCGTTTTCTTTGCAATTGAGGAAAATCGGATGAGCATATTCAACGATCGGTGGACAGATGCATTTATAAATTTTCGTTAGGTATTTGCACTTAATAATATCAATACATTTCAATAACAAAATGATTAACTAACATTGAACAAATAATAAATAAGTTATTTTTATTTACTTCAATTTTTTCAATGCCATTCATATCAAACCTGAATCTGCAAAAAGAAGCATTAGAATGAAAGTTGTCTATACTAAACAGGCTCGTACGTGAACTATAAAAAATCAGCGAGCATGTTTGATCCAAATAACTTGTCTTTTTTAAATTTGTATGAATAGGAGAAATCTCGCTACTCTCACGTGATTTTTTTTTCTAATTTTCTATACATCCATATAACAGTTCAATGGTCACGATCGTGATGTGATTTTATCAAATGTAATCTCGTTCTCGTTAGTCCCGTATCGGTACTAAAACGTACTTCGTTTACGACCTATTGAACGTGGAATAATATTCGGTCAAATAAAACGGAAAATATATGGGATTTGTTCACGATTTCATTTCTAAAATAAATGTTGAATATAAATATTCCATACTGAGAGAAAAGCATATCGTTGATTTAACGTTTTCACATGATAAAACGAATATAGGAAGGCTTGCAATGTTTTATGGTTGAACCCGTGTAAAAAAAATCGTCTATGTAGAGTGGCTATAAATCTACGAAGAACGTCTACAAAAAGTTCACCAACTGGGACGATCGTAGACTAGAATATAAACTGACGATTATATAAAAAATCTATATCTAGTCTACGTAGATCTATATATATCTACGTAGACTACGTAGATCTATATATATCTACGTAGACTTGATATAGATTTTTGCTGTAATCATAAGTCTATATTCTAGTCTACAATCGTTCCAGTTGGTGAACTTTTTGTAGACGTCTCTTCGTAAATCTATCGCCACTCCACATAGACGATTTTTCTTTTACACGGGAAGCGATGATAATATAGTTCAATAAACGATACCTGCAAGATTATTGAAAATAAACGTTGAAATCCTATATGCATCAACGAAACGGCATATTTGAAAGTATTAGAATAGTTTTTGAAACTATTATCACTTTGATGATTGCTACTATAATTATATTTGCTAAAACCATAAAATGTAGACGTTCCTCCTGGGAATTATAGTTTATAGTTAGATTATCATCGGTCTAACTCAGAGTTGTAAATGCCTAATACATAAAAAATAATGATGATGATACGATCAGCTCTATAATTATGATTTTATAATAATAACATGTAGCGATTGTGATACGATGATTAAACTTTGGAATGGCGGCAAAAATTATTATTTATCAATAAAAATTCACGGTAATCCTTTTGAAAAAATGGAAAAAAATAAGTAATGCATTACTTATTTCTTCCATTTTTTCCACTATTTCTTGCAATATTAAAGCGAAAATTAGTATTTTTTTCAGCTATTCAAATGTTTACACTGTATTTTATAATCACTACATATTATTATTATGAAATCATAATTACAAAACAAATTGTACTGTAAATTATATCTCATGAATTAATGAGGATTTACAACTCTGGTCTAACTATATATTTATTTAAATTAGCAGAATTTCTCAGAGCATATGAAGTTCGCTAAAAAATATTTTTCAAATTATCATTGACAAAATATAACTTCAATTTTCTTTACTTGTTATTATTTTTTGTACTACTTTTTGCGAAAATATATTAAATATAATTTGGATTTATAAAAAAGTTTGGTATTTGGAATATATGCTAACCGTATTTTTATTCATTAAATAGATATGAAATTGTAAATAATGATATTTTGGAGCTTTCTACCTATGAATTATTACCATGATTTCCGGTTTAATGCGTAAGCACGGTATTGATTTTTGTGTGTCGCATTGACGTTATAATGTATTGCAAAGAATTCAACAATGGAAGAGGTTCATGTGGGCTTATTTTGGATCGGATTTGGGCCAATTACTTGCAAATTAGGAACGTGAAGTGCATTAAGTTATGCTGGTTTAACAAAGCGATGCATTCGTCGCCTGTTTGCATACTTTTTAAACCCGAGCCTCGGAAATCGATCCGAAAGGAATATTGTTTACGTCTCTAGGCTACCGAGCGCCTCGTCTCCAATATCTACAGTGCATTCCAAGGTGTCGGCCACACCAGTCGACATTTCAAAAACTAATATTAACAAATAAATTTATCATTAAGCATTTTTTTAAACCGCTTGACTAAAACGCGCAAAAACACGCAAATTTTTTTTCACAACTATCTCATAGCGCCCATAATTGTCAAAATAAAAATGGCCTCTTCGGATATTGAAGCCAGGTACACAATCAAAAATATTTGTAAATTTTACAAACATTTTGTTGCTCATAATTTTCTTAATTTATTTTTCTTTTTTTTGGTTTATATTTCACATATAAAAATACAAATGAAAAAGATAGTGACACGCAAAAGAAAAATCATAACATCAAATAATAGTAGAAACTTTTGAAAAATCTTCACCTTATCAATTTGATAATAAATTTTTAAATAACAAAAAACTTTTTTTGTGCAGAGTGTTTTTCTTTTTAATTTGATGAAATTTGTTTTGCCGAACTTGGCACGTCGATTTTACAAAATTATTTTTTATTGTGTATAAAATATACGATATACGATAAATAAATCTAAAAAATAAAAATACATAGATTTTTTTAAGATCAGCTTGTTGAATTTATTTTTATCTCAGATGGGTAAAGTTTGGGAGTATCAAGGAATTTATTTTCCTTGGGGAGGATGTGATCGCAATTGCTTCAGGAATTCACGTAATGTTTTTGAATTTGATTACGCAAGAAGAAAAAATAGAACGTTTTGACAGTGCAGAAAGGGGGAGGGGAGCTTCTTGCTTGGCTGGACATTCGGTAATGTGCTAGTGGCAAAAAAAAAAGCAATAAAAAAATCATGCGATTTAAATAAATGATAAATTGATGTTTTTGTATCTTAAGGTGGTTCCAATGTTCGCCACAACAGAAAGACGCTCACGTCCGAAAATATTCATCTTTACCTACCCTGGAATAAATAGAGTTTCGTGCTGCTCTCTGGAAAGAAACCCAAATGGTTACTTGGCGAGTTTTTTCGTTGGCACTGAATATTTATTGACACTCACCGATTTTCCAAATTTTCAAATAATCATCTGGTTGTGGAGAACTGGAGAATGCTTGACATCAATTGATACCAATATTACCGATCATGACCAACGCATTTCGTGAGTTTTTTTCAGAATTTTTGATTGAATAATAAAATATTTTTAAAAAAAATTATCGAACAAAATGTATTATTTTAATTATAGGTTCGTTCCATTTTCAATTTAATTAAATTTATTTCTTTCGTTTAATCGAATAAATCAGGTTAATTTATTATTCAATTTATTTTTTGTGGTACTAAATAAAAAATTAATTCAAGTACAAAATTAAAAAAAAATTAAAATGAACTCTTTTAGTCGAATAATAAAAAGATGCGTAACTCTGGTTCATTTGTTTATTTTATTAAATGAATTGTAAAATTAATTTTAATTGTACAACATTTTTTAAAAATAAAAATGAACTCTTTTAGTCGAATAATAAAAAGATGCGTAACTCTGGTTCATTTATTTATTTTATTAAATGAATTGTAAAAATTAATTTTAGTGTAATAATTTAATTTTTTTTAATATCAGATGCTCTCCAACGTCACCATATTTGGTGTCGCAGATCGGTAAAAATTCCGGTAAACTTTTAGTGTATGAAATAAGTGTCTGCTCCAAAATAGTATCAATAATTCCCATTAATGCTCTTATCTCATCGCCGAGGAAAATTGTGAGCTCTACGTGGACATCCGATGGAAATTTAATCCATTGTGACTCCGGAGGAAATGTTTTCCTTATATCCAGTGATGGAAAAAGACGTTCCTTGATAGTGAGAGGAGAAGATGATAATTTGACTTCGAATGGAAATCCAATGGTCGAGACCTTTCGAACTGGGGTCATTCTAGTAAATAAAAAATCGGAAATACTGGTGAGTTTATTAAAAATTAATATCGCAACATTGACAGATAATAATATCGCTAATGACACGAAAGATAATCGAGAAAACACCTTTGACCTAGAAAGTAGTACAAAAATATAGTCACATCTGTTTCTATTTTTATTCAGAGTTGTAATCATTAATTAATTCTTTAAAAAAAGTGTTTTTTTTTAAATGCAATAACGATAATTATTTTTTAAATATTTAACAACATTTATAATGAAACAAATAACATTTTATTAACAAAGAAAAATAATTATTTTGAAATTCAATAAAAATAAATATTAAATGATCTCAGTTATTTAGATTTTTGAAGCTTTCTTAAAATTAATTTTTGTGATAAAAATTTTTTGAAAAATTTGTGCAAGTTTTTATCAATAGGTTAGGATACTCAGAAAAATCATCGTTGTGCAATTATTTATGGAATAAATAAAAGTTATATTTAACAATTACATACATTCATTTAAAAAAAAAAGGTTGTCAAGAATTGTCGACGGGTCAATAAAGGTAGAACTTATTTTCTATGCAAAAGTTTTATAGAAAACCAACTGGAAGTAATCGTGTAAAATCTGGAAGTCCTTGGAAATTATTGTGGTCAGTCCAGGCAACTTGTCATCCTACTTGTATGGTGCGATGTCCTCACGGCGATGGTCTACTGCTTTGTGGTGATCGAGGGGAGATATTTGAGTTGGGCATCGATGCTGAAGAGGATTCACCGAGAATTCGAATTTTATCTTATCTGGGTTGCAGTTATAAATTTTTGACTCTCGTTAATTCTTTGGGTGATCATGTTGTTGCTATCAATGAACACGAACGATTGGATATTTTTCAATGCACCACAGGACAATTAGTAGGAAACATATTTTTAACGAGCTACGGTCAAGGTAAATAAACAATAAATAAAAAATGAATTATATACCCTTAAGAATTTTTATACGAAAATTCGAAACAAAAATGTACGTGGCGACGGCTAAAAAGTAATAGAACATGTAGAACTGCACTTTTAAAAAATAAACTCCACTTTTATTTTTTTTAAAAATAAATACATAATTTTTTTTCATAAATGTTCATAAACTTCTATTATTGTTACCGAAAGAGTAAACGTAAACATAAAAAATATCCATAATTAATAGCCATTTAACAATTCCCACTCTATTTGTTTATAGATTTCGTACCTAATTTAATATCAATTTTTAAGTAATTTTTACAAACACTTTCACGCGTAAAAATAATTATCATGTGAAGCAGACATTAATATTTTTTAACTTGGAGTCGAGTCGCTGCCGCGATTCTTGATGTAATATTGAGATCACAAATCGACATATGTAAAAAAGTGCGATTTTTGAGATGCGTTAAGACAAAATATCTTAGAAAATTTCAAAGCCATTTTGAAATCGATTTGATATCAGTAAAAGTGGTATGTATAATTTATTTTGATCTTTCAAATGGGCAATTGAATTTCAGCACCATAATTACGCTCAAATTAGTAAAAAAACTTGGTATGAAATCGGTCTTAAAATCGCTTTGAACTTTTCTAAGATTTGGCGTCTCAAAAATTGCACTTTTTGGAGATATGTGAATGATGACAATTTAACATAATTATTTTTACGCGGGTTATAACCAACAAATAGGAATTCTCCGATAAAAATTGCTATTATTATATTGTTTTCCCTATAATCCTTACACCGAGAGAAAAGATTTCATTGACGCCAAAGAAATGGGTGGATTGATTTTTTTTCATTGATTTCAACGAAAAATTTCTTTGATTTCAATGAAATAATGCATTTGAATTTCAAAGAGAATATTTCATTGCATGTACATAAAGATTTACTTAGTGAGCATATAATAAAGAAACAGTTTCATTGTTTTAAAGAGACGTTTTCATTGGTTCAAAGAAACGTTTTCATCGATCTCTCTCTCGCACCTAACCTCACTTTTTTCTTTTCCGGTTCTCCCGAACGAACGGTTTCGAGTTTCAAGGAGCCAGAAGCTTAGCCTATTTCTGCCGTAGTTCCTTACATACTCACAAAATTTCAGCTTTTTCTGCCGCGTACTTCAGGAAAAAATAGGTTTTGAAATTTTGAGCTGGTAAGAAGAAGGTTTCATTGAATCAGAGACGATATCTTTGAAATCAATGAAAACGGTTCATTGGTTTAAAGAAATGTTTCTTCAAATCAATGTAACTACTTTCCATTGAGTTGAAGATCATTCAAAGAAAAGATAGTATTGAAATTCAGGTATTTAATTTCATTGGCAAAAATTTCCGTGAATCAATGAAACTTTTTCTCTCGGTGTACATTCTTCAAATGATTAGATTTTTTATTTTTTTTATTTTTACCTCTCATAAATTATTAATACCTTTTGTGTAGAATGTTGCAAAAAATTATTATAAAATTGTATACGAAATAAATTCTTAACTATTATTATATAATGCGACAATTATTATTATTTTATTCATTTTATTGCAGTACGTTGCGTCGTCTCACATCCAACTCTTCCAATAATTGTAATTGGCACTGTAATGGGAAAATGTGTATTCGTGAATCTAGAACAAATTTCCGAACCCTTAATCACAAAAGTCACATATTTGCAAAGAGAATCGTTGGACAGAATTCGATACTCTTGGTCTGGTGAAATCCTCGGTGTTGCCAATATTCGTCTAGCCAAATTATTCCTAATCGATAACAATGAAAAGGCTGTCCTTAAACTTTTGGATCTTTCAGTCCAAATAATTGACTTTTTAATTTACGAAACTAGCAAAGACTCCTCAAAAATTCTGGTACTTGTAAAAACGTCGAAGATTCAGTTATGTGGTAGAAAAATTATTATCTATTCTTTCGATCATGAAAAAAAAATTGAGGAATGCGAACGTGTCATAGAATTGCCAAATATGTTGGAATTGTTAAATTATGGTCGAAATACAGATGAAATTATCGTTGTTCCGTTTCTTACGAAACTGATGAATTTTATTGAAATTCAGGTTAGTGGATTAACGCAATGTTCACGACTATTAATAAAGCTGTTCAATTGTTATTTAAAAATTGATTGCAGGAAAATTTCCAAACTCTGAATGTGACAGACGCTTTTTCTTCTGGACATCAGTTGAGAAATATTGCAATCAGTGTTGTCAACAAGTTTATTGTCACTTGCAGTTACGATGGTTTAATAATTGTAAGAAACAAAACCAACATTCAGCAAGTTTTGGAAATTTTTATGTGCCACCATAGACAAGAAGGTGGTGCAAAATTTGCCATTTTGTGTGATAACAACAATACTTTAGTTAGCTTGGGACGAAATGGCGACTTAATTGCTACAAAACTTTGGTAAATCTTTAAAAAAATTAATAAACAAGTGCATTTAAAGAAATTACTAATTGTGACTTAAAGAAAATTATGTAAATGTCTAATTGTGAGATTTTCGAAAATTATAATTAAGCAAATAACCAATTGTGAGAATTTATAAATAAATAGAGACTCAATTCGTATAAAAATTTGGAACATTTTTTTAAACATTAATAAACAAGGACAATTAAGGAAATTACTAATTGTGACTTAAAGAAAATAATGTAAATGACTAGTGAGATTTTCGAAAATTATAATTAAGCAAATGACTAATTCTGAGATTTGTTTTAGCAATCTCGAGGTCGTCGTCACTATGTCTGAAGACGAGAACCTTGCGATAAGCACTCAAGAGTTGAAGGAAGTCATAGTTGAAGATGACGTCACGTGGATCGAGCAACGTCTGGCGGTAAAATTGCACAAAGAGCAGGAAAACTGTGCTGAAGAGCGTAGTTCAATATTGCAAGACTTTTATGATCTACGAACGAGGGTAAGCCGTTCTTATAATCAAATAATAAACGTTTCATCATCCAGAAAATTGCGACAGTTAGTGTGTGACAATATTTTTTTTTCTTCCTTATAGATGAAGCATTGTTTTCGTGAATAACTTTTTTTTCCCAGATTTTAATGTCAGGTTACTCGAAGTGGTCCAAAACATAGAGAAAATTCGTTTAGAAAAAAGTCCAAGTGCATATGTATGTGTGTGTGTGTGTGGCAGGCTCGCAAAATTCAAATCACTGTATCTCAAGAACGACTTTAACAATCAAACTGAAATTTGGTAGGGGAGAACGGGGGAATCGCAGTCACTAAGGAATATTTGCTTTTTTCTGTAAATAAAACGTCGTTTCTGCCAAAAAGTAATGGTGGTTGGATACTTCATCAACTATTATTGAAAATCAACAGCATGAAAATCACGAAAGCAATCGTATAAATGTGTTTTTCATTCTTTTTCAAAACATGTGCAGCGACTGCCATTATCGGACGATTTGGGTAATCACGGTCGCCTTTTCGGGAACTGTGGTCAATTACGGGGTATCTACAGTCACCTTTGGTACAATACCATCCGGTCGTTAGCTTTTGTTGTTTAGCTGACAACGATTTTTTATAGAAGGCGATTTTATAGAAACCAATACCATATTACGGAAGATATAATTGTTTTTAATTTTTTTTATTTCCTCGTGCAAATGTAACGCTTATCAATATAGCTATTATAAATCACAGTATTTTGGTACAGTTATCTATCCTCTCTTAAAATGTATTAATATAACTCATTTTATACTGTCTTACGTAAAGATTTAATAACATAACAGTCTCTTTTAAAGTATAACAAAACCTGAGATTAATTTTCTCAGTACAACTTTACTATACTATCAGTTTCTTTTGATAAAAAATCTAACCTCAAAAATTCTAGCCTCATGTCAACACCGAAATCTCCATCAAATTGAACACATTTTTACGTATATTTTTCAATTCGTCAATTCTTATTCGTTTCTAAGTTATTACTAAGTCATTAGTTGAACTGAATTTCTATTATTAATACATACATACCGTGATGTTTACGGTGAAAAATTCATTTGACGTGCGCCGGCGAATTGTGCCGGTAACTCACTGGCGTCCCTCGACTACCATTGCCCCGCGCACGTGATCGTCGTTACCCCGACAACCGCGAAGATTTTTTATATCAAATTTCAATATATTTATTTACGGAATCAACATTCTAACATGGGGAAATTGAAGCTACAAGTCCGAAAAATACATGAAAAACGGTTAGATGTGATTTTAACGTGAATAAGTTATGCAAAACCCTTATTTAAAATACTGCTTTTCTTATAAAAAAGGAGTGCATAATCTAAAAATCATTTCATTTGTTTATTTCTTCGTAGTATGATTGGCACGGAGTATTAAATTAGTTAATTAGTATATACGTAAGCTGATTGAGCAAAAAAAAGTTTGATATATTCGATAGTTGATGCAAAAATAAGGTGACCGGCATTGCCCGGTGACTGCGATTTCCCCGTTCCCTCCTACACCGATGGAGCATCAATGCCTCTTCGTGATAGTACCTCGTTTCTACACATCCCAAGTGTACACAGACCCAACTCGACACGGGCAATTGAACACGAATTCAACTCGACACATGGCAACTCAACGCAGTGAAACTGGACACATCACGAACTCGACACGACGAAAATCGACACATCATTAATTCGACACAGCAAAACTCATCCGTGTCCTAACTCGACACAACAAAACTGTACCGCGTGCAACTCGACGGGACAAAACTGTACTGTGGCACAACCGAACACTGTCAAACTCTCCAGTGGCACAACTCGACACAGCTTAAATCTCCATGGCTCAACTCGACATGGCCGAACTATACCATGGCGCAACTCGACATAGGCAAACTGTACTATGGCGCAACTCGACACGGCCAACCTGTACCAAGGCTCAATTCGACACGGCCAACCTGTACCAAGGCTCAATTCGACACGGCCAACCTGTACCAAGGCTCAATTCGACACGGCCAACCTGTAAGAAGGCTCAATTCGACACGACGAAACTCGACACATCACAAACTTGACACTGCAAAACTCACCCATAGCTCAGTTCGACACAGCAATACTGTATCTTGGCTCAGTTCGACACGGCAAGATTGTACCGTGGCTCAACTCGACACGGCAGAGTTATCACATGGCTCAACTCGACACGTCCCAGTTCGACGCAGGGTGGACGATTGGTAAACAAAGTTTGGCGCAGTTGAACACCGGCTCAACGCGATACATATGATAAAACTATGTATCGCGTTGAAACGAGGCCCCGCTTTGTTTTGTGAAAATTTACGAAAAAGTTCAGACATCTTGTCAGGTTTTATAATACTTTGAATTTTTCGAAAAAAGTCTGCACGCTCTCTAGTTGTCGCAATTTTTTGGCTAATGAGCTAAAGAGTTCTTAACAAATAAAGCAATGTAAGAGGACAGTCAACATTGAATTTGAGCCAAATATATGAAGCGGTTTGGATTTTACAGAATTTCGAATTTTTGACAAATTCGTTTTATCGTTCGAATTGAAATCGACTTCGACCATCGCAGCTCGAATTTCCTACAAGAACTTTTATCTAGCCATTGCAATCTTACACACGTTTACATCAAAATAGGAGAAAAAAGTCGCGCCTTTTACATTGCAAACTTTTTTTTCTTCAAGATATAGAATTTGGCATTCATTATCGTTCTCGAGTCACATATTCTACATTGAAAAAAAAATGTAATTGATTCAATAAATCCATCGTTTGCGGGCTGCCAAAAACAAGCGTTATCAACTTAATTTGAATTCTAATCCTTCCAATTCCATACGGGATCGAAACAATAACTCTAAAATAAGCAAAATAATATTTTATGTCACTCCGTGTGAGAAATGCGTACTTCTCGCACTAGTGGCATAAAGTTGTATAGGAAACTCGTGCGAGAAACTTTTTCTGAACTCATGTGATTGATTGATGACTCGCCTTCGGCTCGTGTAGCAAACTCACACTCGTCAGAAAAAGTTTGATCGCACTCGTATCGTAATATACTATTATTATTTCATTGTTAAATGGGATTGAATGAATAAGAACTAGAGTTAATTCAAAAATACTTCTTTTGGCAGCCCGGAAACGATGGATTTATTGAATCAATGAAATTTTTTTTCTGTTTACAAGCCATTTTAGCATGATTTAAAAAAAGTGACTGTTCCGTTTCTGATTCCGGAATTTACAGATTCGACTTCTGGTTAGAAAATTTAACCTAAATTCTTTTTTCTTTAAGATATCGAATATTGGTCTTCACGATCGTTCTCAAGTCGCATAGTCTACTTCAGAAAGTACCGGTTACAAGTCTTTTTACGATGATTTAAAAAAAAAAGTGACTTTTTTCCGTTTCTGATTTCAGAATTCACAGATCCGACTTCCAATCAGAAAATCGAAAATAAATTATTTTTTCTTTAAGATATCGAATTCTGACCTTCACTATCGTTCTCAAGTCGCATATTGTACCCCAGAAAATATCGTTTGCATGCCTTTTTACGATGATTTTTAAAAAAAGTGACTTTTTTCCGTGTCTGATTTCAGAAATCACAGATCCGACTTCCGGTCGGAAAGTCCAAGCAAAAAAAAAAATTTTCTTTAGGATATCGAATTTTGGCCTTCACTATCATTCTCAATTCGCATATTCTACTAAAGAAAATACCGGTTACAAACCTTTTTGTCATGATTTTAAACAAGGATGCAATTATTTTCCTCATTATTTTTCATTATTAACAAAGCTTCCTCCAGGAGGAAGTCATTTTCGATTGATATACTTCCTCATAGAGGGAGTTTGGCAAAAACCGAAAATAGTGAGGAAGCAATGTGCAAAGTTCTACTTTGCATCCTTGTTGCTAAGTGTGAAAATATTTTTCTGAAAATTTCTGATTTTTTTTTAAGTTTCTTAAAATTGTCCACGATTTTATTTGACTTTGTTTAAGTAGACTACATTATTTTTTCCATAATTATTTTTCTACTAAATATTCTGTCTTTTTCAGCTTAAGCTTCTACTGGACAGAAATGAACAACAATCGGCAAACGCCCAGCTGCCAATTTCAGATTTCGATCTGGACCACGTGACCCGTTCTCAAAAAATACACGAAAACATTGTAAATAAAAAAGAACTCTCCTTAAAGCTGGAAGAAGAAATATTTCAGCGTGATGAAGTAGCAAAGTATCTCCGCGAATTATGCTGGGACTGCATGGAAGTTCCAGCTTGTAGTCTGTTATCAATCAATGGAGAAACAGCAGTCGATAATTTCCCCATGCCTCGAATTTCAAAAATTAAGGAAGATCGACGAAAATGGGAGAATTTTACAACTGAATTCAAACCCCCAGAAAATGGTAAAAAAGAGGTGATCGAAAAGGTTTCTGACAATTTGTTGATCATGGGAACAACGACCCATCGCTGGATACCAGAAATACCAATTTTGCTTGGCAATCAAATGAAAAAATTTGTCAGCTTCACCGAAGGTCGCAGATTATGTACAATGATCAGGGATCAGGAAAGAAAATTAAAAATCTACTTCAACAAACATTTTGAAGACATGCGAGCGGTCAAGGATCATGAATTAGCTATGGCAGCTCAGAATATTGATGAAATACAATATTGCGCAGCAGAATTGAAGAATATGTTTTGTATTGAATGGACAAAACCTGATGACATGTTACAACCTTTGTGGCATTGCAGCGAAAAACCAGAAACCACTGTTACTGTCACCGATGAAGAGATTTTGTCCGGGCGTGCTGCAACTTTCTTGGAACGAGACGTTCGTCGGGAATTGATCAGGAAACAAAAAGAGGAAAGTCTAAAATTAAATGACGAGTTTCGTGAAGAAGCTCTGGAAAAAATGATGGATGGATTGTTGGAAGTTAGGTTGGTAGTACTGAAAAAAATTTAGTTTTAATATTCCCATTGATCAATCATGATAATCTTGACAATAGTTGAGTGATGCCAGTTTATTAGTGATTCATCACTCTTTTTGCTTTCTCAAAGAGGAAACTTCGTTTTTATGATTTTTTTAAAAAGATTTCCATGTCACTACACTCCGAATGTTCTAAAACATTGAGAAAAGTGGTTTAGAATAAATTTCTGCGTGTATGTGTATATGTGAGTGCGTGTGCAGAATTTCGAAATTCCAAGAACTCAAAAATCGTTCGACCGATTGAGCTGGAATTTCGCACACAAGTGAAACAGCAGTTTGTCTTTAATCGTTGCAATTTTTTGACAAAATTTATGTAGATTTTTAGACTTTATAGCTTTTTGTATTTTTTGAAAAAAGGATGTTTACGCTCTAACTCTTCTAACATTTATGATATTTTGCTAAATAGTTCTTTATAAGTGTAGATACATTTAATGATATTTGATATTGAATTTGGCTAAAATCGGAAAAGCGGTTAGGATTTTATGGAGTTTTGGAATTTTCGAAAAATTTACAATACTGCGGTAACTATGCAAAATATGAAGTACAGCGCGCAAATTTTGTACGTAAACGAAATAATATTTAGATATATTAGATTATACCCGAGTCAAAATGTTAACCCTCGGTTAGCCCTCCGGGAAACCCAAATCCTTTGACGAGGCAAAAGTCGACGCCGGTTTCACCCTCCGTACAGCCGACAGTGACCCTGCTTGGAGGGGCAATACGCAGACTCTACACATCACCAACTCTACACATCACCAACTCTACACATCACCAACTCTACACATCACCAACTCTACACATCACCAACTCTACACATCACCAACTCTACACATCACCAACTCTACACATCACCAACTCTACACATCACCAACTCTACACATCACCAACTCTACACATCACCAACTCTACACATCACCAACTCTACACATCACCAACTCTACACATCATCAACTCTACACATCACCAACTCTACACATCACCAACTCTACACATCACCAACTCTACACATCACCAACCCTACACAAGTATCGATTCACAAAACTCTCACCGGCAAAACTCTCACCGACGAAACTCACATCGGCAAAACTCTCACCGGCAAAACTCACACCGGCAAAACTGTCACTGGCGCAACTCTACACAGGAAAAATTGTCACCGGCAAAACTCTCATCGGCGAAACTCTCCACAGGCAAAACTCTCACCGGCAAAACTCACATCGGCAAAACACTCACCGGCAAAACTTTCACTAACAAAACTCTCAACAGTTAAATTCACCCCAGTAAAATTCGACACGTCAATATCGTCCCGAGATATATTCAACGCGTGCTCAATTCGCCATGACAAAACTGTGCACACGATCGTCTTTTGAGGCAAAAACTGTACACAGCCTTAACGCCATCAATCAAGATTTTCACCAATTCACCAAAGTCCCAACTCTACACAAGCTCAACTCTACACATTCACCAATTCACACCCAATACCATCTGCAGGTAAGGTAGAAACTTATATTGGGGGAAACCCCCAACGTATTGGGGTTTCTGTGGTAGGCTCAGCGGACGGTCCGGGAAATTCAACGGTAGGTTCGACGGAGGATCTAGGAGATTCTGCGGTAGGCTCAACGGGGGTCTGGGAGGTTCTATGGTAGGTTCTATGAAGGTTTTTGAGGGTCTGCTTCACCCTCCGTGACCCTCCGTTAAGTCGAGACGTCTACTCTCTGCCATTTGGGGAATCTGGTCGGCTGAAATTTAAATGTTAATCTATACGCGATACCCTGCATTCACCCTGCAGACTGCTTCCTTTCACCCTCCCAACTCCGGCAGTAAATCTCAGTCATTTTAGGTTAAACGGAGGGTAAAATTTAAAGACTCGGGTATAATTTAATAGAGATAGGTAAACGGGTTTGACTTATATAGAAATTAGGCCTTGATCATTCCAAGTCCTCTTAGGGATTTTCGTCCAGACTCTGATTATTCGGAGTCTACCTAGGGATTTTTAAAAATTCTTCCTAAAATATTCAAACAAAACACAAACATTTTGCAAGGTTTATGCCTCTTAAAAACTTTTGTCATTTAATAGTAGCCAGGATTGCTACGATTATTCGTATCATAAAATTTTGTTCTTATGGGTTTCCGATTTTGAATTATTGGTATTCAAAGATGGGAGGATGAGATAAAAAGAGATCCTCCAAAGCCAGACTGTCTACTAAACAAAGATTCCTCGACCTGTACCGAAAAAGAAATGGAAGCTTTAGAGATATACCGAATAAAATGTCAAGAACTGAAAGTGGAAAGAGAGAAGTACAGAAAATTGCTAGAAGATAAAATATCGTCAGTGCAAGGTTCGCTTTCACTCTTACCGGATAACGTTGCGGTGCATCACAAGACAGACACTATGCTTTGCAGCCTAATGATGTCTAAACTTTATTAACAGACGCTTTGAGGCGAGATGCTAACGCGTTTGACCGCAAACTCGATGTCTTTTACCTCGAGCGAATGAAGATTGAGTCTGCGGTCTTGCAAGAGACGTTAATGCGATTGCGGGAGTCTCAGAGGCACTCGTTGAGACGACGAGGAATGGAAATAATGCGTTTGGCTCACAACGAGCTGGATTCAGCGACGAAAGAACTTCGGAATCTCATCGAAATCTCAACAACCCTCGAAACTGTCGTTAATGACACGAGAAATCGTTATGAAATATTAACGAAACGCGATAAACTTTTGGAAGGAAAATTTCGCGGTGAATTTCCGGATCTGAAGCAACCAATGGTCGAGCATCTGCTTCGGCAATATCGTAAACGACCGAGAAACATACAATTGACTTGTACTTCTATTACTTACTTGACGGAACTTGCCAGGTGTTTGGTTGGCGGTGAAAAGTCGGAAATATTGCCCAGAGATTGTTTGGACTTTCTCCGAGGGATGGACAGCCTTGATGTTATGCCAAACAATCTGCCAGCTCAGATAGATGCTAGTCATTGGCATCTTTTGTGCAAACTCAGGAGGGCCAAAGTTGAGCTAGAAATTAAGGTAGTATTCGATTTTATTTTAGTACTACGATTTACTCGATATACTGATCGAGCGCTACACCGTTTTGCTCTAGATGAATCCAAGACTCGTGAAAGTTCAATTCCTCGAAACCCTTCCAACCCTCGGGACCCTCTTTATCCTTCGGTATCCCCTTTATTCCTCGATACCTCCTTTATCTCTCGTTACTCCCTTCATCTGTCGGTACGCCCTTTATCCCTTGATACACTAGCAGGTCTAAACACCGACGAAAGCACCGAATGCTTTTCAAATATTAAAAACATCGGGATTTTGGTCGAAATTACTGTAACTGTAGCAAATGGTGCGACTGCTGCTTCTTAAAAAACGCAAGAAGTATTGGTTTTGTTCCATTTAACTAAACGGCTTTATTTGGATTTTTTATTTTCACATATCCCGTGAAGAAAAATATTAGGGTTGCCCTAAGATAACTTAGGGCCCTATCGGGCTTTAATGTGGACACCATAAAAAGGAGTTCCATATCACTCCCAATTAGGGACCTACTAAGGAAACTGTAGGGTTTCATGCCGACATTTAATGGGGCTATATTAGGGCAAGTAATTAAGGGCCCAGTCAGGCTTAATCATGGCACCAAGTAAATAAATCAATAATAATTTCTCCACGTAAGGGCCTCATAAGGCAATTCTAGGTTGCCACGGCGAAGTTTAATAAGGGCTTGATAGGGTAATCACTTAAGGGCCCAGTCAGGCTTAATCGTGGCATCAAGTAAACAAATCAATAATAATTTTGCCACCTAAGAGTCTCATAAGGCAATTGTAGGTTTCCATGGCGAAGTTCAATAAGGGCTTGATTGGGTAATTCCTTAAGGGCCCAGTCAGGCTTCATCATGATACCAAGTAAACTAATTAATCATAATTTTACCAAATAAAGATCTCATAAGGCCATAGTGAAGTTTAATAAGGCCTTGATAAGTTAATTAATTAAAGGCCCAGTCAGGCTTAACCATGGTATAAAGTAAACAAATCAATAATAAATTTGCCAGATGGGCATCTTATATGGCAATCCGAGGTTTCCATGGCAAAATTGGTCGGTCACCTATCCAACTAATGACCGTCGAAGTCAGCCAGGTAGTCACCCATTGTAATATTGGCCCTCAGGTCAGTCAGACAATCACACACCTAGATACAAACGAACGAATTCGCGCCAACGATAAAACAAGCAATTTTGTGGAATATAATTATAGATGACAACAACGATGTACCCTATTCGATATAACCAATTTCTGTAAAAAACTAACTGAATGTGCTTTTATTTTTACACATCAGACGCAGTCATGTGAATCTATCAAGTTCTGACTATATTATATTAATTTTATTTCATATTTCATATTACAGTCATTCAAATAGACAAAAAAATTGCATATTCATATAATTTGAATACCCAAGAGAGCTAAGGCGCAGCGCAACTACACCATCCGGAGGGTTCTAGGTTCGATTCCCGTCAATGTAAAAAAAAATGTAATATGTTTTTTCAGCGATTAATATGTACCATCGTGTAGAGAAAGACGAAATATCTAATTAAAAGTGCAGCATTACTCAACTAAATAATAACAAATATATATTTATAAATTAAATTTCTTTATTATTTTAGTAAGGACTTAATAGGGCAGCCTTAAAAGGTCCTCATTATTTTGCCTTTAAAGGCCCCTAACGTTTCGCCCCCCTCATAAGGCCCTTAAGAGAATTAGGGAATATTCATCGGGGCCTTGGAAGAACCCTGATAAGAATTCTTCACGGGATCTTGACTTATTATTCAATTTGGTGCTATTTGATCGCCGAAAAAGATTTACATTTTGTAGGTCATCGGTGGGACTCGAATCTGGAAACCTGCGGATATGAATCTGAGCCTTAGACCACAAGGCTCACATCTTTGTAAATATGTATTTTTATCGAGGGGTAAGCCACTCTCGATTTAGGTGTACCAATGATTTCATCGACTTCGTTGATTTCGTGTGATTTCAAGAATGAATTCATAGATTTCACACAATCACGATTTCTATGATTTCAGATTACTTTAATAATTGAAAGCATGATTTCAATATATTGGGAATCAGATTGAAACCGTCACATAGAGCATGCATGTAATATACAAATTGTTGTTTGATAATTTTTAGCGGTTTAAGAGTCAGATGACGAAGAAAAAAAATTGCAATTTTAAAACTATTTCTTTATTAGTTTGAAGATATTTCCCGGAATCTCCAAGCCTGCTTTCGCGATCTCGGGCGGAAATATCGCTAGACAATATTGCTTAATTTATATACCCACGAAAATTCATGGGTACAGGGACTACGCGATTTTGGTTTTGTTTCGTACCAATTGCAAATGTGCCAAATTCTTTCGTGTTTCCACTCACTCGAGTATTCGTGGCTCTTCAGCGTATATACACACGGAGAGAAAAATATAGTACTCATTCCCAGATTCGTATAGTAATCGGGATCCGAAGTGGAAACATGGCATTTTTTTCCAGACACATACAAAGATTTACTATGCGTCGCCCGCTGAACTATTTACGCTAAATACGTTACCGGGCGACGCCTAATAAATCTTTGTATGTGTCTGGAAAAAAATGCCATG
This sequence comes from Ephialtes manifestator, assembly GCA_963970395.1. Lineage (NCBI taxonomy): Eukaryota > Metazoa > Arthropoda > Insecta > Hymenoptera > Ichneumonidae > Ephialtes > Ephialtes manifestator. The sequence continues at coordinate 21,000,146 of OZ019974.1, read as the reverse complement.
TTTTCATTTTGGATCCCGATTACTATACGAATCTGGGAATGAGTACTATCATCCTTCTCTCGGTGCACTGAGAAAAAAGCATATCGTTGATTTAACAATTTCACATGATAAAACGAATATAGGAAGGCTTGCAACGTTTTATGATTGAAGCGATGATAATATAGTTCAATAAACGATACTTGCAAAGTTATTGGAAACAAACGTTGAAATCGTATATGCAACAAAACGGTATATTTGAAACTATTATTATTTTGATGATTACTACTATAATTATTTTTGCTATAACCATAAAATAGAAACGTTCCTTCTGGGAATTATATTTATGGTTCATCCAATTATTTTCTTATATTTGCTATAACCATAAAACAGAGACGTTCCTCCCGGGAATTATAGTTTATAATTAGATTATCGTCGGACTAACTATATTTTTTATTAAATTACTATTTTTTTGTCTCAGTGTACCTTGAAAGTACGCTAAGCTTAAAACTATTATTACGATAAATTACAGGCATTCCATCATTTTATTGTTACTTATTTAATAAATCGTTATTTTTGTCCGCACGTATCGAGTTTCGCTCTATGTCCCAAACATGAATGATCTAATGTTGTGCTCGTAACACTCGAGCGGCAAATACAGGCGAAGAAATTAATTTTTGTGATTTAATTTTAATTTTATGATTTCAGACTTTTTGATTATTATTTCATGAATTCATGAGATTTCAATCTCATTTCAAAGTGAATTAAAAAATGTTTTGCGATAAAGAATTACAAACGATTTTCGGTGATTTCAGCTGATTTCATCCGTTTTCAACCGATTTCGTGCGATTTCATTGATATTTTCCTAGAAAGTGGTTTAATGAATTCAAGAGTGGATAGCCCCTCGATTTTTATTGTCTATTTAAAATATACTGACATGGAAATAATATATTTTTGATAATATATACGAATATAGAACTTTTTGCCGTATTATGTGGATATCATATTATACGTTATATATAAATAATCTGACATATATAATCTAACATTTTATTCTTAGGCATTTAGATGATCGCATCTGGAGTTATTAAAATAAAAACACGTGTAATCAATTTTCACTTGTAATATCACAAGAGCTTTGAAATTATCGGATATTTCCTGACAGGTTCGTTGCAAACAAATGAACGAGTCAAGTTTTCCAGGTTAAAAAATCACGAGCGCGTAGCGCGAGTGATTTTTATGGAAAACTTGACGAGTTTATTTGTTTGCAGGGAACCTGGAGGGAAATATCAGATTAATTTCGAAGCTCGAGTGGTATTCGGGGGATTATTTTTTCTATTCAAATTGCGACAAATGGATTTGCTCCATGAGACAAAAATTATCGTTCTGACAAGGAAATTTCATAATCAGAACAAAAACCTTTTAATTCATGTTTAAAGTATTGAAGTTAAATACACAATTGTTATAGACATTTGTATATTGATTCCAGACTGAGGTTTTAGATTTAATCGTATTAACAGGGACATTTCCCTTTACTTTTTCATCAATAGTTTGCAAGGATTCAACTCCAAACCTACTCATATCAAATAAAAATCCTTTGACTGCCACAATAAAATTCAATCTGTCAGTTTGACAGATGGTTGACGCGGCTAAATGATTTTTTAGTTTTATATATATAACCAACACGCAAAATTATCAAAAAATTATCAGTATAATACCGTGTAGCTTGCCCCACGTGACGTCGAATGGTGCAATTCCATTGGTCGAAATTTGGATGGGAAAAATAATCACCGAAATTGATTATTTTAAATATTACATATTGACTCGCAATAAATTCGACAAGTTCTCATCTTGACACATGTATAAAGTACATACATCGCACTGTTAAAGTGACTGACCTTCTGAGTTAGAAATTACCCTCGGCTTTGCCTCGGCCGACAATTACATGTGATCTGAGACATTTCTTACTTTACTGCCCTAGGTGTGTAATATACTATTAAACGTAATTATACAAATGTACAGATCATATCATATTTAGAACTTCCTCGTACTTCAAATAGACAATCACGATAGATTCTTATAAATGTGTAAATAGCCGAGTGATCCGAAGGTTAAATTTACATCCTCAGGGTTGCGGTTTCGAGTCGCACCGATGACATAACAAATTATAATTGTTATCCGCTATCAAATACGTACCAAACTGCCAAATAAGACCGAAAATAAAATCAAACGATGAAAACAGAGTCGTTTGGATAAATTTTCGGTCGGTTTCGTGGTCCTTCAACTTGCTAAGGCATTCAAATTTTCGGTGCTTTCGATCAAAATTTCGGTGATTTTGATATTTGAAAAGCACTCAGTGCTCACCGGTGCTTTTTCAGTGGCTGACCTTTGTTCTTTCAGTGTTTAGTTCGGTACGCAAACCTGCTAGGGTACTCACTGTTATACCTCGGTACCCCCTTTATTCCTCGGTATCTCATTTATCCCTCGTTAGCCCCTTCATGTCTCGGTGCGCCCCTTTATCCCTCGGGACCAAGAATGAAATAAATTTGTTGTTAATTCTGCAGATCAAAAGCTGCGCCGTGGATTTGGCTGAAGCCGAACAAACTTTTGTAACCCATCAAAAAGCTTGCTCGAATTCCGAGACGCGACTATTACAGCTAAAAGCCGAGATGAAAGAACGCGAGATGGAACATTGTGGGGCTCTCGAAGACATGCAAGTTCAGTTGGTGCTGAAGATGGGTCAAATAGAATGTCGATTGTGTGGCGATCCTAACGAGCTGACTAATGGGTTACTCGTGCCGTTCCATGTGGTCGAACGTGCGAACAACAAGATTATCGCAGAGGGACGTAACAAGATCGTTGCTATGAGGAAAACTGTAGAATTTCGCAGAACTACTTTGTGGCGAGAGTGGCGTCACAAGTGTATGAGAATAATGCTGCAAGACTTGAAAGAAGAGTTAAAGGTGTTGCAGGGCGTTAAAGTTACGAAAGAGATGCAATATTATTTGCAGACATATTTGCAGTCTGTTGGAGAAGAAAAGGAAGCTAAAATATATGAGCGAACAGTCATGTCAATGAAAGAGGTAAATTAAATCAATATTTTCTTGCTATTTTCGAGGCAAAACGACAAGATGTTGTTTACTTATTTTTAAGTGGTGCCTCGTTTGAATATGCTATCAAATATGTGAAGGTATATCGCGTGATGTGAGAAAGAAAGTCAGGTTTCGTTGGACAAAAACACGTTTCAGAGATTCCAGAGGATGCTGAAGGAAGAAAAACGACAACTCATCGAAGCCAGTCACAAAATTACGATCTGGCGAATGGAAAACAAGAGGCTAGTAGACGCGATTGAGAAAACGAAGTTGTCGAGTTTCAAGGCTTCCATGCTCGCACACAATGGAACACGGGAGCGCGATGTAAGACATCGTCGCACTAAACTAAAAGTTATCATGAAAAAAACGAGACTCACGAAGAAAATACAGGATAACTACGAGGAGCTGCTAGCGCTGCAGACGCAACTCGAACTCTTGAGACTCAAGACTTATCCCACTCTCAGGCTCAAAGGCCTCGTCAAGGACAAAGCGGCGATCAATAAAACAGAGTGAAAATATAATCTTGTAACTTGTTTTTTTTTGTGCAAATAAACAAAATCTTACTGAACGCGGTTTATAATTTATTTAATGAGAATCTTATTTCGTAAAATTCAACCAACGTAAATTAGCAATCAGAAAATACTTTTAGCCCACTTAAATTTATATTTTTCAAGGTTTGCTGTAGCAACGTAATGCCTTGGAACCCTCACTACCCCTCGGTAACTCTCACAAGCCGCTATACCTCAGGACCCCCCCCCCCAAGCCTCAAGGACATGTGCCCCTCAGAAATTCCTCATCACCCAAGGTCCTCTCTATGCCCCAGGATCCACTATATCTTTCGGGACTCTAGATATACAATTAGAACCCCGCCATCTCTCGGGTAGTCCTCTATCTCTCCGGAAATCCATATCCCTCAGGAACCCGCCTATCTCTCGGGGCCCCTTCACGATCTCCATCCTTCCCTCGAGAACCCATATCCTTCGGGAACTCCGACTCTCGGGAACTCACCTATCTCTCGGAGTCCCTTCAGGATCTCCATCCTTCGCTCGGGAACCCATATACTTCGGGAACTCCGACCCTCAGGACCCCTTCAGGATCTCCATCCTTTCCTCGGGAACCCATATCCCTAGGAAACCCCTCGCCCCCGGTAACCAGCCTATCCTTCGGGGCCCCTTCAGGATCTCCGTCTTTCCTCGGGAACCCATATCCTTTGGGAACCCCTAATCCTGGAAAACCCTATCCTACGGGAAATCCTATCCTTCGGGAAATCCTATCCCTCGGGAACCTCTATCCCTCAGGTACCCACCTACCCCTCAGGTACCCGTCTATCCCGCGGGATCCCATATCATTCGGGAACTTCTATCCCTCGGGAACCCCTATTCCTCGGTAACCAGCCTATCCCCCGGGAACCCCTATTCCTCGGTAACCAGCCTATCCCCCGGGAACCCCTATTCCTCGGTAACGAGCCTATCCCCCGGGAACCCCTATTCCTCGGTAACTAGCCTATCCCTCGGGGCCTCTTCAAGATCTCCATCCTTCCCTCGGGTACCCATATCCTTTATGAACCCCTAACCCTGGGAAACCCTATCCTACGGGAAACCCTATCCTTCGGGAAATCCTATCCCTCGGGAACCTCTATCCCTCAGGTACCCGCCTACCCCTTAGGTACCCGCCTATCCCTCGGGATCCCGTATCCTTCGGGAACTCCGATCCCTCGGGAACCCCTATTCCTCGGGAATCTCTATCACTCCGAAACCCTTATCTCCGAAAACCGGATCCCGACCCCTCGAACACTTCATTAAGCAGGCTATAGAATCCAGCTTCTCTATTTTCTCACACAGCGGCTGCGACGACAGTCAGATATTTTTACAATATAGAGAGACAAATATTCGGTCACCACAACAGTTCTGCTCAAATTACACATGTGTGGTCTGCTGAACCGAATGACTATCAATGAAACAAGAGAAATCTGCGTTGCCCGAATTAATAATTAATGCAACAATATTATTGTCTACTCCGTTGGTTAATTTGTTTTATTTAACAACCGATGTTTACTAGTATAGATAACTCGACCAATTTCTTATCCGGTTGCATGTCCTAATTTGTTTTTAAAGAATAATAATCATTTTAATTTATCAACATTATTTACTCATGGTACAAAGACGGTCAACTAAGGTCACGATATTTTTGTTTTTCTCCGATACTTTTTAAATATGAACTTGTGTATATGTGACGTGACGATAACAGTATGAGGTCTTTGTATTTAAAAAATGTAACATAAAAATGGCATTGCCAACCAATAAAAATCTCGATTTATACATAACAATAATACTATCGATCGTCCGATATGAGACGTATTTCCCTGTTCACCAGTGGACTTTCTTGGACGTAACGAACGAACTGATAGCATTGCCCGGGGAAGTACCACTCAGCCACAGTTTATTTATGATGAAGCGTAACCCTGACTCTCCGATGTAAATGTATATACTAATTCTGTGCGCGATGTACGTGACTGCAATACTCAATTGTATGCGTGTATTCCTCTTCTTCTTCTCTCTCATTCTCTCTACATCTCTATGTACTCACTGCAAGCCACAGAAGCCGCAACATGAAATACGATCTAAAAACAAAGACTGATGAATAAGAAAAATACATAACAAAATTATCTCAAAAAGACGGATTTTTTTAACATTCTTTTGCATTCTGATAATCCTGTAGCGGAAAACGGGGCAGATTAAGCAGATGGGGCAAAACGGGCAGCGAAAGAATAAATCTTAACTGAATAAATTTTTTTTATCGCAATAATTTTTTTTCTGTTTATACGATTTTGTAAATAATTTACTAACAATTGTATTTAGTAATGGTAGCAAACTTGCACATTTCAGATATGTTCTCCTTGAAAAGTTTCCATATAAAAAAGATTCAGGATCATTGATCGGACAGTGTCGGAAAAATATCTTTAAAAAATTCGTGTAAACGAACATTCATTATCAAATTCTGAAAGAAAAAAAATCACACATATTTAAAAAAACCAAAAATTTTGAAAATGGCGAAAACGAAATTTTCAGCTTTATTTAAAAAATCTATTTAATAAAATCATACCTATTTAGAAAAATCCGACAATTGAGTGGACAAAAAAGATCGAATTTTCTCAAAAAATGTACAAAATGTGTTTTAAAAAACTTGGCATTATTATTACACAAAATGAATATTCTTAGTAATTCGAATCTAATCAAACCTTTGATTCTGAATTAATGTAGAAATCTGTAAAAAATTATTTTCAAATGAACTACTATTTTGTTTTTAACGTCAGTCCATTTTGCCCCCACTTATATACAGTACTTTCATTGCAAGTTATTTCATATGTCCTCTGTTACTATCGGAGAGTCAAGACCGCTGGGCAAAGAGGTCCGGGGTGAGGATAAATGGGAGGTGATGTTACCAGGCAGATGCAACGACAGACAGTGAACTGTCTAGGATTATAATCGTCTTTGAATCTAAAGAACGGTCTGTATTAATGTGAATTGAATTGATGAACGAACCAACGGAGGGGAAAAGAGTGAGACAGAGATAGAGAGGAGAAGAGCACTGAGAGTTGGTCCGACTTGGTTACAAGAAGACAAGCGTGTATATCCCCCTCTACTAGTCGTCACCAAAGAAGAAAAAGAAGAAGGACTTGTTGGACCTATATAAGCGGCGTTCAGATTTGCCAGAATGATCCTGGAGACGTTGACACAAGTGTCTGCTACTCTTGCTACGGACTGTGACAAATAATCGCCTTACCCTTCGCACCGTGAGTGCTTATTAAATTCGTGCTCGAAGATATCAGCCCTTGGGCATCGATTTATCATGTTGTCCCGAGGATACCTCCTCGTTTTCCTGGCGACTGCGCTCGTCGGGATAAGCCTCGCCGAAGAGCCCACCACAAAGGCTCCAACTTGTAAGTGAAAATTCACTTCCTGGGGATTACGAAAAAAAAAGAAAAAGTTATTCAGTGACACTTCGAGTATTTCTGAGCCTAAGGAGGTTTGAGTGCTTCACACCAGGCAAATCAGTGCTGGATTGTTTGTATCGGTTTTTTTTTGTAAGTTTTGAGAATTTATTGACAGAGGAAAAAAATATTCGGTGTTGAATTTGAGAATAAAAAAACAATTATTTTGTTCAGTTTTTGCCTTCAAAAATCGGTATTTTTTGCCAATCTTAAAGTTTCTGCAATTTGTTTTATTCCGCAAAAGATTCGCTACACAATGTTTTATAGTATTAAAGGTTTTGTAATTATTGACATTTTTGAAAAAGTACTTATTTGTTCTGAATTTATAAGAAAAATCTGTAACTTTTTTGCTATTTTTATGCGGTATGACTTGATTTATTCTTTTGAAGATGCTCTATAAATTGACCATTTAGATATTCAACATTTGTAACCGTTTTTTAATTGCAAAGAATTCTGAAAATGGAATTTTCGTTCAGTTTTTACACCAAATAATGAATAGTTTGCTTTATTAATATTAATGCCATATCGTTGTTCTATTGTGTAAAAGGTGATCTAGAAATTGGAAAACTAGTAGTTCTACAAGTATAGACGTTTATTGTGAGTTGATTGCACAATTCGTGACGATCGAACAGGAAAAGATTAAATTGATCGTTCCACAAGAGACGGCACATATAATTTATCCTGTTAAAATGTCAACATCGACGCAAATGACTCACAATATTGCTGAAATCGGTCATTACTAATTCTATCGTTAAATTTTGGACATTTGTTTATGAACCGATTTCTTGCCGGTTAAAAAACAGGCTCCTATTTTTTAACCATTGATACTATAAAATATGTATATGGCTATGTATATGTAAAATATATTTGTAGAGCGTCTGTCAAGCTACCAAATGAGCTAACCCGCATTAAAATCGATAGAGAATTACAGACTTAACGTGAAAATAAACTTTTATAAAATTTCAGAAATGAACATTGATCGCTAACGGTTTTGCAAATCTATTCTTATTGATATTTTTCTAGATTAAAAGCACATGATGCATTAGAAATCGACTTCCACAACTATTATTAAGGCGCATAAAACATTGTAAGAAATTTAAACAAAAAATGCAGTACCGATTTTATGAGTGCAAAGCACTTTTACCTCCTTAAAAAATCGGTAAGGTCGTTTCAAGGCTTCACGATTAGCGAGATAAAAAAGTCGTGGCTTGTTTACCAATTCTCAGCGCTATACCGGTTTTGTGCCGTCCTGCACGAATGACCTGTTGCAAGTTCAAGATCGGCACTCGTATGGATGCAATTAAAAAATACATAAAACCTCTATTCAATCTTTAAGGTTTTTAGCAACAAAAAAATAAAAATAAAAACTTGTAATTCGTATGTTTGAAAATAATTTTTACTATTTATCGGTTAATTTTTTTTTTGTTTTTAGTCAAAATGTGCGTACCAGAGATTTACTGGAAGGATTGCCAGGAGATGATGGAAGACTCGCTGTCAAAGGGTATGCCAATCGCTTGCATATCGGGTCGTGATCGATTCGATTGCATTGAAAAGGTTGGTCGAAAAGAGGCTGACATCGTCGCGGTTGATCCCGAAGACATGTATCTCGCTGCCAAGAGCGAAATCGCTAGTCAAGCTGGATTCAACGTCGTCGAACAGGTAACATAATCTTTTTAATAAATTAAAAACAGAAAATCTGGAATCTACTGAATTTGCAATAGTTTCATTACTTTTTAACTCACTCGGTTTTATATTTGCTTCGAGAATAATTTTGTATTGACAATTTTTAAAAAATATCCTACCATATTGTTAAAAAAAAATATTAACATTTTATTGTAAATGAAATAATCTATTATAATTAAAAAATGGCATAGTTAATGGTAAAAAAAATGGCTTCCCTTAAAAAATGTTAACGCGAGCTCGCCATCTCCCCCAAATTCGGGCTTGAGGGTCCATTGAGGGACTTAGAGTAATCCAGGCTTGGAGTCTCACAGACCCCCCCCTCACCCCCTAATCTTCCTAATACCCCCTAAACCCTAACTTCCACTAAGCCCCCTGACCCCCCTAAACCCCCATTCTCCCGCGAATCACCTTAATTCTACCCTAATCCCCGGGGGGGGGGGGGGGGGGGGAATTGAGGGATTTAAAAAAATTCGAGCTTGGGGGTCGAAATCGCTTTTAATAGCTTGAATTTTTCTAAGTCCCTCGATTCTTGATACGGTGGCGACGGCGGCGAAATCTTTTTATAATATAGAGAGATTGTCTTTAATTAAATATTCATAAGTTTAGCATACGTCATAATTTTCTAAACATATCATTAAATTATTCGTGGAATAATAAAAATAGTCGATATAATGAGTGAATTGAACTAAATTATCCAGCAAAATTATTATTTATTTATTTATCGTAACAATTATTTTGTTTAACTAAATATTTTTTTACCATTTTAATAACTGCTAACTCGGTAGATACAGCAGCATTTTTTTCACAATTGTAAAACGATGAAACGCGAGAAAAGAAAGTAGCCTGTTTGCATAAAAATTCGCGTGTACTTTAATGAACTAAACAAATGCAAAACAGGTTCGTACAAAGGAGGAACCCGAAGCTGTGTACAGGTACGAGGCTGTAGCTGTAATACACAAGGACTTGGAAATCAACGACGTTCAAGGACTTCGAGGTCTTAAGTCCTGTCACACTGGCGTAGGTCGCAACGTTGGTTACAAAATCCCCATAACGAAACTCACCGCTATGGGCATTTTGGCCAATATCAATGATCCGGAATATTCTGCTCGGGAAAATGAAATCCGAGCTCTGAGCACACTTTTCGGAAAGGGTTGTCTCGTGGGCACATGGTCACCAGATCCAACCATCAACCAAAGACTGAGTAAAGTTTTTTTGCAACTGCAATTTACCAATTGAAAATTTATTAGAAATCCGCACTTTTTTAAAACCTGGATAATTTTTCACACATTTATTCAGCAATAAATATTTATTATTTTTATTTACAAAGTGACCGTCAGTAAATTATTGAAATATTTAAATATATTTTTTATAATTGTTTTAAAATTATGCTCAATTTAATTGAAAAAATTATCTTTATCATTTAATACAACAGTTAACGCGTTATTAAGTCAGAGACACTGTCGGTTACTATCAGGGAATAATTATTACTGTTAATTAATAACCGTGGCCATTTTGGGTAAATATTACTAAAACTAATGGATATTGCAATTTCGTCGTCATTTATTCTCAAATTTATAAGAAATTTTCGTAACATTTTTCTTCTTCTTCATTTTGCTGGCTTTCTAGTCTAAAATATTTGCCTTTTTTATACGTAAGAGAACCTTAATTTTTTAAATTTTTGTTATATAATTTTTTACAATTATTCAGAAATTATAAATGTTAACGAGTTTTAAATATGTTATTATTTTCTTTTTTCAGAGGAAACCTACAGCAACATGTGCGCACTTTGCGAAAAACCGGAAATCTGTGATTACCCCGACATCTACTCTGGATACGAGGGTGCACTTAGGTGTTTAGCCCATAATGGAGGTCAAGTAGCATGGACCAAAGTAATCTACGTCAAGCGTTTCTTCGGTCTCCCCGTAGGTGTCACTCCAGCTGTACCAACTCAGGAAGATCCCACTAACTTCCGATACTTCTGTCCCGATGGTACCAAAGTTCCCATTGATGCCACTACTAAGCCTTGCACATGGGCAGCCAGACCATGGCAGGGATACATGACCAACGGCCAAATTAAGAATGTCAATGGAGTGCAAAAGGTACATAATTTTTGTTTTAATATAAGAAAATCGAAAAAATATTATCTTCCTAATCGGAAATTGATTTATTAACGCATTTAGCTTCAAAATATTTTTAATAAAAACAATTACTGTTTTTTATTTTTTATTATAGAAGTTTTTTTTGTCCAGCAATGTATATTCGTTTAAATTTCTTGAATCATACTTTTGTCATTAAAATATTTTTGATTACAACATTATTCTTAGAATTCTAAAAAAAAATTGACAAACATTCTGACCCCATTTACAATGCACCGTGCATATTACTTTCATGAAATATAAATGCATTTTCACATGGAAAATGAATATGCAAATTTTTCAAAATTGTCATTTTTCAACTAATTTTATTCAATGCCCAACATTTAATAAGACATATTTTTGACAACTCAATAATAGTTTGTTCATTACAGAGTCATCAATTTCGGCATCACAATATTTTCTCATTGAATTTCTTTTTACTGTTATAAATTAAAATTATGTATATCAATTTTTTTATTACAATTCACTTTTATTCCTGATGACATTTTTACTATAATAAAATGACGTATTATAATTTAACACCCCATTTCGTGAAAAAAAAAATCAAAAAATTTAATTCAATTCATTGATTTTTTCAATGTAAAAAAAACGTACTAACATTCAATAATGTTTGTTAGTTTCTAAATCATTTTTACCCCAAGCTAAAGTTAGATTCCTTGAATTATTTTCAAAATAGCCTGTAGTGGTTTTCTTCCGCATCTTTGTCGCCATTTTGCCAACAAAAAATGAGCAGATTAATTAATTAGTCTGCTATTTAATATTTGAAACAAAAAAATAGAAAAAAGAGTCAGAACCACCACAATATCCCTGCATTTAATTGACCCAATTTCTGACGCTTTGTCAAAAATGTAATTCAAAGTTAAAGTATACAGACAAATTTTTTAACTTACGAATTTTCCGATGTGTCATTCAGGAACTCACGGAATTGGGAGCTCTCGGCGAGAAGGAAAAGGCTCAATGGTGGAAGCATATTATGCTTCTGGACGAGAAAACTTTGGCAGTTTCAGCACCACCAGTAAACCCCAACGATCATCTTGTAAATGCCAAGTACTTGGACGTAATTGAGAGAAATTCGGGAGCACCTGAGAGAGACGCACGTTGGTGTGTTTGGAACGATGCTGCTTTGGCAAAATGTCGTGCGCTCGCTAAAGCTGCACACTCCAGGGACGTTAGGCCAAGGATCGACTGTTTCGCGGAGAAAGATGAGGCAGCTTGTCTCACTGCACTCAGAAGCGAAGGAGCTGACCTCGTGGTACTCGATGGAGGTGCAGTCGCAAATGCAACCAGAGATTACAACACAAAATCCATCATCGCTGAGGATTATGGTCTAGGAGCTACTAAAATGGGCGAAAGACCCGCTGTTGCAGTCGTAAAGAAGGGAAGTCCCATCCAGAAACTCGGTGAGTAGAAAAAAAAGTTGGAAAGTAGAACACATTGCACATTACTTCATGTAAATTATTATAAATTATTTCAATAAATTTTAATTAATTTTATGATATTTTACATGAGTTATAGCAAAATGGAAATTTATGAAAATATTCAAAATGCCATAAAATCCGAACCCCTTTACCGATCATTACGAAATTTGGTCCGTAGGAGAGCTGAACACTATTGTTAGTCTGTAGAAAATTTCAATTGATTTGGTGATATTTTACGTGAGTTAAAGCAAACCGTAAAGTTTTCGAAAAATTCAACATCCCATTAAAATCAAGCCTATTTATAGATTCATTTCAAATTCAATACCGATCCTCCTTTAGCATGGCTTTATTTGTAAAACATTATTTAGCTCGATCGCTACAAATGTGCGGAAGTTGGAGAACCTACAGGCTTTTTTATAAAAATTAAAAATTGAATAAAAAATAATATGATGCTTGAATTTTTTTGAAAATGATCACAAACAAAGGGTCTACCTGTCCCACGTTTCTGCCAAATTTCACCTGGATTGATAAAGGCGTTCTTTAGGTACTAAGTTTGAATTTTGCTGACATTAAAATCATAAAAAAACATTTTCACGAAAACAAAGCTTCCTCTATGAGGAAGCAAAAAACAATTAAATTTTGCCAAAAGTATTCTGAAACTCTACTAAGAAAAATAATATTTTTGTTGATTACTTTTAATTATAACAACATTGATGCTAAACAGTTATTAAGAAATTGGTTAGAACTTTAACGAACTTTTGAAAATCTTTTTTTTATTAAATGAAAGTTCTCAATTGTTTATATAGATTTTATTCTACCATTTTTTGGTTTCCTATGAAAATTCTTTTATGAAACAATAATCTTAAAACTTCTTATGTGTAATTTGAAACCTTTCTACAGATATCCAGCACGCTTTCCGTTTTTCCAAGAATTTATAAAAATATCAGTAATAATTGTTAGTAATAAATAATTAAATTGGAAAATAATTAATTTAAAAAAATCATGTAGTTTGGAAAACCAGTGAATTATATTTATAAAAAAAAAAATTGCAAAATCTATTTAAAACTTATGTATTGATAACTTTTTGGTATTATTATTATTGTCTCTCCAAATTTTCTGAGTATTTTTAAGTACATTCTTTTTCTCATCGGAATGTACTCTAATTCTAATAAAATTTACGTAAATTCGTAAGAAAAATATCCTTAAGGATGTTATACAGGTTACCGCGGGGAGGATAGGCAAGGTGGCGCACGGCGGGAGACGGAAGTACTGTGCGAACGGCATGCACATACATGAACAAGAGAGATGCGAAAAAGACAATGTTTACTTTTAACGTAATATCTTTCATAAAATGTGGGCGCACGCGGATTTTTTCAGTGTTCTGTAAAGCTCAGACTCCAATGTACACGAAAAGTACAAATTTATCATGGCATATTCTCTGCAAACATGTGCTTTCGCTGAAAACACGACAGTCCTTATCCTCCACCGTATACTGCCCATGTTAAATCGCTGAACTTTGATAATTTATAACTCAGAAAGTATGTGGGTAAAAATTTTATAAAAATATTTTTTTTTAATATCGTGCTTTTCTCTATAACATAAAAAATATTGGGACAAAAATCTTCAGAATTGTTTACCTGTATAACATCCTTAAATATAAAAAGGAAGCTCAATGGTGGATCATTATTTTAGCTGACCTGAAGGGCAAAAAATCGTGTCACTCCCAATATGGCAATGACTTCGCTGGATGGATCGCACCTTACCACGCCCTTAAGAAGGCCAACCTCGTCAAAAATGAACAAGAGATGAATGATTTCTTTGCCGCATCTTGCGCTCCAGGAGCAACAGTTGGTTCCAAGCTTTGTCAACAATGCGCAGGAAATATTGACTCCAAGGACAGCAAAATTACAGAAGCTACTAAGTGCAAGGCTTCTGAGGCTGAAGCTTACTACGGTGGCAAGGGAGCTTTGAAGTAAGTTTAGAAGAACATTTTTTTTAATTCCACTACTTTATTAATTCCGCATATAAAAAGTTTCATTTTCGTGAAAGATTTTTATCCGGAATTTTGTAATTTCCAATCATCTAAAATTTGATACGCTGGTAGAGCAGCAACACTCCATTTTTTGTAGAATTTCCCAAAAAAAAATTGAATGATCTTGTCAGACTTTATTAGATTTTGAATTTTTCGAAAAATTCATAGTATCGTTCTAATACAAATTAACTTCGGAAAATTTAGTTCAGATTTTCTACGAGGATGAATCAATTATTCAGCAATGCTAAATATCAAATTTGGTGAAGATCCATCAAGGACTTCAAATTTTATATCAATATTAATTTTACGATTTTATATCACTTTTGTTCGCAATTTTACTTTTCACGCGTTTGATAAAAAGGATTGAAACTGTAAATGAGTATGCAATAATGTACAATGGTGTTTGGTACTGAAATTATTAAAACATAACTAAGGCGTTAGAATTTTTATTGAACATTGAATTAATTATTTATTGAAATAAAAAGGTTGCAAAGTCATGCAGTACACGTACCTTCCTTATTTCGCACCTTTCTCAAAGCTTCTTTAACGAAGAAGTTAAATGTAGTTCGACTTTGCAACCTTTTCAATTGATTTTACTTTTATTTAAATGTTTAACCATTTTTTCTTCTAGGTGTCTCATTGCTGATAAGGGAGATGTCGCATTCATGCCTCTTACGGATCTGCTTCAAGCTGGTTAGTAAAATATATGATTAGCAAAATATAACCCACAAAGCATAACTTGAGTCATGGGTTGCTTATTACTATGGCTATTTTTAAAAATCCATTAGAAAATAATAATTCTGAGGAAAAAACTAGTATTGGTGACTACAACAATGCTGTCACTATGTTTTATAGTTGCCATAATTAATTTATGACTAATAATGACTGGTCATACACGTCTAAAGTTGCGACTGATGCAAGTTGCATCCACATTTGTTTACAAAATGGCTGTAATAAATTATGAGCTCCGTTTTGGGCAAAATTTGTAAAATTTCAGTAAATTGTACGCGGTAGTCATTTTTTAATTATGTAAAAAAAGCTACTAACATTCAATTACGGTTGTTACTTTCACGAACATTTTTGCCATTTTTGCCTGAAATTATATTCCTTTTATATTTGCAAAATGGCCTGCAGTGATTTTTAGGATCTTCTGTCATTTAAGTAGCCTCATAAAAAGACACTGTTTTCCATTAACAAGTCAATTTATCGGACTACCATTTATTGTTGGATTCATCAGGAAATTTTCATTTTCAGAGCAAGTCAATGCGACTGAAGGCGCCATCAAGTCTTCTGACTTTATGTTGATTTGTGCCGACGGCACGACCACGACAGTCCAGGAATGGACCAAGTGCAATTTGGGTCTAGAGCCACCACGAATAATCGTCAGTTCCGCAACAAAAACCGCAAACGCTCTTGAAGAATTGACGCACGGAGTTTTGGCAGCAAGTTCATTGTACTCAAAGAGACCCGATCTTTTGCAACTCTTCGGTAACTGGGGTGGTCAATCGAACATTTTGTTCAAGGTCAGTATTTATTACCAAGCCACAAATTGTGCCAAATTAAACTTGCATGATTTTTGTCGAATTTTTATTAATTTTGCTTATTTATTATTTTACAGGACACCGCAAAGGGTCTTGTCTCAGTAAGTCCCGAATGGGATCACTGGAACGACTGGGCAACAACGATGAAGGACTATACTTTGGCTTAAAGTGCTTTGTATAAATATTCATTGTCTTTTATCCCAGTACAAAACTGGTCGATGACAAAAAAAATTAATCTACGCTCTTCTAGGTCGTAGCATGCAATTGAATTGTCCACTTTAATACTTTGATACGTGAAAATAAAATGTTCCTGATACCACAATTTTGAATATTTATTTCGTTGCTTTCAGTATTAATCCACAGTGCAAAAACCATTATTTTTATTACTCTCGCAGAAAAAAAGAGACACCGAGGGAATAAAGAGATCACCGAGGGATAAGGAGATGCACGAGGGACAGGAAGATCTCGAGGGATAGATAGATCGTAAAAATAAGAAATTCTAGAGAGAAAATCTGGACAACAGAGTCCCGAGGGATAGGTGGCTTTCGAGGCGTAGGAGAATCCCGAGGGATAGACAGAGTGCAAAAATATTGTTCTCATTACTCGTGATTGGAAATACTAGAGAGAAAATCTAGAAAATTGGTTCTCGAGCATTAGGGTCTTCCGAGGGATGGAAGGGTCTCGAAGGACCGACAGAGGATATAAAATATTGCTCTTATTACTCGTCATTGGAAATATTTGGGAGAAAATATTTTAAAAACGGATCCCGAGATATTGGGGGCCTTCGAAGAATAAGAGAGTTCCGAGGGATAGACAGAACGTATAAAATATTGATCTTATTACTCATCATTGGAAATACTAGAGAAAAATACTAGAAAAGAGGATCCCGAAAAATTGGGGGCGTTCGAGCCGCTCGAGGGATAGGAGGGACCCAAAATATATACAGAGCGTCAAGTCTTATTACTCGTGATTCGAAATACTAAAGAAATAATATAGAAAAGAGTTTAATGAGGGATTAGGGGCCTTCAAGGGATAGGAAGGTTCCGAGGGATGGACAGAGCGTACAAAATATTGATCTTATTACTCGTGTTTAGAAATCCTAAAGAGAAAATCTTTTTTAAAGAGTCCCGAGGGGTTGGGAACTTTCGAGGGATAAGAGAGTCCCAAGGGATAGACAGAGCGTGAAGAATATTGCTCTTATTCCTCGTGATTCGAAATACTAGAGAAAAAATTTAGAAAAAAGGTCATGAGGGTTCAGGGACCTTCGAGGGATAGAGCGTAAAAGATATTGCTCTTATTGCTCGTGATTGGAAATAATAGAAAAGCGGGTCCTGAGCAATTAGAGGGTCCCCAGGGATAGAACGGGCCCGTGGGATAGAAGGGGTCCGTGGGATAGGAGGGACCCGTGGGATAGGAGGGGCCCGAGGGCTAGGAGGGGTCCGAGGGATAAGAGAGGTCCGAGGGATAGGAGAGGTCCGAGGGATAGGAGAGGTCCGAGGGATAGGGGGTTCCGAGGGATGAGGGGGCCGAGAGATTAGAGGGGTCTGAGGGATATGAGGGCCCGAGGGATAGGCGGGGCCCGAGGGACAGGAGGGGCCCGAGGGATAGGAGGGGTCCGAGGGATAGGAGAGGCACGAGGGATAGGAAGGGCCCGAGGGATAGGAGGGGTCCAAGGGTTAGGAGGGGTCCGAGGGTTAGGAGGGATCCGAGGGATAGGAGGGGACCGAGGGTTAGGAGGGGTCCGAGGAATAGGGGTCCGAGGGATGGGAGGGGCCCGAGGGATAGGAGGGTCCCGAGGGATAGGAGGGGCCCGAGGGATAGGAGTGGCCCGAGGGATAGGAGGGGCCCGAGGGATATGAGGGGCCCGAGGGATAGGAGGGGCCCGAGGGATAGGAGGGATCCGAGGGATAGGAAGGGTCCGAGGGTTAGGACGGGTCCGAGGGATAGGAGGGGTCCGAGGGCTAGGAGGTGTCCGAGGGATAGACAGAGCGCAAAAAATATTGCTCTTATTATTCGTAATTGAAAATGCTAGAGCGCAAACCTAAAAAAGGAGTTCCGAGAGATAGGAGAATCCCAAGTAATTATGGGTCCTGAGTGATAAGCAAAGCGTCAAAAAAATTGCTTTTATTATTCTAGCTAAAAAAAACACCAAGAATAATATAAAATATTTAAAAAATATGTAAATAGCATTCAAGTGCTGTGAACATTTTCGACAAATAGTTGCACTCAATATATAACATTTGTATAATCATAACGAATAAAAATCTAATCATGCCAAGTAAAAACGCTTAACCCACGCTAAGTAATTGCCGTACTTTACTGCAGAGAAAATGAGAGACTTTACAATATCTCGAACGACTGTACTTCTTGAAGATAATTTCGCCTTCCGTGTGACGCACGGTGGATTTGTTGATTAGGTTAATCAACTTTGTACTCACACCGACGATCTCCGCGTCGCCAAATCTAACAACATAAATGTGATAATGCAATCTTAATTTCTTTAATAATTTTTTTTTCACTCTGGACAGTTTTGCAGTTTTTTTATTACCTGCTCGATGCGTCCGGCGATCTCCACTTAAACCACATTGGTTCCTGCTCACTCTTCACTTCTTCCATCGCAAAGAACACAGCAGTCTCTGCTGCGGCAGCAGCTAAAAGTACTGCTGATATTTTCATCAAATCTTCATCGAATAACGAAAGATCGATCTGCAATTTATTTATTTTTTTATTTTTGCTTCCTCATAGAGAAAGCTTTGTTTTTGTAGGAATAGTATATTACACACCTAGGGCAGTAAAGTAAGAAATGTCTCAGATCACATGTAATTGTCGACCTCGGCTTCGGCTCGGCCGACAATTACATGTGATCTGAGGCTTTCTTATTTACTGCCCGAGGAGTGTATACGATTTTTCTCATCGACGGAGCCGATAACCGGGAAAAGACCGAAAGCGAAAACCGAAAGTTGTCGCTTTCGGCCCGGAGGTGAGAAAAACATTTTTTCCAGTTTTTTATGTCAGGACACTCAAAATTGTCTAAAACGTCGAGAAAAGAGGTTTAGATCAAATGTATGGATGGATGTGAATGCGTGTGGTCGTTACTCAAAATTTAAACTTACATATCTCAAGAACTGGTTTAACAAACGGACTGAAATTTAACAAACATGTGAAGCAGGGCGACAACTTTGTTTGTGGTAATTTGCAAAAGAAAATATAAAATATTTCAAATTTTATTTGACTTTGCAATTTTCGAAAAATGTCTGTACGCTCTGGAGCATGTGCAAATTTTTAGCTATTAAGCTAAATAATTTTGTATAAATGAAGCTGTATTACAGGAGGATCGGTATTGAATTTGGAATAAATCTGTAAAACAGTTCGGTTTTTATTGGATATTGAATTAAAAAAAAAAAATATTCGTTTTGCTCTAACTCACGTCAAATCTCACCAAATTAACTGAAATATTCTATAGATGAAATAGTATATTGTGCAACAAGGGCCGAAAGTTGGCGATTGCCAACGTCGTAAACGCCAATTTTGCCCCGTGTTGCACACCATACTTTTTGTAACAAGTGCATGAATGGTAGTTTTGCGAGACGAAAAGTGAAGAGTGAGGTTACCAACTTTCCACCCTAGGGTCGAAAGTGAAGGAATCGCGAACTGCGTAAGCGCCAACCTATCGTTTCAACACTGTTATGAAACTAGTCACTTTCGGCCCGCAAAACTGCCATGAAAAGCACCGTTGTTCATGCACTACAAAATAGTACATTACGATACGAGAGCGAAAAAACTGTTTCTGACGAGTGTGAGTTTGCAGCACGAGCCGAAGGCGAGTGTTGCAATCACACGAGTTCAGAAAATGTTTTTCGCATGAGTATCGTACAAAATTTTATTTCACAAGGTGTGCAAACGAGGTTTGACGCACGCGAAGCGTGCGTAAAACCACGTTTTTACAGACTGAGTGAAATAAAGTAACATTCAGCACTGCTATTTACCAAATTTGGTCGTGATTGGTAAATCGGTTTGGATTTTATGTGATTTTGAATTTTTCAAGCACGAAAGTAACGAAAAAAGTTGCAAAATAGAACTTTGCACATTGTTTCCTCATTCATTTTCATTTTTTACAAAGTTTTCACTACGAGGAAGCCAAAATTAATGAATAAGCTTAAGGTAAATGTCCCCATTCCCGTCCATGCTCCCTCTGCCGACCACTTCGACGGAAATAATTATTTACGCGAGTGCTGCGCAAAAATAACAACAATTGAGCATAGTACAATATTCCAAGGACCCTATGTGTGAGAGTATTGCAACGTAAAGAGTAAGTACAATAATACAATCCAAGTTTTGTTCGTATTTCCAAACGCTTGTCGCGAACCGAGCGTATTCTTAACAGTGAGGTTAAATTTCGTCGACCGCTTCAATAGTCCGTACTGCATCCGGAATTTGTAAAAATCGAATAATTTTTAGTGAAAACGATAGATTATGAGTTCAATTACTGATCCAGCAAAAAAAAAATTATAAATAATTTATTTTTCATTTTTTTTACGGTGGTCGAAGTTAGGCACAACGAAATGCCGGCTGCCCCCATTACCGTAAACGTTATTTAGGCAGTCAAAAAATTTCTTTATTACAAGGTTTACTTTCTCGGTGATAAAAAAGATTGATATAATTCAGTTCTTACAGGATCGCTGCGAAGGACTTGGACTTTTTTCCCTTACTGATCAAAATTTTGAAATATCTCAATTTTTACAGCATCGCAAAAAAAAAGTGTATGTGGAGACGGAAATGTAACATAAGTTCCGAAAAACGAAGTTTTTTTATAATTATGCAATAAAAATATTAATAGTACAATCCCGGATCATGTTTATTTATTTTTTAAAAATTTGATTACTCCTTGGGATCTCCGTTTCCCTAGTGGTCGAAAATGGGTTTCAATTTTTACAGCATCGCAAAAAAAAAGTGTATGTGGAGACGGAAATGTAACATAAGTTCCGAAAAACGAAATTTTTTTATAATTATGCAATAAAAATATTAATAGTACAATCCCGGATCATGTTTATTTATTTTTTAAAAATTTGATTACTCTTCGGGATCTCCGTTTCCCTAGTGGTCGAAAATGGGGTTATCGCTGGTCGGGATTGGGCACAGCTGTATCGGCAGAGGGGACACTCATAAGCATGAATTAATCAGCCTCTATCTGGTCAAATAATTGGCGGAATCGATTGAATAACCCATTTTTAGAAAGAGAATTAACTGAATTTTACAGTGGTGCAAAAAAAATCTCCAAATTTAAATTCGTCACAACGAAAAAAGCCATACAGTTGTCCGGTTGGCCTTATAGGGTACGGGAATGGGGACATTTACCTTACTCATAGAGGTGGCTTTATGAAAATATGAAAATAAATGAGGAAGGAATGTGCAATGTTTTACTTTGCAACTTTTTTTAAATTTCAGGTACACGGAGAGAAGAGTCTGGTAATCATGACCCGATTTAATATAGTAAACTCGGTTTATTCAGCGCTTCGGGCGTCTAATTCTATGTTTTCCTATAGAGTACTGTATCGTGTTTTACTGTGTGCTGCACGCCGTACAAGAATCATTACTATATTTCGGTTTTTAAACCGTACTGTAAATAATTCAAAGTTTGTAAGGATGCATACGCAAAAGTGCCCCGAAGACATCTTAAAGCTTGACAATGGTCGTGACTTCCAACAGACAGTGATTACAATTCGCAATATATGAAGAAATGCATCTCTCAATTTATTAATAGAACCTATAGTTACGGGATCGGTTCCGATAGAAATACGAACATTTCACATATACAAAATAGCAAATTCTGATATCCTCAACGTTGTAACTATTAAGACCGTGCGTCTGGGATTCATTCCCCAACTACAGACTATAGTTCTAAACAGACTATTAGCTATACACGAAAGACGTGCGGTGACCGCTATACGTTTGGCGGTGGCTGAGTGTGTTTACATCGTCAGCGGCGTTAGGCGCCCATTGTTCTCGGTAGTGTAGTGCAACGAACAAGGAATTGAAGAATCGAAAAAGCAAGTGCACGTCTTTTTTAAAGATATATATTATCTATGTATTCTTCGTCTATAATATAAGAAAACTGTCACATGTCGTCGTCATTGTAAATCGGTGCGTAGCCTGCACTATTTGCAATGTGACATAACCTGCTCTTTAGTGATCTCCGAGATCAGGACGAAAAATGTTGATGGTGTTTTTATTTTACAAATATCATTTCATTTTATGAAAAATAAATACATGTTAAATAATTAAACAAAACAACGTGTATTTTTGTATGCTACATTTTTGTAACCTATCCCTATCCTACCTTTACATACCTTTACTGTCTATTAATTTACCATTATTATCGTATACCATTAACTGGTATACGATGCAGAAGTAAGTACGTAACCAGCCTAGCAAACTTCACTATGCTGCGTTTAATCAGCAATATATATCGTTGATAAGTGACTCGTGAACACAACTGGCACCGTTTGTCATACTGTATATTAGACACGAAAAATTCGCGTTAATGTACTACATGGCAATCATCGCTAGACTGGTCGAATAAACCGAATTTACTATGCTGTATGGGAAACATCGTCGAACTATTATTATATTAATATAAATATTTATTATTGTTTGTGAGCATGAAAATTAATTTAAAGATGCCAGAAAAATCAAAATTATGGACCCAATCGAATGGATTATTAATGATTACGTCGCTAGTTGATACTCACCATGTAACCACCGCAATAATAGGCTAGCTCTACTTGTTCTTTTAGCATGAATTCCGAGCGATTGCACGTTGTGATATAGTAATATAAGACGGCGAATGGATCTGGAAACACGATTTCGAATTTCAATGCCTGCAGGAGCTCCATCTCGCATCTCACCAACAGATCCACTCTTCCCTGGTAGAGATCCTTCGAATATGATATCATTTCTGCAGCCTGCAATAAAATGCAGACAAAAAAATGTAGTTGGTATTTCAACATGATTTTAAAAAAATCATCATCATTGACGATGATTAAAAACATTGATATTATAGATTAATAATGACAAAGAAAACTTTTTTTCTGAACACATGGAATGATTTAAAAATTCGGAACATTTTTGTATCCCTTCTACAAAAATATTCAAAATCCACGACTTTTCGGTAATTTCTCAAGCTAACGAAAACCACATTTTAAATATGTAAATTTATTTTATTTTTTATGTATTTGAAAAAATCAATCTCATAAAAAATAACTAAGCTTTCTATAGAAATTGGAAACGAATTTTTTTTTTTCAGATTTTGATCTTCACTGTTAGAAACGATTGGAAGTTTTTATTCATAAACTCTTCATCGAAATTTAATATACAATTGAGGTATGAAATTCATGTACTTTTCCAGTAAAATTACAACAAAATATTAAAATTCAAGTACTTTTACTGTAAAATTAAAGTAAATTATTGAATGTGCTGTACCATACATTAATTTTACATTACACTTGCATACTAAATTTCATATACTAGTTTATGAATAAAAACTTCCAGTAAAAGTACACTAAATTTCAAGGAAATTTTTTTTACAGTGTTGTTAACATGTATCTTTTATTTATTCGAATTTAATTAAATTTATTTCTACGTATGAATCGTCTTTAACTAACCGACGGCACTTTGTAAGTAATTTGCTCTCTTTTTAAAGCAATCCACATAGCGGTCAAAGCTACAAGCTGAATATTCTCAACAGAAATCATTTTCGCGTCGAGGACGGCATCGAATATTCTCACAGCTTGATACAGAAGAAACGATGGATAAAACTTGTGTGTCTGGAAGAATGAAAATTAATTCATTTCATAAAAATAACGATTCATTAAAATCTAAAATTAAAATGTATGAGAAATTTCAGTATAATTTTTCTAAGAAAATTCAAAATTCTACAAAATCGAAAGGACTTTATTTAAAAAAAACCATACGTTTAAGTGTATGAGAAATTTTAGAACAATTTTCCTCTGTTCCACTGTGATATTTTTATTTCGAAGACCTCTCGCCATTCGGGAAAGTGGTTTCTCCTTCGCCAGTTCAAATTTCACAAAATTATCTTCGTAAAGTAGCTTATGTGGAGTAACGTCCCATGCGGAATGCGTTTGGGTGTTTGCTATTTCATTTGCAGTCTTCGCACCCTTTCGGTGCTGTACTTTTATCTGAAAACAAAAGGAACAAATATTGATGTAAAAAAATACATAATTTTCGGTAATTTTCGTTTATTTAAAAAAATAATTAATAGATAAAGTTTTTGAAACACTTATCTTTGCCCCGTTTTTTTTAGTACATGTTACAGTTATTTTTTCATGCATTACTTAGCAACAACAAAAATTATCCAATTCCAAAAAACATTGTTCTAAGGAGCAACTCCTAATCCAACAAAACGAAAATCAAATCAGTACAAAAGAATGAAAAGTATATCGTATATATTTGTTTTCAATAGGCTTATTTTATTCAACAAAAGTGCGATATAAATCTTTGTTTCACGCCTTTATAAACGGCAGATTTCGTTTTTGCTTCGAATACTCAATTGTACTAATTTTCAATTATCAATTATTCATTTACGCAATTTCACCAAATTTTCAATTATTCAATTTTACCAAATTTTCAATTATTCAATTTTACCAAATTTTCAATTATTCAATTTTACCAAATTTTCAATTATTCAATTTTACCAAATTTTCAATTATTCAATTTTACCAAATATTCAATTATTAAATTTTACCAAATTTTCAATTATTCAATTTTACCAAATTTTCAATTATTCAATTTTACCAAATTTTCAATTATTCAATTTTACCAAATTTTCAATTATTCAATTTTACCAAATTTTCAATTATTCAATTTTACCAAATATTCAATTATTAAATTTTACCAAATTTTCAATTATTCAATTTTACCAAATTTTCAATTATTCAATTTTACCAAATTTTCAATTATTCAATTTTACCAAATTTTCAATTATTCAATTTTACCAAATTTTCAATTATTCAATTTTACCAAATCTTCAATTATTCAATTTTACCAAATTTTCAATTATTCAATTTTACCAAATTTTCAATTATTCAATTTTACCAAATATTCAATTATTCAATTTTACCAAATTTTCAATTATTCAATTTTACCAAATTTTCAATTATTCAATTCTACCAAATTTTCAATTATTCAATTTTACCAAATTTTCAATTATTCAATTTTCTCATAAAAAATTACAATGATCAAATATTCAACTTTACTTTTTTAGGGATCAACGGTACGGCCAGCGCGTCAATCGGTGTGAATCGATCTGAAGTTGAAGTCGTGATTTCCGATTCCGTTATCAATCTAGCCAATCTACGATTTTTAAAGGGTATTGCTTCGCCGGCTACCAAATCTTCGTTGCTTTCAGCTGCCACATTTTTCGTTACTGTTTCTTGTTCACTCGGCGGCAATTCGTCAGCCCACACTTTGAAACGTGGCTTCGAGAAAACATCGTTTTCGACTCCATTGATTTTAGCGCGTTTTTTCGTTCCACCGTTTCGTTCATCGCCAAATTCAAAGCGGTTTTTCCCTTCACTGTATTTATTATCTTCAAATTCAACCCGTTTTTTTGACGCTGCACTAACCGGACATAAAATATCGACGCTTTTTTTCAACACAACGCTGTCATCATCAGAAAATCCGACACGTTTTTTTGACGCTATTTTTTTCTCCTCTTTGTTCTCAACTCGTTTTTTTATGGCTCCGGTGGCTCTAAAATTTTCATTGCCAACCGTCATTACGTTTTGTTGCGATTTTGAACATTCTTCGTAACGCATTTTTAACCGTTTAACCATATTATTCGAGCCCTCGGAGTTTTTTCTCACACGATTCTCTTTTTGCATGTCCAACGACGACACAAAATGTTGTCCCATAGAAACCGGCATTTGTTTCCCAAATTTTTGCGATAACTTTTCGACTAATTTTCCCGTTTCACTATTCGAACCATCCGCCATCTTGATTTTTTCTTTGTGCTCAAAATACTGTTTTATCGTACTTTGAAACTCTCGTCGCTTCATCCACTTGAAGCACGATTGCTCCTCTTCCAAATTATCGACCATAAATCTTTTTTAATTGCAATTGCGCTACCGATATTTCAAAAAATTTCAATACGCTTACGATTTTGGTCCGCTCGGACGGACAACGAGTAATACACGCCGGCTCTCAAAGTCGCGAATACAATGCGGACGTCGAGCTTCCGTTAAAGCTATTTGGACGGACAAAGGGACTCGAGATCAAACGAAAATATTTTGGACTAGTTAGCGAATCGCTGCGTGAAGAGGGGATAGCTTTATATACACTTCTAAGGAATAGATTCAGAAATTGAAAGCAATATTGAGCGAGAAATCGAAAGAATGTTCGATGAAAAATGTTGCCTACAAAAGCTGTTCATTTGTAATACAATAAAATTAATTTTCCTTTTTATGAATTTTTATTACAAATTTTATAAAAATGTATGAATTTTATAAAAAAATTTATAAAATGCAATACAATACAATAAAATTAATTTAAAATGTATGAATTTTATAAACAATTGTATAAAATTCATACATTTTTATAAAATTTGTAATCAAAATTCATAAAAAGAAAAATTAATTTTATTGTATTGTAAATGTCTGAATTTTATAAATTTTTAAATAAAATTCAATACAGTACAATAATATTAACTAAAAATGTATGAATTTTATTAAAAATTTTATAAAATTCACACATTTTTATAAAATTTGTAATAAAAATTCATAAAAAGGAAAATTAATTTTATTGTATTACAGATGAACAGCTTTTGTAGCCAACGTTTTTCATCGAACCTTTCGATTTCTCGCTCAATATTGCTTTCAATTTCGGAATCTATTCCTCAGAAGTGTATGAATGTATGAATTTTGTTAAAAAATTTATAAAATTCATACAAAATTAAATTTTCAATGTATGAATTTTATTAAAAAATGTATAAAATTCATTTTATAAATTATGAAATTGATTGATTGTATGAATTTAATAAATTTTATTGTAATAATAACAATAATTTTATTGTATTTACAATACAATAAAATTAATTTTCCTTTTTATGAATTTTTATTACAAATTTTATAAAAATGTATGAATTTTAGTACGAATTTTATAAAAAAATTTATAAAAATGTATGAATTTTATAAAAATTTTCATAAAATTCATATATTTATATTTTTGGAAAATTCTGAAAATGGATTTTTTGGACAATTCTGAAAAAATAGTTTCGGTGGCTTACATCAGAATTTTTTGCGTTACATAATGATAAAAAAATATGGCGACAATATCATTACTTCATTTTCCTCGTTATTAATGAATACCTAATTTTCTGCGCGCGTGAAATCGCATTGAAAAATGGCCGGAAATAATTTGCGCAGTTACAACTAAAATACCGTTAAAAACCAAATCTCAATGTAACCTCATTTGCCATTAGACTTGAGGCTTGATTTATTGTGAAGCGAACAAGCACAAGCCAGAGTTACTACTCCACTATTTTTTAAAGTCATAGCCACTATAATGAAACGCTGCATTTTCTAGATCGATTGATGATAAATCGATGTATTTTGTTCCGCCAAATACTTTTTCATTTTTATTATGATCCATAAAGATTTTTATAAACAGTTTTCCACATTTGCATTTATCGAAAGATCTCCGATGAAAAAGAAAATAACACATTAATTCATTTTCTTACGAGACTTTAATGAACTCAGAATATAACAATTACTCAACAAAATAAATTACATTTTAATGCCTAAACAAATCGCTAGATGCATTGTTGCGTATTTTAAAGCTCATTATCGGTTGAACGATCGCCGCTTTCGTTCTCTTCTTGCTCTTATGATGCATTTTTCTAGCAGCTATTTGTTCGCTGCCGAGTGTGATGAGACTGAAAAACGTTCCACCGAGTATAACGAGTATCAGAGGCAAAATGTCACTTATTTCGACAGTCGTCCATCCACTATCACGCTGCAATAAATTAAATAAAATTATTCATTAAACCTGGACATGAAAAAAAACATCCATTCTTTTTCGTGAAATTTATTATTATTTTAATAAAGAAAAATCTCCTACATCGTCGTCTAACACCCATTCGGAATTAAGGAGACGCTGAAGAATTCCACTGTCACGAATCAACAGTATGCTGAAAAGAATTTTATTATTATTATTCATTATTTATTTATTTTTAATTGTGGCAATAAGAAATAGAATATATAATGAACTTTGTATTAATGATTCCTCTGAATGGACTTCTGGGTCTAACGGCCATGGCTAGAGACGATTGCATTATTGTGTCCAATGGCTCGAGTTTACAGTTGACTTTTGGTTGCAACTGAGATACTACGGTGTCCAGAGTCATAAAGGCGTACTTATCCTCCTCACAGACACGATTCAGTCCGTCTAAATAGTTGTTTGGCAAATTTGCCTCTTTAGTTAACACCTCCTCGAAAAGCACTTGCAGAATTTTGTCACTTGTGTTCTGTACAAAAAAAATCGAACACGACAAAAGATTACACATTTAAAGAAATATAAAAAAACAATGACTAATTTTATGGTCGCCGAAAACTGACCCCAATTTTCATAAAATTTTACTGAAAGGTCTGTAATTAGGTATTTAATTAACCTTGTAACGTTAATTTATATATAACGCAAAAATTCCTATTTATTTAATTAACGTTATAACGTTAATTAAATAAATAGGAATTTTTGGAAATAATAGGAAAATTCCTATTTATTTAATTAACGTTATAACGTTAATTAAATAAATAGGAATTTTTGCCGGACCGGCATTATTATGGCATTTAGATATTTTTTTCTAGAATTTCTAGTATTCTAGAAATTCTAGAAAAAAATGCCATAAAAATGCCGAGAAAATCTAGTAAACATTTTTATAAGCATAACAACTATTGCCAAAAATTGCAGTTGAAAATTCTATAAGTATAATAAAATCCACCAGAAATTTACTGTTTTCCTAAAAATGAACGGTTTTTTTTCTTCAGGCAGGAAAGAAAAAAACCTTGCAGATTGCTTCCTGATAGAGGAATATAATGAGGAAGCAATGTGCAAGATTCTACTTTGCATCTTTGTTTTATGTAATAGATCAACATGGCTGAGTATTATTTTGTTCACATATTGAATTTGGGTTTCATATCAAGTTTTTAAAAAGTTAACGCGATAAAGTTAATATTTGAAATAATTTGAAATTCCAAAAAATCATATTTATTTACGTTTTGTCACTAAATTATGTATCTATAATGACTGAATATGATTTCGTTTACATACCAAATTTGGGCTTGATATCTAAAGTTTTGCAAAAGTTAATGGGATAAAGTTAGATTTTTGATAATCCGAAATTTCATAAAATCATTTTTTTTCCGTTCATCACTAGATTACATATTTATCATGGCTGCATTAATTCATTCACATATTTAAATTGTGATTGGTATCTCATATTTTGCCGCAGTTAATACGATAGCGTTAATTTTTTCAATTATTCAAAATTCCATAAAACAAACATTTTTATATGGTTTGTCACTAAATTATATATTTATTACAGCTGAATATTATCCGGCTCATGTACCAAATTTGAGCTCGATATATCAGATAAGATTTTGGAAAAGTTGATGATATAATACCAATTTCCCGTGAAGAAATCTTATCAGGGTTCTTCCAAGGCCCCGATTAATATTCCCTAATTCTCTTAGGGGCTTTATGTGGAAGCCACATAGGGTTTCGCGAATGATGGTCACGCTTTTTTCTAACCGATATGTATTTTTTTTAATATTTCAAACTGCGATAACTTATGAACTTTACGGCGTCCCAAAAAAAAAAAAATACTAAAAATTGCGCATTTTCGTACACAATTCACAACAAGTTTTTGGATGCCGCTTTCCGAAGTCCTTTTCGCCATAAAAAATATTTTCGGTATTTTTTCAGTCAAATATAGCCTGAAGTTACACAATTAATTCTGAATTAATTTTTACCTTGTGGGCCATAAAAAACGCACATTCCCGTATTTTAAAGATTTTGATATGATTAATCGTTACTGAGATATCATAGGTTGAATGAAAAATGAAAAACATGGCATATTTCGTCAGAAAAAATTTCATAAAAATTAAAATTTGGTGTATCTGTTATAACCACTGAACGTGATTTTTGGACGCTTTTTGGGATTTTTTTTTTTTTTGGTGGCTGAAGTCATGTGGAATGCCTCATATTTGTTATTATTTAGTTGAGTAATGCTGCACGTTTAATTAAATATTTCGTCTTTCTCTACACACATACATATTAATCGCTGAAAAAACATATTACATTTTTTTTACATTGACGGGAATCGAACGTAGAACTCTCCGGATGGTGTAGTTGCGCCTTAGCTCTGTTGACCATTCAAATCATATGAATATGCAATTTTTTTTGTCTATTTGAATGTCTGTAATATGAAATATGAAATAAAATTAACGTAATATAGTCAGAACTTGATAGATTTACATGACTGCGTCTGACGTGTAAAAATAAAAGCACATTCAGTTATTTTTTTACAGAAATTGGTTATATCGAATAGGGTACATTGTATCGTTGTTGTCATCTATAATTATATTCCACAAAATTGCTTGTTTTATCGTTTGCGCGAATTAGTTCGTTTGTATCTAGGTGCGTGACTGTCTGACTGACCTGAGGGCCAGTATTAGAATGGGTGACCACTTGGCTGACTTTGACGGTCATTAGTTGGGTAGGTGACCACCAATTTTGCCATGGAAACCTCGGTTTGCCATATAAGATCCTCATCTGGCAAATTTATTATTGATTTGTTTACTTTATGCCATGGTTAAGCCTGACTGGGCCTTTAATTAATTAGCTTATCAAGGCCTTATTAAACTTCACCATGGCCTTATGAGAACCTTATTTGGCAAAATTACGATGAATTAATTTACTTGGTATCATGATGAAGCCTGACTGGGCCCTTAAGTAATTACCCGCTCAAGCCCTTATTGAACTTCGCCATGGAAACCTAGAATTGCCTTATGAGACCCTTAGGTGGCAAAATTATTATTGATTTGTTTACTTGGTGCCAAGATTACGCCTGACTGGACCCTTAAGTGATTACCCTATCAAGCCCTTATTAAACTTCGCCGTGGCAACCTACAATTGCCTTATGAGGTCCTTACGTGGCGAAATTATTATTGATTTATTTACTTGGTGCCATGATTAAGCCTGACTGGGCCCTTAATTAATTGCCCTAATATAGCCCCATTAAATATCGGCATGAAACCCTACAGTTTCCTTAGTAGGTCCCTAATTGGGAGTGATATGGAACTCCCTTTTATGGTGTCCACATTAAAGCCCGATAGGGCCCTAAGTTATCTTAGGGCAACCCTAATATTTTTCTTCACGGGATTTTAAAAAATTTCAAAACTCCATAAAATCTGAACCACTCGACCGATTCGAGCCAAATTCAATACCAAACAACATCAAGTGCAAATGCTCTTATGAATAACTATTTAGTATAATACATTAATTTTTACAAAAGTTAGAGTGACTACGCCCTTTAAAAAAATAAAATAAAAAGCTACTAAATCTAAATTGTTGCATCCATTCAGTCAAAATTTGCAGTAATTAAAGAGGAGCTGATGCTCCAGTTGTGTGCCAAATTTGAGCTCGATAGCTAAAATGGTTCTTGAGTTATCAGCGTTTAAATTTTCGAAGTTGTATACACACACACACACATACACACATACATACACACACACATACATACATACGGACATTTTTTCTAGATCACTTTTCTCGACATTTTGGACCATTATGAATGTCCTGACATAAAAATCTCGAAATTTTTTTTTCATGAAAACGAAGCTTGCTCTATGATGAAGCAGTAAACCATTATTATTTATAAATACTCAAAAGTGATCTCAGCGAATAAAAACAATTACTCAATATGTATTTCAGTGATAATTTACCTTGAAAAAACTATAATCAGCAGAATCCCCAACCACTCCAAATCTGTACGTTCCATCTTGCAAAAGACCCTCCATTGTTGTAAATGGCATCACAAATGTTTTAATAGCTAATGAACTAATTAGAGCAGCTGAATACGCAGCTAAAACGACTACTCCAGTGAGATGTATTACTTGATGAATTATTCTAATAGGATCCAGCAATGACTGGTTCATTCCTATTGGAAATCAGATGATAGGATATTGAGTTAGCAGCTAAGAGAAAATTTGCTTAAATTATTTATTAGACACATTTTGTTTTTACCTTGACTGCAGAAAGCTCCGTAAACTGCAAGAATAATATCTACCGCATTTGAAGGTGAATTTTCGACATCCTGCATATCTGCTGACATAATTGGGATGATCGACTTAACGATAGAAATGGTACCACTTGTTACGATAATTAAAATACCGATTGAACTCCATATTCCTGAATGAAATGGAGTTATATAAGCTTCCCACTTAAGGGGAGACGTTGAAGGCCTTTTGATAAATGTGCGACATCTGAAATTGATTTTTGTATGCAATAATAAAATCAGGTTGACAATAATTAGAATGCTTTATTTTGTTTCGACTCAGATTTGCAGATTTTTTTTAATTTTCCGTAAAAACAAAAACTAAGAAAATATCGAAAATGCTTGTTCTATGTGCAAGTAATTTGGGAATAAATGGTACGGACATTTTTTACATTTCAGATACTTCTCAATAAAATTTTTGAAAAAATGACTGAAAAATTTATTCATGTAATTATAGCATGCAAATGGGTTGTCTTTCATAAAATGAAAATACAGGATGCGTTCGTAATAAAATCTTACTGCTTGAAAATTTTTTCCAAAAGTAAAAAATAATAATTGAACAAGATGTTTTTAAAAATGCCTATTGACTTCTAATATTTCTGGGTTCGAATAATTAACAACAATTTTACTGTTGTAGGCAATAAAAAAGGCTATCACAAATTGCACTACTCAAAAAAATAAAACATAATAATGTCGCGAGAAAAATGACACACAAAAGTGTTGTGTATAAATCGTATTGAAAAAAATATGTTTTTACAATTTTCTTACTTGGTCGAATAAAGCGGTGTAGTAAAGTCTATAGCTTCGAGACGATCACCCGTCACCATAAGTTCAGCAGCTACAATGTCAATATCATTCGTCGTCAACAATCCTATTGCACCAGTCCAGGTACCATTATCCAAAAAATCGCCCCAGTTTTGAGATTCACGGTAGATGATGCTGGAGCAGAGAATAAAAAATTGGTCTTGAGGTAAATCAGTTATGGTAAGTACAATTTTATACTGATGGTTCAAAAATGGGAGATGATAAGTATGTCGGTTTCGCTACGGTTCAAGTTCCCTTACATTATACCGTCGATATATAGATCTGCAAGATTTACTTCTATATTTAGTGCGGAAGCTATGGCAATAGTAGAAACGTTAAGAATTGTAGATACCGTACAAGTATACTATTTTGCCATTTTTACAGACTCGAAAAGTGTTCTTCAGGCTATGGAATCTTTTCCTAAAAATTTGAGTAAAATATCTTATTTAGTTCTCCTTATTAAAGAATCAATTCGTTCATTCGAGGAAAAAGGAAAGGATATATCTTTTTTTTAGATTCCGGGCCATGTCGGTATTGAAATGAATGAAGTGGTAGACAAAGAAGCTAAGAGAGCCATTATATAGGGTAGGGATACTCATTTAGAAATACCCTGGTCAGATTTCAAAGGATGGTGAAGGAAAGATATGTGGAGAGAATTTGATCGGTGGTGCCTACACTATAAGAAATGTTCGCGTTTTTCCAATACAAACGTGTATGAATTTTGTAAAACTTGGTATAGGAAATCGGAATTAATATAATTGCATAGTAAATTTAATACAGATATATGAATTTTGATAATACGGTGATTGGAAATTACAACACATGATTATTAAATCATCATTTACTATATTAGTATATGAAAATCGATATGCATGTTCGGAATTTTCGTATCCGATTTGAAATTTAATATACATTGTTTCGTTAAATGTAAGATCAAAGTTACTCAAACTACAGTTACTGGTATTAAAAAATACCAAGTAAAGTATTTGCAATTTTGTCTATATGGGTATATTACTTTATGAAAAATGTTTGCGATTTTGCTACACAAAAGTGTGAGAAATTTACAAAACTCGCTATACGAAATAAACATTAATATAGTTGCATAGTAAATTTAGTATGCGTGTATGGATTTTACCAAACCGGTGATATAAAATTACAACACATGGTTACTAAAATCAACATGAATTTTTGGAATTTTTGTGACTGATTTGAAATTTAATACACATTTTCCAATAACAAAAAAAAACCCACACTAGATCGCTAACACTTACCACTTAGCATCGACTTCTGATAAGTTACGCGAGATTTTCAAAAAGATTCCATTCATCCAAAAATTATGTTCACTTGAAAATATTTCCAACCCACTTTGCGCTCTGATTGCAATCAATTGCATATTTTGTTCTGTCAATTATGAGTATGCTTGAGAGAATAATAGATGTACAACTCTTATGTCATTTAGATATCCAAAATTACTAAGTCGTTGATAGCGTAGTCAAGTGTAAACAAAAAATTTTCTGTGGCGAAAACCAATATTCAACAATTTCTGATGACGTAATTTGTGTGAAAAAGTAATGTCCGACTAATATTTATATTTTTAAAAATTATTTTTATGTCCATTGTAAATTTCCAACACATGTGTGCTTGAATTTTCAGATACCGCTCATATGAAAATTCTACATTAAGGTTTATGAAATTTAATGCACAAGAAAGATTTTTTTTACAGTGCTCGGATATCATTTATGGATATTGTCAAATTTACATTAAATCTTAATAACGTTGAATTTTAATATTCCTCTAAATGTCATGACTTTTCATATACACATGTATAGAAATATTACAGTTCAATATTTCCGATTTTGCAATACCATACCTCAAAATTAAATGACGTATTTAAAATTTCATATACGGTATCTGCAAAAAAACTTCCACCACTTTTGTATTAATTTTAACACAGATTTTTTTTACAGTCAGGTAATTTTTTACAGAGTCAGGTAATTTTAAAGGAAAAGATTATTTCGAGAAGTATTATACTACCAGTACCCATCCTTAGTTTGGCAATACGCGGATTAATAGAAGGGCAATCACTTCTATTAATAGGTTGAGATCGGGTCATAATTCGCTAGGTGTAAGTCTGCGTAGATTTAATATCATTGATTCGCCAGAATGCTCTTGTGGTATGGCAGAAGAAAGCGCGAACCATATTTTTTGGCAACGTTCAAAGTACAATGTTCAAAGACAAATTTTATTACAGGGTTTGTTAAAAAATAAGAATTATCCTCCCTTCTGTATTGAAACTTTTCTTGATAGATTAAGTAAAAAAGATATTAATTTGTTATCTAAATTTATTAACTCTATCGATAAATATATTTAATTGTAAGGTCATGTGATCTACATTTTAAGTTAAATTAATGTTTCATCTAGGCTAAATATGTTGAATTTTCTGTAATTTGACTGGTCTCAAACTGTATGGGAACTTTATGTTCTCAAGGTTTCTTTCTTTTTATACCATCTGATGGTAATAAAAAAAAATTGGTCTTGAGATAAGTCAACGATCAATTGTTTTGAAAATGTTGTGACATTAAACCTAATTAAGGTTTTCTCTTTAAATTTGTGTCATAATAAGTATTTAATAGTTTCGTGTATATTTTTCAATGTGAAATTTTCTATTGAGTTTGGAAATATTTGTATTAATGTCACGATCACGTGACTCTGAGAAATGTTTGTGTCTAAAAATCGCTAGAATTTTTACAATTAGATTATCAAAAAATGCTGCGCCAATTTTCGCAACGTTCATTCAGTACCATACGATTTAATAATATTTCTCATGGTGCAAAAAGATCTTTTTCGGAAAGACGTAGACGCAAAGGTGACGGAACGAAAACGGACATTTTTGATGAAAGATCGGCTGCCAGTCAGGAAGAATATTTTCGCAAGGAGACTGCAAGGCAATTAAAGGAAATTCAACTGGAGCAAAAACGTAAAAAAGAAAAAATGGAAAAAGAAGCAAACAAAGATAGGGAAAAGCCTGAGAAGAATGATGATGAAAATGGCAAATAATTTAGAGCCAATGAAATCGTGATTTTAAGGTACGTGTATTTTTATATTATTTTTCAAATTTTCTACTGTATTGACAATGAAATATGTGAATTTTTTTCTGAAAAAAATAAGTATTTTCTGCGAATAATTATTTTCAAAGACCATGAAAATTAAATGAATAAGAAACTAATGGTCGATTACTTCTGGGTTTCTTTTTTCTATGAAATAAAGCCTTTGTAAAAAAAATTAACAATTAACAATGTTTAACAAATTGGCGCTTTTGAAAATAAAAGCTGCAGATAATTATTGTAAAAGAAAATAACTATAAAATCATAAATACGATATCTGTCCACCTGGAAAATATGGAGGCTTACTGCTTTGAACACACATGCCACAGTAATTACTCAATTATACTTCACTTACGTGCAATTCATACTTTCCTCCAGCAGTTGTATTACTCCACCGAAGAAACCACCAAGGCCAATCATTGTACCTTTTTCATCGCGAATTATCAACGACCCTGGTGGATCCTAAAAGCAAAAATATTGAGATCCGTAAAGAATATACATTTTGTCAGGTAAGATAAAAATAGTTCTTTATTTCACTCAGTGCGTAGAACGCGGTTTTACGCACGCTTCGCGTGCGTCAAACATCGTTTACACACCTCGTGAAATAAAATTTTGTACGATACTCATGCGAAAAACGTTTTCTTAACTCGTGTGATTGCAACACTCGCCTTCGGCTCGTGCTGCAAATTCACACTCGTTAGAAAAAGTTTTTTCGCACTCATATCGTAATGTACTATTGTGATACAAGTGCAGAAAAGCGGACTTTCGACGAAGGTTGTGAGGTTGGCTGCAGAAGCCGAAAGCAAGTGTTGCTTAATTTCCAATCGCCAACGAGAGTCCGCTTTTCTGTACAAATATAACACACTACTTTATGCTTCAATGAGTGCACAAAAACTTGTCCTTTTTATGCTCGCAGCGTAGCGAAAGCATTTACTCTAATGCATAAAAAATACGCGGATAATCAATAAAAGTATCTTTTTCGTCCAAGCCTGCAAAAATTATGTGGAAAAGTAGAGAACACGGTATGGGCGAAAAAGTAGCTTTTTCGCACAATTGGGTTGTTGAAAAAAAAAATTAATTTTTTTTTTAATTCAAATGGTGCATTAATGTCACCAAAACGCGAAAGTACTAACAGATTCTTTTTTATGCAAGCCTGTACATTATTATTATTAATTTAATAATCGTAAAAATTCAAATTTGTCACTTGATCGAAAAACGGCACGCGATTGGCGTACAGCGTCGTGACGTCACGATGTTACATTGAGTTCGCGCGAAAACTGGAGACTGTGTGTTCCGTACAGCTCCGAGCATAGCTCAATCGCAAACGACCAAAACGATTGTAAATTGTTGATATTTTTACATTTTGTGCAAATACCAACGCACTGTGATGTGTAAAAAAGGATTCGTGAAGGGAGATTCAAATAATTTGCCAAAATTCGATATGTTTATGGTATTTAATTGGGGAAGTACATTCATCGACAGTTGACGCTCGAATGTTACACATATAGTACGAATACTGCGACAGTGAGGAAGAATGTTGACCTGTACGCCAATACTGCACTGTCCCACAATAGTCTGGGTTTTTGCATCGTTAACATGACTGTCAATTTTACGCTGAGAAAAGGGTTCCTCCAGTGAAAAATTTAGAAAATTATCTGTTGGCAGCTCATCTGTGCCTGTAATAGTCAGCTCCACTGTAGTCTGTGTTGTCAGATCCACAAGTTTTGACAAAGTAGTCGGCCTCGCTGTAGTCTGCTGCGTTGTATCTACAGGATTTGTCAAAGTGGTCTGCTTCGCTGGAGTCTGCTGCATCGGATCCACAGGATTTGTCAAAGGAGTAGTTAGAATCTCATTTACTTCCATCCGTCTTCGTCTTTTCTCTGCTGCAGGACGTGGTACAGAACATGTTCGATGTTTACGATCAGGCTGGCATTCGAATTTATGTGGAACTACATTTTTCTTCATTTTAACTGGACCACCCAGCATCGTGTAGTATTGATAATTTTCCATATCCTCTCGCAGCTGTAAATAGAAAATATTAATAATAGAGGCACAAAGATACATTACACGTTATTAACCTTAAATCATATACTTCGGCTGCGAAAATGTTTACTTACGTTAAAATGATCTTCACAGCAAAAAAGTTCGATTTGCTGTTTTTGAGGTTGTCTCTCCGAACTGCATTAAACCATTTTTGACGAAGTTTCACATCTTGTGGCACTGTCGCGAAAACTTTATTCGGTGTATTATTTGTTGTGTTAGTACACAGAGGGACAAAACACGTCCTGTACGTCGTTATTTTTGCCATTTCGGCTATAAATCATAAATTGTAATGGAAATTCTATATGTCATGTAACATCGTGACGTCACAATCGGCTCGGGCAACTTCGGGTGTTTCCGGCGCGTCGTCGGTCAAATTTAAATCATGATTTTTGTAAAGTTTATATTTTCGTTAATATTGAACAAAAAAAATTTTAAAAGCATTTTTATTTAAAACATGCATATAAACTTTAAAAATAACCAAAAAAAAATTTACGTTTAAAAACCCAATTCTTAAAAAATGATGCGGAAAAGTACAGAACGCAGCATAAGCAAAAAAAGTAGCTTTTTCGAACAAGTGTACAGAAGTTATGCGGAAAAGTAGAGGGCGCGGTATGGGCGAAAAAGTAGCTTTTTCGCACTAGTACACAAAAAGTATGCACAGTCGTTTTGTGGTCGTCCATAAATGACGTAAAAATGCTCCAAGACTAATGAAAACAAAGATTACAAATGAAATAATTGGAAGAGACCATTTCGTTATATGTGAAATCGAAATAAAAAAAATCTCCCCAAGAGATTCCGAAATTTTGCATGAGGTTTAAAAAAAATTAAAAGTGCGTGACGTCACAATTGTGACTCCCCCCCCCCTCCTTTATCGTCACAAAACGTCCCCCCCACCCCGGTGTGCTGACGTCATTTACGGCCCCTTTTCTCATATTTAACCAAAAAACAGCACGGTCTACAGACCCGTTAAGGAAGACTTTTTGCATATGAGTTACAAAAAAATCTTACCTGAATAGAACCTGTGCAGAAATTAGTTCGGGCAGCCGCGATTAAATAAGGGGCCTTCTTAGGTATAAACCTGGCATCCACAATAGGGAATCCACGCTAGAACCCTACTAGGCTCGACAGAGGCTGCCACGACAAAATATATAGTAAAAAAATCCACTTCGGAGCCTACTCGGGCTCAAATGTAGAACCCTCACTATATAGGGTCACCCATATTGAGCCTCTTCGTTGCCTACAAAGATACCCTTTACAAACAACTGTATAGGTACTGTATAGACAACTTTATAGGCCCTTTATAATTTGATTTTTTTATATTTCCGATACGTATTCTGCAATAGGTATGACAAATTATTCCCTTACTGAAACCCGTCGGAGGTAACCAGGTGATCACCCATCTAACTATTGAAGGTCAGTGTCAGCTAAGCGGTCACCCATCTATGTATTGACCATCAGTTGCCAGCCTCGCGGTCATCCATCTAAGTAATTACCGTCAGGCTGGGCGGTTATCCAACCTAGTACTGACAGTCAGAGTTAGCAAAGCGGTCACCCATCTAAGTGTTGACCATCAGTCGTCAGCCACGCGGTCACCCTAGTACTAACCCTCAGGTCAGTCAGACGATCGTCCACCCAAATACTAACGAACTAATGTGCGCAAACAATGAAATAAGCAACTTTGTCGAATATGTTTATAAATGACAAAAACGATACAATGTATCATTTCTTATATAACCGATTACCGTGAAAAATAACTGAATGTACTTCTATTATTACCACAGCAGATGCAATCATATAAATCTATAAAGTTCGGACTATATTACACGAATTTCATTTTATATTTCATATTACCGATATTCAAAAACACAAAAAAAAAATTGTATAATCTGAATGGCCGAGTGAGCTAAAGCGCAGTGCAACAACATCATCCGGAGGGTCCCAGGTTCGATTCCCGTCAATGTCAAAAAATTGTAATATGTTTTTTCAGTTATTAATATGTACCATCATGTAGAGGAAGATGTAATATCTACTTAAGGAGGTTGGAGCGCTCCACACTAGTCAAATCAGTGCTAAATTTTTAAAAGTGTTTCTACAATTTTAGATGGTTTAATAATCTGTTCCAAGGTGTTAATCACATAGCAGCATTAGTTCTTGATATTCAAATACATTCACAGCTGTCATATGAACAGTAAATCGATCAATATCTCCAAATTTTCGATGTCATGTTTTTTCATCCAGTTTTGTAAAAGGGTAAACCGTAATATCATTCCGATTATGACGAAACATAGCTCATGTTGATCAGTGGAAGATCCTTAATCGATTGACCGCCCGAATTTTCTATAGTATCAGGCATTCAAAAGTTACAGCCGTTTGTATACTTGATGTTAGGTTATGATAGGATAAACAAACGGTTGTATCTTTTGAACTACTAATACGATTTTTAAAAAATCGGCCAATCGATAGAATATCTTTTAGTAAACAAAATGAGCTATTGGTCGTCATAATCGAACTGATATTACGGTTTATCTTTTTTAAAAACTGGATGAAAAAACATAACATCGGAAGTTTGCAGATATTGATCGATTTACTGTTGATATCACAGCTGTGAATGTATTTGAATATGAAGAACTAATGCTGCTATGTGATTAACACCTTGGAACAGATTATTAAACCATCTGAAATTGTAGAAACGCTTTTAAAAATTTAGCACTGATTTGATTAGTGTGGAGCGCTCCAAACTCCTTAAAATGCAGGATTACTCGATTTAATAAGCAAAAGTTAATATTTTTCAATCAATTTTCTTTATTATTTTAGTAGGGGCTTAATAGGGCAGCCTTTATAGGCCCTAACAGGGAAATCTATAAAGGCCCCGTACTTTGAAGCGTGACCAGCCTAGTAGGGCTGTACTTAGATTTCCATACTGGGCCCCTAATAGAATTGGGGCAAACTAGGAAGGGCCAAGTAGGAGCCCCAACTATTTTTCTGCACGGGAAGTAACTCGGCAGACCCGTCAAGGAAGATTTTTTGCATATGAATTACAAAAAATTCTTACGTGAATGGAAGTAACTCGAAGAATTTGCCCATAAAGATCATTTCTTCGCTGATAAAGACCCTGACTTGGTGTGGTGATGCCGTGTTCAGGGTGCCAAGAACCGAAAGTCGCATGTCTCAACTCTTTGTCTCGGTCGACTTGATAAACTTCTCTGATGATTTCGGTATTTGAATCGTTACCCTCGCCCTGAGCCACCATAAACGTACAGTCGAAAGGCACATATATCTCCATGAAAAAATCCTCGATTCTTGTTTCGTCTCTGAAGAAAATGAGCCAAGTTGGATATGACATGTCGATCCAGCCCGTGACCTGCTGTTGACATATTATCTACTTAATTCATCACTGAACACTCTTGACGGAAATGTATAAAACGCTATTTTCAAACTCCTTTCTAACTTAAAAATACAAAATATTACTTCATTTCATGTACCAGAAAAACTAAGCGTTTTAAACATTGTAAATTGTGCAAAAGTTGCATAATTTACAATATTACATAATTTAATTTACAAAAAAATTGGTCCCCTACAATTATTTATATTCAAACATGGGGTATAAAATTCCACTTAAAGAGATACGGACTTTAGAGAATTATATTATTTTCTTGAAATTTTTATTTTTAACTATGTTTTGAGCGTAAAAAAAATTACGCTCTAAAAGAACAAAATGGAAAAAGTTAAAAATTTTTTTTTTAATTTTCTTCATTTTTACTTTGATTTTCTGCTTTATCCATTTGTTACACATTTGTGGCAATTTCTTTTTCTTTCCCGTCTTTTCCACAGCAACACAATTTTTATTGAAATATCTTTGCAAAGCTTCGAAATAATTGTAGAAGGAAACATAAACAGTAAAAAAAACACTGCTAAAAATATTTTGAAAATTAATATATGTATTGGAAGTTCTTTTGCACATACGGTATATTAAATTTCATTGAATACCAATAATTTTATTATAAACACAATTTTTATGAAGTGTTTAGTATACTGTATATTAACTTTACAACAATTTTTTTGTACATTAATTAATATTTGTATATCAAATATAATATACGCGTATCCGCAAAAAAACTTCCAATACTTTATATTAATTTTCATACAAAATTCTCTAATAGTAAATTTTTATATATTGTGGCGAGTGACAAAACAAACATTTAAACACATCTGTATTTAAGGTTAGTGGTGACATTGAAATTTTGATGGGTGTTATTGATGGCTGTATAATCGTCTAGCGTTGAGGTATATTTACATGAGTAAAGTCGTACTTGACGTCATCAGAGTCGTTGAGGAGTACGAAAAGCGGCCTCTTAATATGAAAATAGCTGTAGCCGACCTGCGTACAGGCTCGTCATTAATTTGAAGATCTTTTCTTTGGTGAAATTATAAATTCCTCGCTTACTTTGTTTTTAAACGTTTTAAAATCCATGGTAGTCGTGCGAATATGGCGTCCGCTTAAATGCGCCTGAAGTTTCTGAAGCTGCATGCCTTCCACTAAGCCTATATTTATTTATTATTTAGTAATGAGTATTTCCTGCATAAGCTTAAAGACCAAAAACCGGGTCGATTGAAAAAAAAATCTGATCAGATTATTCGAATAACGTTGTCGGAATTTTGCACGAAATTAATAAGTAATCTTGACAAGTATGAGATTTTTTTTAAGGTATTTCGGTCGGTACGCCGGCTCAGTCTCAGAGTCTATATGACATTAAAAATAATCATACGCATCACTTTGACTGCCTCAATAATAATATAAAAAATAATCGAGAATCTTTCGAAATTGTCGTAATCAAATTAAAACGATTATTTGTAAATAGTTGATATGTTTAGTGCAGATTTGACTTCATTTTTACGATAATTAGGTTAGGAAACGTCATTTGGACCGGTATCGTGCACTTTGACCTTGGTTCAATTAAAC
Organism: Ephialtes manifestator; assembly: GCA_963970395.1. NCBI lineage: Eukaryota > Metazoa > Arthropoda > Insecta > Hymenoptera > Ichneumonidae > Ephialtes > Ephialtes manifestator. The sequence goes on along the minus strand of OZ019974.1, from coordinate 20,956,995 downwards.
ATTATTCCGGAGACTTCACCTTTTTTCATGATGCATCAAGTCCTCAATGATTTGCGAATCCGTAGTACTTTTTATTTTTTCTCTATCTTTGATCTAAGTATGTTAATTATCGATTTAAAGATCAATTTTTCCAGCCCTCCCGTGAGTGCCGTGTAAAAAGATCGATTTTCAAGTTTTAATTGTTCATTCAAATATTCGGTAAAAGCCTTCAAGATTTTGTGCAAGTAAAATTGAATAGCTAAATTACAACATGTCAAAAATTCATGCATATGAGTTTGGATTGCCTTCGCGACAGAACTACCTTAATTCGGAAAATATCCTGTTCTAAAAAGTTGATGGCTCGAGATATCTCCAAGTTCTCGTTGATTAAAAAAAAAAGTTGGTGGCTCGAGATATCCCGTAAATCTCGAAAATATCGCAGTCATTGTCATCGTTTTATTCGTGCTGTCATTGTTCGGAGGTGCCGTCAGTCAGTCACATTACAATCGGGACCAAGATCATACATTCATTTTTTTTGTTTATGTCAAATGTCAAAACTGTCAGCGCTTAAGCGCCCGAGTCCGGTTAACCCTAGTACTGATAAACAATGAATTTTAATGCATAAACTTGGTCCCGATCTTAGTGTGTCTGTCGACACCACCGACCGATCACAGCGCGAACAACAAGTTGCAAAGTAGAACTTTGCACATTGCTTTCGCATTAATTTCCATTTTTCACAAAGCCACCCCTATGAGTAAGCATATTTATTAATTTTGGCTTCCTCATAGAAGAAGCTTTGTAAAAAATGAAATTGTATAAGGAAACAGTATGCTTTGGAACTTTTTTTGTTACCTATCTAGTTCTCGAAAAATTTAAAATCACATAAAATACAAGCCGCTTTATCAATCATAACCAAATTTAGCCCGTAGCAGCGCTGAATATTATTTTTCATCTGTAGAAAATTTCACTTGATTTGTTGAGTTTTGACGTGAGTTAGAGCAAAACGAATATTTTTTATTTAAATAAAAAATCCCATAAGTACCGAACTTTTGAACAGATTCATTCCAAATTCAATACCAATCCTCCTTTAACATACCTTTATTCGTAAAAAATTGTTTAGCTCAATAGTTAAAAATTTGCGAATGCTAGAGAGTGTACAGACATTTTTCGAAAATAGCAAAGTCAAATGAAATTTGAACATATACTTGAATTTTTTTGTTTTATGACGTTCAAGAACAAAATATCGTTTTTAAAAAAACCAACACTTTTTACAATTTTTATATACTCACGGAAAAATTTTGTTTGAAATTACGACATTTTTGAGATCCCATGCAGAATGGCAAAATTTTTTAATGAGATGTTATACGTAATTGAAGATTTTTTAACATCCTGATTTATTACGTAAAGCTTGAATTACGTAGAACTTTTTGAAAAAAAAAATGTTGCCATTCTGCAAGGGTCTCAAAAATTTCGTAATTTTAAACAGTATTTTTCCTTGAGTATATAAAAATGATAAAAAGTGGCGGTTTTTAGAAAAACGATATTTTGTTGTTTAACGTCATAAAACAAAACGTTAGAAAAACGAAAATAACATTTTTTAAATACATTATGTAGCTCTTCATAAATTGAACAAATTTGATCCTGGACATTTTTTGGTAAGATTGTTAATTTTCAAGATATTGACGAATAAAAAATATGTAAATACCGACAAATTCTAATTTTTATAAAAATTGAACGTTCAAAAATATCGGTTGTAGCGCCACACAAAAAAAGACGTGTCTTTTCTTTTTGAAAAAACTTTCTGAAAAAAATTGCTAAAATTATTGAAGGGGGTCAGGGTCAAAGCATGAAAAATTCAGCTGGAATGCCCCATATGCACTGATAAAAATATATAAGTTGAACGGACTAATTTAGCGTACACATGCGTCCAAATGAATTCTTCGTTAGGACAATCAAATGTTTAGTTTCTTCAATAATCGTTAGATTTAGTTGTCTAAAATTTATTTGCGGCAACCAAAATATTTGTTATACTAACAAAAAATTCATTTGAACGAGGGTGTACGCTAAATTAGTCCATTCAACTATATTTTTTCACAGTGTGATTATCCATGTATTAATTTTAAAAAAAATTTTAATACGAAAATCAAACTTAAATCAAATGCTTTGCTGTTTTCATGATTTTGTGAATTTTAAAAAAATATCCAGTTAAACGATAGAAAATGTGGTAAACTCTATCCGAAGTTGAAGTGAATACGGCGAATAGATTATTCATCGGCTCTTGTTTTCAATAATAATAACTTTACTGTTTATCAATACTAAAAAAAATAACTGCGCATGATTATGTATTAATTTTGTATAAAACCCGAACTTCATCATTCCAATATTCATCAGAAAAAAATAATCTAACTGTTATTTGGGCCCGAAATTTATGCAGATCTCACAAATCACTAATAAAAAAAATCCTGTAGCTCATTTGCAATAGTCAGATGCTTTTGCCATAGAGCAAAAAAATCTTTGTTTCAGGATTTAAATGAATATATATTTTCTAATTGCAATAAATAAATAAATAAATAATTGAGATATCTGTTAATGAATATCAGCAACATCGGTCTGTCTTTTTTCCCTTATATAATTATTCAATAATAAATATTCGAACTGACAAATATTGAAATTACATTTTCATTTAATTCTTGCCCATCCTTGATACCAGGGTTCGGAAAGTTACTTATTAAAAGTAATTTGTTACCGTTATCGTTACTCCTTGTGGAAAAGTAACGCGTTACCGTCACCGTTACACCTTGTGAAAAAATAACGCATTACCGTTATCGTTACTGAAAATGTAACGTTTCCGTTACTTTTCGTTACTTTAAAACATATTAATCATATAACAAATTTAGACGTATATAATTATTTACGTGTACAATGAAGGTCAATAACGAAAGAAACGAATAATTCAGCGAAAGCGTTTATTAACGTCGAGCAAGTAGCTTTCGCTCATTTTCGTTGAATTCGAACAGCTACTTGTTAGCAAACATTTTATATCTCAAAAAGTAACGAAAAAGTAACGGCAATTTCGTTACTATTTACAAAAAATTTGTAACGAGCGTTGTCTTAGAATTACACGAATAAAAATGTAACGATGTTACCGACCGTTACCACTAAAAAGTAACGAATTCACTAACGACGTTACTAGTAACGCGTTACTTCCGAACCCTGCTTGATCCAAACTTTTATAATTCGAAGCATACCTTGTGTGCCGATAGGGTCTGTCGTGGCATGCAATAGTATTATGCACGTGTTATTAAAATAATCGTGAATACCATCAATTATATCTTGATAAATCGGAACAGGTCTGATTAATTGATTTTTCACTGGTGAGGCCCTTGTTAATATCCAAATCCAAATCAACATAGTGCTAAACATTTCTTTTTCACAATTGGGATAAACCACACAACCCAACGAATTAACTAATTAATTGCGATCAACTAAATAGAACGTAAAAAAGCAGCAAAATTTCAATGAGGCTATTTCAGAGCTACTGTCACTGTTGAACTGAAATATATTTTCTACTTCCTCGCTCACAATTTTCTATTCACCGTCACGTACATTATACGACACGATATCGTTTCGATACAGGACGTAATGTTATATGTTATATCACGATAGTAGTCAAGTCCATAAAACACAACAATGATGAAAAGAATTTTTCGATTTTTTAAAATGTTTTTTTAAATTATTTTGTTATATTGTAAATTAGGTTTTGGAAGGAATAACAAGGCAGTCAAATTGAAAGAGAAGATAAAATGAATTAAAGGGATTTATACTGTGACCTAGAACTATTTTAGCTAGTAAATCGATACCAAAAGATTTGTTCGACAAATATTCAGATATTTGATTTGTTCCTGCAAATATCGTTTTAATTTTTTTTCCTGCTTTGGCTAAAATTGCTGTCACGATATGTTGCAAGAATAAATAATAAAAGAAGCTCTTAGGAATGTGAGAACCACTGAAGGGTGGAAAGTTTCATTGCATCACTGGCTCGATTCACATGTGAATAATCGAGGAACGTGTGTCACGCTATACTTAAAATTTATCTGATGCCGTTAGACGATTGGATCTTTCGCATGAACCCTTTAATGCTTCTCGCGATGCAACTACGTTTAAATATATTGAAATATGTATGCATTGATAATGTATTTGTCGATTATCTCTCGCAACAAAAGCAACGGATAAAATTGAAAAAAGAAACCATTTATTTAATTAAATTACTGTTAAGGCCACTTTAAAAAAATCGATTAATATACTAATTATTTCAATTGTCCCGATGTGTATTTACAATAAACTCATTAAAATAATCAATTTAAGAAAAATAAAAAACTATTTATAATGTAAATTACTGTTAAAAAAAATCTGACAATGTACACATGGTTTCAATTATTTCAGTGTGTAATTTATAATAAACTTATTGAAATAATCAATAACAAAAATAAAAAACTATTTATAATTTCAATTACTGTTCAATAAATTCTAATAGAGTAGAAGTACCGGTTGCGGCCACCCCCAAACGTAAATACGTTTTTCGTGGCTATTTTAATTCTGTACCTGTATTTAATCATGATTTTTCATGACGTTGTGTATTTTGGACACATTTATCGTCACTTTGACGTCTGTTCGTCTCCATTCCAAAAAGTACTGTATCAATAATCAAAGTGTCATCAGCTGATTCATCAAATTCTCAACTCCTTACGTAATTCGACGAGATTTTGACGAAAGCTCTAGATACATATTCGAGATATATAGTTGGCGAATTGCATGCACCTTTGCACGTGTCAATCTTAAGAGGCATCACTGCAAATGTTGATGTACTAAAAATTTGAAATAAAGCTATACATTTATAAAAAATACGATGGCCACAACTGGTCCATGGAATAAGCATGTTGCCCCGAATTTGGCCATGATAATATAATCATTAATTTTTCGTAAATTATTACACAATCGAATCATATATTCATAAAGAAGAAACAAAAAAGAACTAACGAAAGCTATGAAAAATATATCCTTAGAAATGTATAGTAAAGAAGAAGGTAAAGCGGTGGAACACCTTTCATGTTGAAGATTCCCATCATTATGCAATGCGAAAATCGACTTTCGGAAAAAACTCTGGTAAAAATAAAAATAAAAGTGTAAAGAGTAAAACAATAATATAATCCATGACTATTTGTGACAAAGAAAGCTGCTACGAAAAAGTGCAAAACGAAGGACACGATTGTCAGAATCGGTTAGTTAGGTTCACGCCCGTGTGGAAATCTGTTGGGCATAAACTGGTTTGAATCTAGCATCCAGCTAGTTTTTTCTATCAAGTTTTTCTGTAGTGGGACTAGACATAATCTAGCCAGAATGTACTGATAGATAGCATATCTATCTAGGATCTATCTAGCTTTCATGGCACAACTTACCTGACTAGAGGCTAGACATAATATATCTAGCATATACGTATAGATGCCGAGGCCATCTAGTGTCAATCTAGTTTTACTTGAATATTTGTATTTGGCGCTACGCGGGCGTTTTCCGATACAGGGAGATTCCGATACAGGGTCTAGTCGTGACACGCTACGCAGCGAGTTATTATTATGTAGAGTGGCACGTGCATGTTCGTAAAAGGTACCAATAAATACGTTCTAGAGGACTACGATTTTTTTTGTTTTGTACGAGGCGAAAGAATTTATATTTTTTAGTTTCTTGCGATAGGCCTTATCGAGATATTTGATTATTATTGAAAAAGTGATTACGTACGTTATTAAATACGTTCTAGAGAACTACGATTTTTTTTTGTTTCGTACAACGCAAAAGAATTTATATTTTTTTTATTTTTTGCGATAGGTCTTATCGAGATATTTGATTATTAATGAAAAAGTGATTACGTACGTTATTAAATAGTGTTCCCTGTTTAAATAGTGTTAAACAGCTTCCATGTCGCGTGCTGATGCAATAAATGACGGTTTATATTAATTTTGTTTTTTATTTATCCTACGCTATTTAATCGGTATCTGGGTTCAATTGAGAAATCCGGTCTAGCACCTAGTCAATTTTATGCTATAGGGTTAACCGATTTCCGTACTGGCTAATCACTAGCTAAGTTTACTGGTCGAATTAATAGAATCTTAGTTAGATTTTAAACAGTTTTTCTGTACAACGACAAGACAGCGAGAAATTACACATAGCGCTCGGATCTAGCTAGTTTTCCGACCTAGATCTTGTACAGAAAATAAGAAAACTAGTCGATTTCTAGGTGATGGCGAGTTGGAATTTCCACACGGGCAGATGGAATCTTTTAAAGACATTTTCGTGTAGAGGAATTGGATGCTTTCATAAGAATACGATTTTGATTAATTAAATACGCCTTAAAAAATGTCTCCAGTGCAATGAATATTGAGTTATTCTAAATTTTAAGAATGGCCAAAACCGGTGCATAGGTGGCCAGAACTGGTGAAATGGCTATGCTCCTACTTTTTTTCTATTTTCCAGAGTTGTCTCAACACATATGAAGATTTGAATGCTATAAATCTGAAATTATATTCTTCTCAGATATGAAAAGTATAAGTTCAAAATAGTTTTATGATATTTGGTCCCAATCACAAGTACTTGAAAATGAGAAAATTCTTGAAGTCGCCACAATCTGTACTTCAACCCTAATGTACTAATTGTTTCAATTATTCCATTGTATAATTTATAATAAAATTATTAAAATAATCAATAATAAAACTTTAAAAAAATTATTTGTAATTTAAATTACTGTTAAAATGGCTGTTATAACATCTTTATAATATGCAAATTGTTCAAATATATAACCCCTCGTAAATTGGCACTCGATTGAAAATTTGCAATAAACTAATTTAACGCTATAAATAATTTAACACGATCGCCGCAACGGCATTTTAATCCGCGCAATAGCTTCAGTGGTTATCGAGAAAAAAATCGCTCTCAGCTGACGCTGGTCGTACGTCAAGTTTGCTTGATAAACATGCCAACCGTAATGATCGTCAAATCGTGTACGAAAGTAGAAAGAAACGCTCGTCGCTTAGACCAAGGCTAACCACCCAGGCTGAGCAATTTTATTTCTTTCAAGCTTTTCCAACGTGTTGCAACTTTTTTTCAGTATCTAAGCTTACCTAGTTTTTTTTACTATGATGCTACGTTTTGTGCATTTATCAATTTTATATTTAGTGTCTGTTTTTATCGTAAGCGGACTAAAAGTGAGCCTGGAAAATATTGACGATGTTAGTCACATCAAATCGAGTGAAGCCTTTTTTAAAAACCCTGTGAAAATACTAAGTGAATGTTCGAAAAATAAAACACGCTTGATTGAACGACGATCATCAAAATATTCATCAAAATACGATCATCAAAATATAAAAAACGACAAAACAAAAAAATCCGATTCAGAAAATTTTGGACCTAAAGCTGAAATTGTGCAAAGTGTATCGATTTTACAAAAAGAAAATGAAGGCAAAAAATGTTATATCTTTAAGGTTGCAGCTATAAATACAGAGAATCAAATTACTCATGGAGAAGAAATGCAAAAAAATAAGCTGAGCAATAAATTTCACTATAAAATCGCGAAAATAGAGCCGAAAAAAAAGCGAAGAAAACTTATTGAATTGGTGAAAAAACAAAAAGCTAAAGTCGAGAGAGGAAAAAATGTCATACTTTTACAAGATTCTGTAGCAGAAAATATAATTCAAGTTGATGATGGTCATCAGGGGAAATATCTATCTCGTAATGTCACGGGTATGGAGACTTCTTTGAACGATACATCAGCATCATTAATGCGCTCGTTTCGTGCGCCAAAGTTGCATAAATCGGCAGATTGCTGGGGAAAAAAGGGTAGAGTAACAAAAATGCAACAAAGTTCAGATTCTGGACAATCTTCGGGTTGAGTAAGCCTTCGATTAGGTCGAATATTTAGTAGGGGACATGTACTGGGAGTGGTCACCCTGAAGAATATATCATTCACGATAGATTTGGCTTCCTCATATAGGAAGCTTTGTTTTCGTGCGAAATTTTTTTTCGATAGTCTAAAAAGTCGAGAAAACTGGTTGAGAAAAAATGTACGGATGAATGTATTTGTGTGTGTGGTCCTCACTCAAAATTTCAACTTACATATCTCAAGAACTACTTTAACAATTGGGCTGAAGTCTAGCAAACATATGAAGCAATTCTTTGTATGTAGTAGCAAACATGTGAAGCAGGCCTTTGTATGTGGTAATTTAAAAAAATAAAAAATATGTTCAAATTTTATTTGACTTTGCAATTTTCGAAAAATGTCTGTACACTCTCTAGCATCCGCAAATTGTTAGCTATTTAGGTAAATAATTTTTTACAAATAAAGCTATGTTAAAGGAGGATCGGTATTGAATTTGGAATGAATCTGTTAGAAAGTTCAGTTTTTATGGTATTTTGAATTTTTCAAAAAAATATTCGTTTTGCTCTAACTCACGTCAAATCTCATCAAATCAACTAAAATTTTCTACAGATATAAAATAACATTCAGCGCTACTACCTACCAAATTTGGTCGTAATCGGTAAAGCGGTTAGGATTTTACGTGATTTTGAATTTTTCAAGAACTATATAGGTAACGAAAAAAGCGGCAAAGTAGAACTTTGCACATTGTTTCCTCGTTTATTTTTATTTTTTACAAAGCTGCCTCTATTAGGAAGCCAAAATTAACATATAAGCTTTCTCATGGAGGAGACTTTCTGAAAAATGAAAATTAATATGGAAGCAATGTGCAAAATTCTACTTTGAAACTTTTTTTAGACGGGCTTAAAGACAACAATGCTAACGGTGAAATGAAGAACGATTTTCAACAGGATTATTTTCTATCTTCGAAACATAAACGAGACCTTGAGGCGTTCTTCAATCACCAATTCAGATTCACGAGAGCAAGAAAAATGAGTGACACTGATAGACAACCCGTTGCGATGGAAGAAAAACTTTTCACAACAGCAATCGGCTCAGAACCTGCCGATCATTCACCGGATCAAATTGTACCAATGACCAAAAATCAAATACAAAATTCTACATTACCAAGTTCATTTAATGTGAGTGAATCTGATAATGTGGGCATTGTTAATATCGCTTGGCCTCTCGTGCCTGGACCGATTTCATGCAATCTTGGTGAGTTTAATTAATTCCTTTCCCCCTGAAACATCAGTTTACTGTAGAATACTAATTAATTCGTGACTAATAATAATAACTTTACCAGTATAATTAAAATAATCACCTTAGCCATAATTTATTATAATTTGTATTTTTTCCCGTACTATTTTTGAAAGTTTTGATTATTGGGTGGCCATTTATTTTTGTCTCACTTTTTACCTTGCAAATTATTTTCTTTGATAAAAAAATCAAAATCATTTTCTTTTTGCTTCCTCGTAAAGGAAGCTTTGTTTTAGTGAAATTTTTTTTTTCGACATTTTCATGTCAAAACATTTAAAATGGTCTGAAATGCCGAGAAACGTGGTTTAGAAAAATTGTCCGGATGTGTGTGTGTGTGTGTGATGAAAGGCCAAAAATTCATATAACCGTAACTTATAAAGTATTCGACCGAATCAGCTAACATTTAAACAACATGTGCAGTCCTGGCTAATCTTCAATTGATATGAATTTTACAAATATCGCTTAACGCATTTCATATTTACAAGAATTTTGAAATTTTGAAAAAAGTACGTAAATCCTCTAACTTGAACGAATTTTTAGCTATCGCGCTAAAACTTCGTATTAAAATTGAACAAAGTGATACGACCTTTGGTATTGAATTTGGACGAAATCAGTGAAGCGGTTCTGTTTTTATGTGATTTTGAATTTTTCGAAAAATTTTCGTTTTGCTCCAATTCAGATAAAATTTCAACTAATCGACTGAAATTTTGTACACAGGAAAAATATCATTCAGCCTTACTAAGTACCAAATTTTGTGATAATCGGTAAAGCTGTTCGGATTTTACATGATTTTGAAGCTTTTAAAAATTTATTGTGTTCACTCTGGATTTCGTAAAACGTAAAAAATCATCAACTTCGTCAATAATTTTTATCTTTCGCAAAGCTTCCTCTATGAGGAAGCCAAAAATAAAATAAAGAAACTTCCTCATAGAGGCGGCTTTGTAAAAAGCGGAAAAGAATGCGGAAGCAATGTACAAAATACTACTTTGCATCCTTTTTTTAATTTGACGATCGCTTTTTTTTTACTTGCAGACTTTCAACTGCAGCCATCATTCGTCGCAAGACTCGGAGAGTTCGATTACGTGGTATGCCGTCGAAAAAATAAAAATTCACCTGTATTTAGCGATAAGAACGAGAACGAAATGCTGATAAAAATTTCGATGCGTAGGTTTCTGTGCAGCTTCAGCAAAATCCAGAAGGACCAGCCGATCATTCATGCACGGGTGTCATTTACAATCCTCGTTTTATTATAATTGCCCCACATTGTTTGATCGACAATTATGGATTAACCGTGACATCTACCGACGATCTATGTACAATCGATGAAATGATCGAAGTAGACTACATTATCGAGCATGAGAATTATGATTCAGAAACAAGAAAAAACGACATCGCCTTGATCAAAGTAAGAAAAGAAATCTCAATCTTAAAACGATATAAAAATGTGAAACGATACTTCAGCTGAAATCCGAGATACACAAAAGAGCTGCCGTATTTTCAAAAGATGATGGAACTCTGGACAACACTCTTTATGCTGTCGGCTTCGGTGAATTAATGGTGTGCAATCGTCATTTTTGTGAATTACTACAAATTTAGTTTTTGTACTGTCGTATGATTATTTTTTAATTTGTTCCAGTGGAGATCGTTTCCTGACAAAATAAGCAAACTTTTGCAAAAAGTGCCCGTTCGAAGATATTCTGATGTATTGAAAGAAGAACCTGGAACGTTGCACATTACCACATCTCACATGGACATGACTGGAGCATTCAGGGTATTTAGCATACGATTTATTCATACAAGAAACCCGGTGACAAAATCTCATTGAAGAAGCAAAAAAATTACATAAAGCACCCAAAAAAATCCTTGAAAAACCTCAGAGAATCTTACTGAACCTTAGAAAATCACATAAAACCTCACATAACGTTATAGATACTCCTCGGACCTCACAGAATATCACAAAATATCATAGAACCTCACAAAACACCACAGATTCTCACAAAACATCTCAGAACATTACATAACATCACAGAACCTCACATAACATCACAGAACCTCACATGACATCACAGAACCTCACATAACATCACAGAACCTTATAAAACTTCGCAGAACCTCATACAACCTCGTACAACCGCATAAAACCTCAGAAAACCTGACAGAATCTTATAGAACCTCACAGAACCTGCAGAATCTCGTAGAGCCTCAGAGAACCTACAGACTCTCATAGAACCTCACAGAACCTGACAGAATCTCGTAGAATCTGACAGAACCTGACAAAATCTCATAAAATCTGACACAACATGACAGAATCTCGTAGAATCGCACAGAACCTGACAGAATTGCATGGGACCTCAGAAAAGCTCACAGCCCGACACAGAACCCCGGAGAATCTCACAGAGCCATTCAGAATCTGGCAAAACCTCATAGAACTTCATAAAACCACACAAACATTCACAAGACTTCACAAACCTTCACAGGACCCCATAAAAAACTGCATAAAATCTCACAGGACCTTCACAGGCCCTAGCAATCACGATAACTTTCAAAACATGTCAGAATAACCGTAGAAATGACCGTCGAAAAATTAGTGTCTGTCGGAATTTGTTAGAAGAACCGTAGAAATGACCGTTGGGCCTTATCAATTTTTCGACAGTCATTTCTACGGTTATTCTGACAAATGCTGTGTCACTAAAAGGATCAAAAACAACTCAGTAATTTCACGATTATTTGAACAACTTTTCAGTCATTTTCCAGTCATTCTGAAAGTTGTCATGACTGTTCAGGGGACCCCACAAAATCTCACAGAACCTCAGAAAACCTCACAGAGTCTCAGAACCTGATGCAACCTCATAAATCCCCACAAAACTTTACAAATCTTCACAGCACCTCACAGAACCTCACAGAACCTAACAGAACCTCACAGAACCTAGCAGAACCTAGCAGAACCTCACAGAACTTCATAAATCCCTACAAAACTTCACGAAACCTCACAGAACCTTACAGAACTTCTCAGATCCTAACAAAACCTCATAGAATTTCATAGCACCTTAAAGAACCTGACAGAGGATCTGCTCTGCTGAGCTTATTATTACAGATGACTCAATTACTGGGGTTTTGTCCATGAATATTTAGAATGAGAAAATTATGTCCGCTTCTCGGCAATGAACAAATTTAACTGACATTAAAAAATGTTGTCCATCGTAGGGTGACTTTGGCGGTGCGTTAGTAAATTTTCAAGGAGAATTGGTGGGTTTGAAATCAAAGTTAATGAAGAAATCAACCGAATACGAAGTTTACACGAGAGTTCGGACTTATCTGCCGTGGATAAAATCAATGGTTACTCTACATGGATCGTGGTGATCGCCCAGTACAAATTTAGCGTTAAAATAGTCTTTCTTCATGTACATTGTCAATGTTACAAGCTTTGAGAGGATTATATAAGGATGAATATACTGTTAAGGTGGATAAACCGGTTTATCATTTTATTATTGTTCGTCATGAATAAACCGGTTTCCGGTTTGGCATATATCGTTTTTTATTTCCCTAATAAAGTGCTATTAAAACGGTAACTGTGAAAAATTGAAAATGCTAACTATAAACGAAAATTTGCTTTCAATGATAATTAACATTATCTATAAATTGGTAGTCAATGCGAATATTTTTACAGTACAATTAATTTAAGTCAATTAACAATAAAAGTGAATTTGATAATTTGCCTATAAAAAATAATCGTATAAATTTTAAAAAATTTTGAGATGTGTCGATAAGTTAACAAACTAAAAATTGATAGTTGTCACTTAGTAGACAAGCGAACTATAATTATAATTATTTCAGCATTTAAATTTTGATCGTGGATACAAAGAATCTAAAATTAATCGGCAAATTAATTTGTAATTTCTGTGTGTTTGAGTTCCTGAATTACGATGTTGTATTTTTTTATTCATCCGCCTGCATTTTATGTGCAAAAAAACCTGACCCTTCTGTTTGTTTTTCAATGATATCTTTGTGTCATTTAAATAGAAACGTTTTGCTGTTATGCGTTTGGTGTCAACGAGTGGAAAACCAAGTTGCGAATGTAATGAGGCGCTTTTTTCACGCAAGGTATACGTAGGTGGATGTACTTGACCGACGGTGAATGATCATTATACGTCCATAGTATTACGTAATTATGCGAGGACGATGGGGACGCTTTAACGACGGATATATATGACAAAACTGATAAAGCCCGAGGTGGTGGTCCGTAAGTTATATATAAGAATGGAGGGGAAAAAAACGTTTCATTAGGTCGGTAGCCTGCATACTTGTATTGTCCTCAAGGTCACGTGGCAAAAAAAAGCTACCAACATGTTGTCGCCGCGCTTAAGTTGGGTGGCTTTTCTTATTCTGTCTATATCGCTAACAGTTTATGGTCAGCAAGAATCCACGACCATGGCTGGTGAGTTGCAAATATTATAATAAATTATTAAATCTGGCGTATAAAAAAAAATAATAATAATTAAAATTTTCGTTAGCATAATAAAGAATAAAAGTTGTAAAATTAATAAATATATAAACTTTCGTCAAATAGATGAATGAATACATTTTTGTGAAAATTTAGAAAAGTGAATCTTTAAAAAGAGGATTGTGCAAAACTTTTGTGCTGAATATCGTGACCATCATCGTTGATATATTGGATGAAAATGTTTTTGTCTTTCTTTTTAGGTACTACCACCGATAAGCCACAATCTGGTACGGCCAAGACCAGTGGAATTATAGGAGCAATAACTCCGTATCTTCGTCCCATCACGACCCTGTTGTACCAAACGCTAGACAGTTTCATCAGAAATGTTTATAAGGTGTCATTGCCCTGCACGATTAAAGATTTCACGAGAATGGACATCACATGTACGCCACTTTAGTGAGCGATTTTTTTTCGGGGACTATCGAGCGTTATTCCACATTGATGCTTATGATATCGTTAATAAATGATGAGTTAACGTTGATTATTATGAAAAATGAAAAAATTCGAAAGTGGCAAACGTTAAGTATGTTATGTCATTAAGCGTCAATGTTATTCGATTTTTCCGAAAGCACCAACCATCGTGGAAGAAAAATTCATCTTCTTCGATATGTAATTTACGACGTGGGTAAAAAAAAATCTCACCCTGCATCTATGCTTTCTGAATAAATGACCTGGTACAATAAATACATTTATGTGTCTCACAATTATTTTTTTGTCCTTACCATAGCGCAAAAGACTGTTGGATTATTTTTTTTATTCTTGAAAAAAAAACAACATTTTTATGAATAATAAACTTTAAACAGTGGCTTGTAAGGAATTTTTATATTGTATTAAATCAACATTAATGGTGAAAATTAATAAAAATGTACATTTAAAACAAAATTGAGCCTAATTATGTTGATCTTAAGGAGATTAATAAAATGGCGGACCAAACATAAGTTTTCATTGCTACGTCAACGTTTTGGGGAGGGATTGAGAAAAGTGTTTAATTGCTGCGGGAGTTTGTCGTTTTCTTTTTTAACTTTATTACCAATTCCATTTACTAAGAATTCTTAAGGAAAAAACGTTCACAAATTAAAGACACTACTATCTGACTTGGGACACTTAACCTGCTTTGATAAGAATTACATGCGCCATTTAGAGCTGTTTGTTACGATGCACTTAACCTGACTTATTGCTTAAAAATTTTATTTGTATTGAAAAAAATTGATGGAGTTGTGAACATGGACATAAAAAGATACATTAATTATCGAAGATTTCGTAGTAAAAATACATTTTGTGAATAAATATCCTTTGTCTGAATAGGTTAGAATATATTCAGCCATGTATAATTTGTAAATATGTTTGATTTATACTTTAATTATAATACTTTTTGAGATTAAAGTACAAATTATATTTAGAATGCAAAAATTAAATATTATTCCTGTTTATTTTTCCGTGTACACATAGGACTACGTTTATTACAAGGTGTCGTGTGAAGCTGCCCATTTTCATCCAGTGGTAAAAAATATAATGAACCGATTTCTTTTTCATAAGTAAAGTTGCAAACCTGGTGAAAAATTTTACGACCTAATCTCTTTAATTTTATGGCAAGATTTCCAGTAGAAATAAAAAAATTTATTTGATTAGATTTTAAGTGGTTCGTGATCAGAGCAAAATTTGCAGAACATTTTCATGAATAATAATGTCTAAAAGTTATTGATAAATCAGTGTAAAGAAAAATTTATTACCGAATTCCAAAGTACACTTTATTTTATGTGAAATATAATCCTATTTTCCTCAAAACACACGATTCTTTTAAGAACGTTCTGAAAATTTTTATATTTTCCAGAATTTGTTAAGTCTGTGTTTGTGAAAAAGTACAATAATCTTGAAACTTTTTAGATTCGACTTGGGTCTGACCCTCGACCTCCTTGATTTGGCTCATAATTTTTTGTAGGTTTGGTTAAACCCTCAAATGCTCCAGATTTTATTTTTTAATTTTTTCCATGTAAATTTTTTTTAAATATTTTTTTAAAGTGACATATCGATGCCCTAATTATAAAATCTGAGAAAATTCTGAAAAATACTTTGTTGAATATCAAAATGTTCTAGCTTATAGCCAAAGTGTGCCCAAATTTTTCTTTTTGTAGTTTTTAAGCTTTTTTGATTTAAAAAAATTATGAAAAAATTTAAAAAAAATTAATCTACTACAAGCAATTGGTCAAACGTTTATTTATGTGAACTCAGATTTTCTAGAATTTTTTCAGATTTTTAGGAATTTGTTAAATTTTTCTGAACTAAGATTATTGTAGCACCATACATGCCACATTCTGACACCAGCATGCCATAATTAAAAAATCTGCAAAAATTTTGAAAAATACTTTATTGAATCTCAAGATTTTCTAGCTTGGAACCAAAGTGTGGAAGATTTTTCTTCACATAGTTTTTAAACTTTTCTGATTACAAAAATAGAGAAAAAAAATCAAGCTATTATGGACGACTTCTCAAACATTTCTGTATATGAAACTGTATTTTTCAAATTTTTAAATTATGGCATGCTGGTGAAGAAGAAAAATTTTGCCCACTTTGGCTATACTTTGGAAAAATTTTTTTTTTTACTCGTGCATGCAAAATCCTCGTTTGCCCACCGTTTGCAGACATGCAAAATGGCCGGTTGACGCACTAGTGCGCAAAACACTTTGCGCACTGGCTCCCTCATTTTGCACACTCTTCCCTGGATTTTGCTCACTGCTTGAAGTCGCAGCTCATTTTGAATGTCTGTAAACGTCGGACTAACTCGCATTTTGCATTTCACTCGTAAAGAAATAGTACATTGTGCAACTAGTGCCGAAAATTGGCGATTACGAAGAGTGCGAGAGTTGCCGCCCGAGCGAAGCGAGGGTAGCAATCGCACGAGTTGTGGTAGCACGAGTTGAGGGTAGGAATCGCACGAGCACATTTTTTAACGGCGTGTTGAGGTTAGGGACCCTTTCCGCTCATACTCTACAGTCTCGGAAAGCGATCGTTTCTATTCTTTCGTTAAAAAAAAGCACGGTGTGCAATTAGTGCCGAAATTGGCGATTGCAACGCGTGCGATTGCCACCCTCGCTTCGCTCGGGCGGCAACTCTCGCACTCGTCAGAATCGCCAATTTTCGGCACTAGTTGCACAATGTACTATTATTTCACTCAGTGTGTAAAAACGTGGCTTTACGCACGCTTCGCGTGCGTCAAACCTCATTTACACGCCTTGTGAACTAAAATTTTGTACGATACTCATGCGAAAAACGTTTTCTGAACACGTGTGATTGCAAACTCACACTCGTCAGAAATAGTATATTACACACCTAGGGCAGTAAAGTAAGAAATGTCTCAGATCACATGTAATTGTCGGCCGAGGCGAAGCCGAGGTCGAGGTCGAGGTGATCTGAGGCTTTCTTATTTACTGCCCGAGGAGTGTATACGATTTTTCTCATCGACGGAGCCGAAAACCGGGAACTTCGTTCCGCGCAGCGGAACGAAAGTTGTCGCTTTCGGCCCGGAGGTGAGAAAAAGTTTTTTCGCTCTCGTATCGTAATGTACTAAATATTCAACAAAGTATTATTCAGAATTTTTTCAAATTTAAAAACTAGGCATTCGATATGTCACTTTAAAAAAATATTTAAAAAACAATTTGCATAGAAAAAAAAAATCTGGTGCATTTGAGGGTCTAACCAATCCTGCAAAAAATTACGAGCCAAATCAAGGAGGTCGAGGGTCAGACCCAGGTCGAATCGGGATGGAATGCGTCATATGTATAATGGCACCATTGTGCGACTACATATGGTACATTAACGACATTTTAACCATTTTTAAAAACAAACATATTTTCAACATTGCAAAAAAACAATTTTAAAAGCATTTTCTAATCCACTAGTTTCAAAAGCCATTATATAAGAAAATAAACTTATTTATCGAATTTACCCAACTTCTTTTTTAACGAATCTGTTAACAACTTTTTTATAATATTATTATTATTCACAATCAATATTCCCAGTATCGTCAATGACGTTTTTTTCCAGTTTTTCTTCCTTCGATAAGATATACAAATTCTACTAAACTTAATCTTTTCGTTGGAAATTTAAGTATGAAGCATCCTTAATTTAGAGATTTTGAGATGTAGAAGATTTCAATTTTCGACATTTATTTACCGGGGTGAAAAAAATTGTGATCTTTTTCATCTTTGTTTAAAAAAAAAAGTTAAATAAAAAAAAATTTTCCATGATCCTCGCTTCATCGCATTTTTCAAAATAGAGAAAATCCTTGATTATGAACTTGGCCGCAAGAGGTAAACAAGATAACAGGACAAGAAAGGTGGTGAAATAAATTTTTAAGCGTCACGAAGAACATAACTCGAAGTGTTGATTGTTGATGAGAATATCGGCATAATCATCTCGGCTAATAACCTCCAATTTGACACCATCCTGAGTATTTGTCCCAGACCTTCAAAGTTTACGAATTACCTCAACGTTTGCATGATAAAGAAACGTCCGATTAGCAACTACTTTCACGATAATTAATTCGGCACGTCACATGCTATGTCACGACGAAATAATTAACCGTCGTTCGGCATGTGTTGTATGCAACACTTTCCCCGTTTTTAGTAGAAAAACGCCACTGTTTAACTTGAAGGTGAGTCAGCTCGTTGTATGATGACTCGTCGTTGAAGAAATTGATGTTTAGAAGTATTGGCCCGACGCATTGGATATCGTTTCCTGGTGCCTTAATCTAACTGCCTTCTAGTGTTGATATCGGCTTAAATGCATAGCCCACAATCAATAATAAACGTTAAGTAGATATGGCCGTTGTCACAAGCTTGCAAAGTATGTAGGAAATATACAATTTCCCGACGAAGGTTACATAACTTTGATAGTGGCAAAACCTTGATAACAAAAGGAAGTAAAAAAAAACATGCAGAAGGGGTAAAAGAGGCTTAGTCATTCAGTTTGCAAGTTGCAGGTAAACCGTGAATATTCAAATTCTGATAATTTCCCCGTTTGCTGCTTTCTACGCGCATCAAATACGGCTCGTAATCTAGAATAATTTCGTATGACGTCAGTGCATTCCTCCATATGATTTCGTGCACTTTTCATTCCATTTCAAACGTGGATGTTCACTAAGAGGGTAACTACCGGCCATAGGTAAGAGCGTAGTTGAGACACATTAAAATTCACTGCTAATCAAGTTACATACAAGTTAGATTTTATAAACTGTTCCTGTTTGTTTCTTTGAAACAAAAGTGACTAAATTGGTTATAGTAGGTGGATAAGATTAAATTGATTATGAGATTCATCGGGTGAGCTTTTTCCAAAATACAGTTTTACGGAGAAATGCCGGTCCAGGTTATTGATTAGTCATTGTATCCAACTACCAGATTTAATATGCCCAGGAATAGTAGTTTTCGATACGAGTGCGACGAAACTTTTTCTCATCGAGTTCCGAACAAAATTTTATGCTACTAGTGTGCGAAGTGCGATTTCGCGCACGCTCCGCTTCGCGACGCGTGTGCGAAATCGCTCTTCGCGCACGGGTATGGCATAAAATTATTTTTTTGTGCGATAACCGACATTTTGTTAGAACTAATCAGTTTGTTATTAGTTGGTTGACCCAACTGGTCAGTTGACCACTGTAGGTCAATTGGTTGACCAACTACTGGTCAGTTGGTCAACCACCTATTGGTCAGTTGATCAATCAACTATTTGTCAGTTGTTCCACCAACTAGCAATCGAATAACCGACATTTCTAATTCACATTATACCACGAAATTGGTTGAAGGTTCCAACAATCTTATCCTCATAATCATTTTAGCATGAGTTATTTAGAAAAAGTATCGAAAAAATAGCTGGCAATGTCTAAACCGATTGTCAATCAGTTTTGATGTCATTCTGTTTTATACCTAAAATTTGCCCAAATGTACAGCAAGGATAACGAAAGCTTAAAATTGATTAATAATGAAGCCGCCCCCCACCCTCTATACTTTCGCCTATCCCCACCCACTTCCCCCACTCCTCCATTTTTTACAACATTTATCTGTTAATCAGTTTGTTGAAACGACTTCTTTCACGCTCGGTTCTATTTTGGGCATTAAAAGCTTTGACAATGGCTGACCTCCGATAATTTCAAACAGAAACCCTTAATAATCAGTAACACGGAAACAGACGAAGCCATATGCAATTTTCGTAAACTTGGCATTCAAAGGAAACGTGTTGGTTTTTGTTAAGACACGTACGGAGTTGGCGAAGAAAAAGAACAAGTTATATTGATAACCAAGCCGACTACTGTATATTGAAAATGCTCGTTTTTCCTCGCTGTAAGATAAGGTGCCTTGCATAAGAGGGGGACCTATAATAAGAAATCCAACGGAAGCAAAAGTTTCTATGCTTTCGCGACAGTCGACCATGTTCAAGCCATTAAAGGTGTTGGCCATCCTCCTGGCAGTGGTGATCGTTGTAGTTCACGGTCAAAACAGTTCTAATGAAAGCACATCTCCCGATGATTCCAACAATAACGTTTCAAATCAATCAACCGAAGCATCGACGATCGTGAACACAACAGGCACGTTCGAATTATCGAATCTCCATCATACTTTATGAAAGACAAGGACTTTGCGCTAAAAAACAAAATGTTTGTGCGACGTTTAACTGGCAAATCGAAAAGACCTTATGATAAAGAGAAAAACATGCAGTGGTGCACGAAAATTGATCGGTTCATTACAAGCTTATCGACCACAACAACAAAAACGAGCTAATGATATATGAGGACACACGATGCGGGCCGCTCTTCGAAAATTGCAACTAACGTGACAATTAAGGGTGGGAAGGGGGTGGGGGACGAGCCAACATCGACTAACCATAAAGTACTCAAGATATTGTGGCGATAATTATTTTCGTTTTTTCAATTTTTTTTCCAGAATCACCCCTCAGAAGAGTCTTACATATTTTTGATGGAGGTCTTCTTACCGGGATTCTGGACATTCTTGATGCGGGACCACTTGGTTTTATATTCAAACCTTTGTCTTTGATACTCAGGCCAATATTTTGGCTGGTCGATTTAATATTGGCGCCAGTGTGGTTCCTTCTACGAGTAATCTTGACACCAGTTTTTTGGATTCTGGACGTGTTGTTGCTACCTTTTCATGGTTTGAATAGTATATTGAGTACCTTGACCAATATTTTGGAACAAACACTGTCGTTCCTTGGCCCTGACGTCACACTACTGATTGCAAACGTCTCGTCAATAGTCACCTATATTCTGGGCCAACTTTCTGGATCAATTGCACTTCAGCGAAGGAGACGGCGTGACATCATGGATTCTATGATGGGTATGGGGTGGACGACATTAACGTACCCTTTTCGTTTCGTCTTTGACACGATCATCAACATGATTCTCACGCCCCTCCACTATCTGTACAAACTTCCCATGTGGCTATTCCATTTAACTGTCGGTGGCAATTCCGGCAGTTTTAATTCAACCAGTCTCGCAACCGTCACAAGTTATTTACCATTTTCTGGCTTGATATCGGCACTACTCTTGAACTTATCTGACTCCTCGCAGGAAGCACTTATTGAGCTATTAAAATTCGGGTGGACCAATGCAAAAAAAACCCTTTTGCCGGCTGTCGATGAATTTGTCTTGTGGGCTAAGAACTCTACCTACGTACCTGATGACATTAAAAGTGGGTTGACTGCATTTCATACAGGATACTCGATGCTTCATATGTTTGGATTCCTATAACATCGGACATGGGATCTAGGTGCCGACTTGAGAAATTTTTCAACAGCGAAACATTGTATTGATTGAAATAATTTTGGAAAACAAAAAAATAAAAGAAAATGTAAAAAAAAAAATCTTTATTCGTAATATTATATGTCTAATATTTATTTTAGTTGCACATTATACGTTTCTATCCGATAGTTTTATTAGCTTAATTTGAATAATAATAATGCCGGAAAGATGATTTTTTTCAATTTTTAAACGAAGTTCGTATATTTGATATAATTTCTTTTTTTAAATAGTTATTTAGTGCACTATATTGTAAAGGGTGACACGCAATCCATTATTCAAAAACAAAATATGTTACAAAAAATGAACAAATAAAGTTAATATAAAACACATATTCAATACCATATATCCCTTAAAGGTATTACGAATGTATGATAAATTTAATTTCATTTTGCTTCCTCATAGAGAAATCTTTATTTTCATGAAAAAAAAAATGCCGCGATTTTTATATGAGCATACTCAAACCGACCAAGACGCCGAGAAACGTGGTCTACAAAAAATGTCCATATATGTATGTGTGAGTTTGTATACTTAAGAATCGTTCAACCGATTGAGCTGGCATTTTAATCCCGTAGTGAACTTTCGTAAAATTTAAGGTATTTTACTAAATAGTCCCTCTTAAGTGGAGGTACATTTAATGTTTTTTTGCTATTAAATTTGATGGAATTTTGAAATTTTCTAAATGTTCATGTTATTACATAAAATTTTGCAAAACATAAACTAGTCAACCCAAATACTGAATGTAAACGGAATCATATTCAGTGATGCTAGATTCATAATTTTCCAGTAAACACATAATTGAACAGCAATGTAACCTAGAAGTTACATGTGATTGTAACAATGTAACGCTTGCGTTATGTTGCGGCTATGTAACGTAGGAGTAATATGTGATGTTTCATTTGTTATATGCAGGTAATGTTACTGTTATGTGACATATTTTCGTGGCAGTTGCATAACGAAATCTCGGTTTTAGCTTTCGTTATGAAACGGCAACGGAACGTGTAAGTAACAATTGAGACGTCACTTTTGTGACAGGAAGGCAATGTTACAGTTATGTTACGTGGCAACATTGCAAGAATGTTGGAAGGGAATGTAACATTTACGTAACATGTATACTACAGTGGTTATATAACATCCTAAACATCCACGTTATGTAACTATTATATGCCGTAGTTACGTTACTGTTATTTAACGAAAGTATGTAACTGTGTAATGCAACATGTATGTAACGATAGTAATGTAACTGTGGCGATAGTCCGGTCATGTTACCGTTATGTAACGTGGTAACGTTGCAAAAACGTTACATATTCATACAAAACGTTATGTTTAAGTTTCTTGCAAGCGATTCGTGACCCTAGCGTGTATAAGACTGAGCGACTTTGAAGCTCAAAATAAACAGTGGGAGATACCCTTCGGAGTTGCCCTAACTGGTTGGTATTATTCGCTAATAGCTGGTTCTACTTTTAATTGTAGCAGCTATTTTTTTGATCTTCTAAGGGTAGCGATTTCGCAAACCGTGAAGTTACCTTTCAAAGTTGCTGTTTCGGAACTTTTACGTTACTTGTTTCACATCAGTAACAGTACGCAACATGTTTGTGACTTTCGGCTACAATGCTGTTACGTTGCGATTACATTGTGCAATACACTAGCAACATTATGCAAAGGTAACGATTATGTTATGCAGGTGCGGGCAATATAACAGAAATGTAACGGTTACGTAACGAATGTTACGTAACATGGTAACATTGTTGAGTGGGAAATAATAACTTACGTGTAAGTTACATGTGATGTTACTTGTTACATTAGCTGTTACATTGCTGTAACATTGCTGTAACATTACCGTGTTTACTGAGTTAGTAGAGATCAGTACAAGAATTCAAATTATATGAGAATTTGAATTTATCGTTATCATTTCTTGAGGGATAAAATTTCGCTAAACTTCACTTTTTTAAATTTATTTAAAACCAGGATACAAAATAGTACATTATGCTACAAGGGAGGGAAGAGCGCGATTTTCACCGAGTGCGAAGTTAGCTGCCCGAGCGAAGCGACGGTTGCTCGAGCACGAGGTGAAAATTGCGCTCCCTCCCGCGGAGCATACGATTCTTTTCTTCCGATTGCGTTCAAATATGACGTGATTTCTGTCGCTGAAAAGCGAGAGGAAAAATTCGACGATACCTGGCCGTGAGCCGTGTGCATGGGCAGCGGGAAGATATACGAGACAAGACTCGCTTGGGCATCGTGCCCCCTGTTTTTGCGCGCTTCGAGGTTAGCAGCGCGAGCGCCGCGGTACGCAAGATTATTTCAGCGCAGTCAGGAGAAATAGAACTTTGCATAATGGTGACTCATTATTCTTAACTTTTTATAAACCTTCCTTTATGAGGAAGCTAAACGCGATGAACACACTTCCTCATAGAGGTAGATTTGTAAAAAATTGAGAATAATGATGAAGCAATATACAAGGTTCTACTTTGTACACTTTTTTCAATACTTTCCAGAATTAAGGCAGTGAAAAATTTGAAGACTTATCGCCAATTATCTAAAAACTTGATTACTTAACAGATTTTGGTGGCAATTTTGACTGAACATGGCTGTATATTATTTCGATTGTGTAAAAACTTTTCATATACCTGCTCAAGTTTCGGAGAATTTCGTGCGAAAAGTCAACTTTTCGGAAATTTTCTAATTTCATAAAGTTCGAATATTTTTTGCGATTTCCCTAAAAGCAGAAATTGTGCGAAAATGAGGCTCTACTTTTGTAATAAAATTGGGTAAAATCGGTCGATAAATTCTCAAAATTAACTTGCTGAATTTTTTAAGTTGTATGCACACATAAACTCACATACACATACACACTTACATCTAGAAATTGTGTCAAAATATTTTTTCCAGACTGCTCAAGACATTTTAAACACTTAGGTGTCAAAAATAAAAAATTTAATGATTTTTTTCACCAAATTATTGTACTTTATTAACTTCTCAAACAATTGTACATTTTTCAATAATTTTACTAATTACCAATGTTAAATCCTATAAATATTAAATGTAACCCTGTTCTTAAAAAAAAACTGTTGAACTCAACAAATTAACACAAATACAAATATGTTTTAAGAGGGTAGAAGTTATCCCGATTTTGTTAGTATTGGGTTGTATGTATATAAGACGAGTATTAAACCTCTGCGTGTAATCAACGTAGCCTTTGAGAAATAAATGAATTTTTTCGACGATTTATTATGCAGACGAGTGTCTGTATAATAAAGGCGTATCTACTGTTTCCCAGCATCGTCCATACTCACTTCAGGGACAACACGAATTAAAATACTTACAGAATTCTGATATCTCGCAGCAATTACACAAACCGCATACTTCTGGTGCAATTTCAAGTAGTGCTTAGTGAAGTCACGCGAAAAAAAATACAAGTCACAAAATTACATAAAGAAAAGTAGATAAAAATTACTTTTAAGGTGACTTTTTCGTAGCATTCACTTTACCATAGAGAAAAAGGATTGGGTTTATTGTATAAAATATTCTATTATGAAAATAAATACTGATTTTTTACTTTAAAATAATAATAAAGCAATATGCAAGATTTTCCTTTGCATCCGTGTTTTGTATCAATTTTAAACATTAACGTTTAGCGACGTTTTGATTGACAAGAAATAATAACGAAAATAGCAGATTCTTATATAACCAAAACCTTTGTACCAATCTCCATTAAACTATGTACCTAGCATCACCGAATATTATTCCGTTTACGTACAAAATTTGGGCTCACTATTGCAAATATTGTGAAAGTTAATGCCATAACGTCAAACTTTCGATAGTTAAATAAATCCATATAATTCCGATTTCGGCAAAATTCAATATCAAACAACATTGAATGTACCTGCGCATACAAGAAACCATTTAGCAAAATATTGTAAATTTTACAAAAGTTAGAGTTACCACACCCTTTTTAGGAAAAATTCAGAAAAACAAAATCTATATTATTGTGTACATTTTATAAAAACTGTAATCAGCAAAGATAGACTGCAACTACACTTGTGTTCCAAATTTTCGTTCAGTTGTTTCAACAATTTTTGTGGTATAGGCGATTAAATACATACACACACACACACACACATTCGGACATTTTCCTAGGCAACTTTTCTCGACGTTTTGGACCATTCTGATTATCCCGTCATGAAAATGTCGAAAAACAAAATGTCCATGAAAGCAAAGCTTTCTTTACGAGGAATCAAAAATGGAGAAGGTTTTCGACAACAGAAGATTAATGCATTAATCTTAAAAGCAGACAATAATTAAAATTCATTGTTAAGAATCGGTTTTATTTCTTTAAGCATATAGTAGCCATCGCAGCACGGAGGAACACGTACATACATATATACATATATTATATATATATATATATATATATGAATTACATAAAATTTACGACGACATTCCTACATCTTGGTTTTTTTTCTTTTCCTCTTTTTGAACTCCAGATTTTTTATTCTATTTTTTTTTTCTTCTTAATTAACGCATATCAAAGAGCTCATGTAGGGACTGAGACGCCACCGAAAATGACGTCCGCAGTTGGATCGATTAACGATTCAATTCCAAGTTTCAATAGTGATTTCACGAAGCCCGGTAGAATAAGCGAAGGTACTCCATCCAATACGTTCATCAGTACTTTGCCTAAACCGCCATTGTTCTTAAGGCCGGAACATGAGGTTCCATCCAACGTTATTTTACATGGCAAGGCACCGCCGAGCAACCTTGCAATTGCACCATTCGTAGCTTGCTCGAACAAGTTGAAAACTGACATAACCCATTTTAGCGAACCAGAGAGTGACGATCCTATCAGTGGTATTTTATCAAGCGCATTTTCGGCTTGCTTCACGATCCCCGACAAACCTCCCGAATTACCGTTTTTATCGTTGGCTGCCCTTTTTGCAACTGAAAAACACGTAAAAAGAAAAAAATTCATATTACAGTAAAAAGTATCATTTAAATTTAAAAAATCTTATGTTAATTAAAAAAATTAATTGACTATGTCTATACATACAGAAATTGAATTTTGTATGTCTTAGGAATAATTAATAATACATTAGGATGATTTCTTTTTACATAAATTAATATGGATAATTTTTGTGAAAGAAAAAAAAATTTCCTCAACTTTCATCATTTTTGTTGCTATAAATAATAAAAGTATTTCAAATACTCTTTATTATAACGAAAAAAATAGCATGACCGACAAAAATCCGATCCAATAGAATGAAAACGTTAAACAATTTTTTTTTTTGTATGCCGTGATTATCACGCGGAAATAACATTCTTGTGCTTCTGCAATAATTGAATATAACTTATGGTACTTATTCTTAGCAACGAAACATGATTTATAAATAATTAGTAATAGTTTAATAAAAAGTTGCACGATCGACAAACAGTCGATTAAATGATATAAAATCGTAAATCATTTATGATTGATATTCAGTATTTTTTTTTCTCGCATTTAGAAGATTTTATAGTGAACACGACGGTGAGGATGAGACAGTTTAACGATCTACTCACTAGCGCCAGCATTTGCGTAACCAATGGCGAAGATGATGGTCAGATAAAAAACATATTGCCACGCGGATAGCCTCATATTTGCGGTTGAAGTCGTGAAAAGCGCAGGTGACACTATGAAATTGTCCACCAGCGAACAACCCCTTTATAAAGATGTCGCGACGTTGTTGTATTGGTGGTAGAAAAATGCGATTCAACGCTATCTACTAAACATGCATACATATGACGTGGTAATGCACAACGACGAACCAGCAAATGAACGAGCTTGTCAATTGTGCGTACATAAGACTCGCACCAGTAGTTCCTTTTAACGCTCCTTATCGGTCACCTTGTCGCTTTCCCCGCTTTTCTTATGTAATTGTCTTTTTTTTCTTTTTCTTTTATTTTTCATCATTTAACGTACACCTGCAGGTGAAATAGGTTGGAGGAATCTAATTTCGAACTAATGGCATCTTAAAAAGTCTTTTATTGTGATTCTATATTATATTGAAATGGAAAAATGGCGAAAACATAGTAATTGGGACCATCGGTGCCGAAAATATAGTTGTTGGATGACCTTGATAATAGAACAAGAACTATTAGCGTTAATATAGCTGAGAAAATGAGCCGTTGTGCAAGGTCAGATAGTGACAACCGTTTCACTCGTTGAACGGTGTCATTCTCGCTTAGTACACTGTACTTTTACCTAAAAGAGGCGTAATGTACGCATTATCTCAGTGGAGACTAATTTATTTATGTGAAAACATCTTTAACAGGTCTTTGGGTCGAAAAGTGTCAACAATAGACGTTGGCGAACCCCTGCAAAAGAATAAAAATAATTAGGTATGAAAACCGGATTGCAGGATCCTAAGATATTATTGCATACCATTTTAGGGTGCACCACTTGTGGTGAACATCATCAAAATTCATATTTTTTGGGCAAAAATATATCGTGCAAAAATATATCATGCACAAATATATCGTGTACAAATATATCGTGAACAACTATGTTGGGCCCAACTCTATTGCGCCCAACTATTTTGTGCTCAACTATATTGTGCACAAATATATCGTGCAAAAATATATCATGCACAAATATATCGTGTACAAATATATCGTGCACAAATATATCGTGAACAACTATGCTGTGCCCAACTCTATTGCGTCCAACTATTTTGTGCTCAACTATATTGTGCACAAATATATTGCGTCCAACTATTTTGTGCACAAATATATTGTGCACAAATATATTATGCACAACTATATTGTACACAAATATATTGTGCACAACTATATTGGGCACAAATATATTGTGCACAACTATAGATTGCACAAATATATTGTACACAGGTAGATTATGCGCACCAATATTTTGCACAACTATTTGGTGCACAACTATATTCTATAGACCTGTATTGAGTATAAATATATTGTGTACAGCTAGATTGTGCACTACTATATGGTGCACAACTATATTCTGTAGAACTGTATTGTGTACAACTATATTTTGTACACCTACGTTGTGTGAAACTATATAGTATACAACTGCATTAGGCGCAAATATATTTTACTTTCTTTTTTAATAAATTCTTGATACAACGACATTGTGTTCAACTATGCACAACTATATTGTACACAATTGCATAAATTAATCCTTACTTTCCATTTTTCTAAATTTACTTTCCTTCCGCAAAAGAAAGTAAGTAAATAATTTTCGAATTCATTCTGACAAGAAATTTTTTTATTTTAAGCTCTGATACTTTCAGTTGCGTGGCCAGATAATCGTAAAAGGTCATTCTTTTAGCATGCCATATATAGATTCCTGGAACATAGGTCATTCGATACAACCATGAGTGCTCAAGGTTGCAGAAAGTATGACGTATGGTGGCGCTACCTTCAGGCGGACCTCTCCCGCTTTATTTTCAGCTCAGAATCAACGTGTTACGATCCAGTCGCATCCTCATCGACGCGTCAGCAACGCTCTAGCAGAGCGACGCCGTATCACTTTTCTGGCCGTTTGTACTTACTGCGACCGATTTCTTACGTTGTAGGAGTAAACCACATCAGCTAAAGTTTTCAAAACTAAA
Organism: Ephialtes manifestator; assembly: GCA_963970395.1. NCBI lineage: Eukaryota > Metazoa > Arthropoda > Insecta > Hymenoptera > Ichneumonidae > Ephialtes > Ephialtes manifestator. The sequence goes on along the minus strand of OZ019974.1, from coordinate 20,927,875 downwards.
CGTTTAACATTGACACGCGTATTTGACGCTTAATGATTCGAGTCCTGACATCTGTGAACAAACTGGTTTGTAAGTACGACGACTTTCAAAAAATAAATAGTCTCCATGGTGGCAGTATATACATATCGGCAAATGCCGGTTCGAGGCGTTGTGCATCCAGCGGTTCTTTGTGAGCGACCCTGCTGCGCAATTTAGGGAAGCTATAGTTAATCCCATTGAACAGACAAAGACACTACCCCATATAGCATTTTCATATGCATTGCATATACATCGTATAAACATTTGCGGATATACAATGTCCTATGTATATACGTATGCACGTCGTATCCCATCATATGTATATGAAATGTATCTGTAAAAGAGACACCTATTCATGTACATCGAACATACACTGGATATCCATGAGGATATACATATTATGTGCACAACGGAAAATTATTACAAAATAATTATCTACATTCATTGAATTCGGTTTATCTTGCACTTTTACTTATTGCTGAAAAAACACATGTTAATTTATTTGCTGTTGGTGGGAATCGAACCTGGATCCTCTGGGTGACTGCCGGGTGCCTTAGCCCACTCGGCCATTGATGTCTTGGAAGATTTTTATCGTCTATTAGAAGTATACTAAAAATAAAAACACGTGAAGACTACATTCATTTAGAGGGTTGCGACCGAAATATATAAAATATTAACCCACCTAACACAGACTGTAACAGTTACATAACTTTCGAATTGTAAAAAAACATAACGTTGTTGTGTAGTATTAACATAAGCATGGTGTCTTGTTTTAATAACAATCGTATCTAGTTGTGACACAAAATTCTGTTTAAATAATATGTAAACGTTATATATTATTTATGTAACAAAGATAAGTAACATTTGTTATCGAGATTTTATTAAAATGTGACGTAATAAACTTGTTACATAAATGTTATGTAGTGTAATGTAAATGTTACGAAAATTTTTCCATATCCTGAGACCTTCTTGAGTGAGAAATAATGTAACACTGATGCGTCACTAGTGACGTTATTTTGACTGAATACGTTATTTCGTTAACGTAAATATTATATCAAAGTTACGAATCTCTGTTAGGTGGGAACACAGTGGGACGGTCACCTATCAATGTACTGACCCTTAAGAGACATTGAAAAATTCGGCCGTCAGTCGGTCACCCATTCAAGTACTGAACTTGAAGAACTTGGAAAAACTCGGATGCGGAGCGATCACGATTGCAAGTACTGATCCTTGCGGGAGTCCAAAAATTTCAACCTTGGCGCGGTCACCCATCCAAGTACTGACCTACGAGGCACTTAGAAAAATTTGTTGCAATTTTTTTGGACTTTTTTTTTCAAATAAAAAACAATTCTTCAGTAGTCGCGAAGAATTGAATTTGATTTAAATCTTTGCGAAACACAAAGATTTTAAAAAGTGCAGATAATTATTTTGTAATTAATTTTTCCGTTTTACTTCCTCAAAGGACAAGCTTTGTTTTCATGAAAAAAAAAATTTTCGAGATTTTTATGTCAGATAACTCAGAATGGTCTAAAACATCGAGAAAAGTGGTTTAGAAAAATTGTCCGGATGTATTTATGTGTGTGTGTGTGTGTGATGAAAGGCCAAAAATTCATTTAACAGTAACTTTTAAACTATTCGACCGAATCAGCTCAAATTTAAACAACATGTGCAGTACTACCTAATCTTCAATTGGTATAAATTTCGGGAAAATCGATTGACACATTTCTTTTTTATAAGAATTTTTTAATTTTGAAAAAAGTACGTAAATGCTCTAACTCGAACAAATTTTTAACTATGGGGCTGAAACTTGGTATTAAAATTCAACAAAGTGATGCGACATTTGGTATTGAATTTGGGCGAAATTGGTAAAGCGGTTCGGTTTTTATGAGATTTTGAATTTTTCGAAAAATTTGCGTTTTGCTCTAATTCAGGTAAAATTTCAAATAATCGAGTGAAATTTTCTACACAGGAAAAATAACATTCAGCCCTGCTACGTACCAAATTTGGTGATGATCGGTAAAGCGGTTCGGATTTTACGTTACTTTGAATTTAAAAAAAAATGACTGGTCTCGCTCTGCATTTCGTAAAACATCAGAAAATAAGTATAAAATACAACAAGGATGGAAAGTAGAACCTTGCACATTGCTTCCTCATTATTTTTCGCTTTTTACAAAGCTTCCTCTATGAGGAAACCAAAATTGATTAACATACTTCCTCATAGAGGTAGCTTTGTAAAAAGCGAAAAATAATGAGGAAGCAATGTGCAAGGTTCTACTTTGCATCCTTTTTTTTTAGACAGGACATATGTGTACATACGGTGCACATAATATTTATATCCTCATGGATATACAGTGTATGTTCGATGTACATGAATAAGTGTCTCCTTTACAGATACATTTCATATACATAAGACATTGTATATGCGCAAATGTTTATACGATCTATATGCAATGTATGTGAAAATGCTATATGGGTACATCCTCAAGTAATTAATTCGTGGACATTTGATTTCCTTCCTATGTTCATGGATGCATATACATGAAATATCTTACGAATATGTCCGTACCTAACGCTCCAATTAGAATTATTCAAGTATGTACATAGAATGTGTTCTTGACATACATGCGTGTATATACCTGCATGTATGTAGAATAAATATCCATAGAATATACAGGATATACTTTTCACATTAAGGACCTAAAATGGATATACATCGAATATCTGATGCTATATGGGACTACTCCAAATCCTTTATCTTATTTGATGAACAACTTACCATTGCTTGCGTAATCATTGGCGTCTGTGCGAATTTTTTTTAATACCGGAAATGGGGTCACGATTCCGCTGATAGAATAAGCGGTGACTGGAGTTAAGATTTCGGCTAGCCGTATATGCGGAAAAAATATGGGAAATGGAAGAGAATATTTCTCGTAATTGCAATATGACCAGAAACTTTTCTTCGAAGAAAATAGCATGGAAAATAGAATATATATATATATATATCTATATTATAAAAAGATCTCGCCGCCGCCGCCGCCGTGTCAAGAATCGAGGGACTTAGAATAATTCGGGCTCAGGTCTTGGCGGAAAGGGGTGGGGCTAAAGGCTTGGGGCTATCCCCACCCCTTTCCGCCAAGCCCCGAGCCCGAATTATTCTAAGTCCTTTTCCAAAAACATAGGTCCCCCAAGGCTGCGGGCACCTTTGGGGGGGGCACCCTTCGGAGGGGGCACCCTTGGGTGGGGGGCGATTGCGAGCGCGCGCAGCGCGCGAGCCACAATAAAATCCTAGTATATATCTCTCTATATTATAAAAAGATCTCGCCGCCGCCGCCGCCGTGTCAAGAATCGAGGGACTTAGAATAATTCGGGCTCAGGGCTTGGCGGAAGGGGGGAGGGGGGGGGGGGGGGAAGGGGGGCACCCTTCGGGGGGGCACCCTTTGGAGGTGGCACCCTTGGGTGAGGGCGATTGCGAGCGCGCGCAGCGCGCGAGCCACAATAAAATCCTAGTCTCTCTATATTATAAAAAGATCTCGCCGCCGCCGCCGCCGTGTCAAGAATCGAGGGACTTAGAATAATTCGGGCTCAGGGCTTGGTGGAAGGGGGGAGGGGGAGGGGGGCACCCTTCGGAAGTGGCAGCCTTGGGTGGGGGGCGATTGCGAGCGCGCGCAGCGCGCGAGCCACAATAAAATCCTAGTATATATATATATATATATATTATTGGGTAAAAAGGATTGGACTAATATTCCTGTATTTGTGATTCTGATTCTGATTTTCAGGTACTTACAAATAAACTTTAACGGAAAAAACACAAGCTCCCGCTCAAGGAATTTCAGAAACGAGAACGGAAAGCTTACATAAGTACATAATATATCATAATCCTTTTTTTTAATAACAAGGACATTAATTATCGATGGACTTTACACTATTGTACATTTTGCAGTGTTGACCGAAGGAAAGTATCGCTTCGGAAGATGCTGCTGTTTTACCGTTAAAACCGGCACAACTATCATTGGAGCTCTGCAAATCGTAAGTAATTAACCCAACGACCCATTACGATAACTCAATTGAATTAGTTTCAGACGCAGTAATCGACAATTATTCAAGAATTCTGTGGAATATCGCAACAGCATTGATAAAAACGTTTACTTGGCTTGGTGCGATAATAGGCGCTTCGCGTGCATAAAACGCCATTTTATACCTTGTGAAGTAATAGTACTATACTAGTACTATAGAACTTTTTCTGACGAGTGTTGCAATCACACGAGTTGAGAACACGTTTATCGCACGAGTATCGCACAAAATTTTATTTGAGAACGTATGCAAATGGGGATATAGGCACTCTCCGCGTGCATAAAGCCGCGTTTCTCATATCGAGTGAAATAAAATTTTGTACAATACTCGTTGGAATAGTACATTGCGTTACAATGGCGGGAAGTGCAACTTTTCACCGAAAGTGAAGTTTGATATCCTAGCGAAGCGAGGTCAGAAATTCACACGCGATGAAAAGTTGCGACCCCCCTCCCTCCCCCATCTAACGTAATATACTTTTCTCCTAAGCTATAAGCTAATAAGCTAATTTTTAACAAATGACGACACCCATGCGTACTACGGTTTTTTTTTACTCTCGCCGGGCAGGAATGAGCTGATTACCTCCCGAGGGAGGTAATGAAAGTGGACTGCGCATGCGTACGTCATTCGTAACAAATGAGCGATTTTCCGCCCGCGTTGCCGACACGAAATGGGGTTATTTAAGCGGAGTCGGGAGAAAAAACTTTTTCCCTCTCTTTTATCGTAATATACTAGTTTGCAACTTTGGATATTGATCATTGTGACTTTCCCCAATTACAACTTTATTTTTTATTTATTATAATAACTTTATTTTTTATTCTTTCAAAATTTCTTAAAACGGCGGCGATATGGCACTGATGTTATACTAGCATTTTATGGAATAAAATATTTTTCAAATTTTTGAAGTCGATAAAGGTATCTCCCCCCTTACATCTCGGTAAATATATCTGAAAATCTAATATTCACAAAAACAGATTTTTTTTTTAAGTTTGTCCCTAACTACCGGAAATTTCTATTAAAATCTGAGATTTTTTTAGAAAACCTAAATTATTGTACAGGTCTTACAAATTTTTGTAAAAATCTCGATATTTTTTTCCTAAAATTTAGTATATCTTTCTAGAATTTTCATAATTTTTAAAGAGTATAAAATGTATTACCAAATCATATAATTCCTGATTGTTATAAAAGTATGTTATATCATAATTTTATTAATTTTGTAAATAAACAGAAAATCTTCAATCTTCTGTACTAATTTCACTTCTATATTACAAAATTCTTCTCTAAATAACTTATTCTTTCCTGAATAATTTCATTCTTGCTTGCACAAATTTATATAAAATATATTCTTATAGTCATAACGATCGATAACTGAAATAACATTCACCTTAATTGCTGACATGAATAATTTTTTACTATTTATAACAGATCGGCAGTTTAATCAACCTGGGCATGGTGGTTATGATGACCAATGATGACGAGCGGGCCAAAGACACTCCGTTCATGAAACAAATCCGCGAATCGGTGCCAGTACCGTTAAATCTCGCAACGAAATCAATATACGGCATAATAGCAGTCATTACCATAATCACGGCAATTCTTTTGATACACGGAAATTCAAAAGTCAGTAATAACAAGTTTGTCCCAATTTATGCATAGATTTTTGGAAATTATAAGAATATTAATATCTTTTTTTGTTTTTTGCAGTGCAAACTGAAATGTATGCAACCTTGGGTGTATTGGAATCTCACATATCTAGCCCTATCCATTATTCTAAAAATCATTTCGGTTTTAAGTTCTACTCACGTTATGAAAACATCCGACATCTTTATACAACTTATCGTAGTTGTAATCGGAACAGGTTGGTATTACAATTTATAAGCTATTTGATAGAGATTTTTTTGTAATAGCCGATCGAAAAGTGATAACGAAAAAATTATAACTTCACGCACTCCGTTTACTTTACGCACGGCATTCGGAAAACTCGCACTTTAATCTCTCCGAAATCGTCTCCGAACCTCATTTATCTCACAGCTATTACAACCATTTTTACACCCATCCCTGGCGGACCTATCCGACCGAAAGTTGACCGAAAATCAACAGTCGGTTTGTGCAAAAAGTCGAACGAAAATTTTACTGTAGTTGACCCATTTTTTTGGTATGTCTAGATCAACATACGGTCAACGATAAGATAGTTGACCACTATTCGTCTTAGGCTGCAAAACTTTTTGGGTCGATATACGGTTTACATTCAATAAATTGATCAATATTTAACCGGGCTCTCTAAATAATATTAGTCGAAATAAGGTCAACTAACAAATGCTTGACCAAAAATCAACTCAATCCAGTATAACCATTTGAGTCCATTTATTGTCATTTCTCGAAAAGTTGACCGAAAATCGATGGTCGGTTTGTTCAAAAAGCCTTAAATTAACTAAACAGAGTACATCCGATTTACTCGATAGTTGGTCAAGTTTTTTAGAGTCCGTAAATTGCCCCGAAGATGCACTAAGTTGAATAGCAGTCGGCAAATGAGAAATCGACCTTAAATAAACCGAACAGAGTTCATCCCATTAAGTCGATAATCAGTCAGGTTCTCGAAAGACGACCGTAAACTGACCCAAAAATGCCTCAAGTTGATTACCCTAGCACTTCGGACCACGGTCGAATCACGGTGAAAATCACGCGTGAGTTTTGATACCGAAATTCACGGTCGTACCACGGCGGAAATCACGGACCCTCTCATACCGTTGCTTTTGAGCTTGCGGAATGCGACTTTACAATAAATAACGGTTGAGATCACGGCCCGAATCACGGCTCGACGGAATTTTCAGTGCCGTACACGGAAAAAAAAAAGTAGTTCTGGTTACCAATTCCAGCATATGCTGTGCCACGTGTTAGTTACTGAAACTAAATCGGAATCGTAGTCTCATCTTTTTTCGATTGGTAGCAAAAATAGTTCGTATGACCAACAACTTGATTCCTGCCACTATCACAGCTGCTATCCAATCCAAATGATTCGTTACGCCAACCAACCGGTGATTTGAGGTTATGATCTCAGCTGGTCATTGTTACTATCGATACTCTACCAACGAGGTTATAGTTTCTTCAACCGACCAAGTAGTTGGCGCTATTCTAACTATTTTGATTGGTTGTCGGGACCGATAAATCAGTTTTTACAACTACTTTTTTCTTTCCGTGTAGTAACTCGCAAAATCACGGCAGATTTCACGTTTCTGGGTTTCAGCAAATCACGGCTGAATTCACGGTTCTAAAATCCGTCGTGCCGTGATTTTCTTTAGTACTCACGGTCAGAATCGCAGCAGATGTCACGTTGCCGTGATGCCAATGAAATGCTGCTACCATCAGTATTTAATTTTTAATTGTACAAAATATGTAACATTTGAAACTCTGAAGAGAAGACAACGTCGTCTATTCTTGGTCCTCTTTTCTAAATGGATAGGCCATCTATGTCAAATGATTATCACATATCCAAAATGTGGTCCTTCGGGATATGAGAGCACAACAACTTGCGATAGCTGCGTGTTTATATGCAGGAAAAGATGAACAATCACTTGCGAGAAACGTTTCGGGCCGTTGGCCATCTAGCGGAACTAAGCCGAGTCTCCGCGTGACAAAAGGGAGGCCTCCATAGTTAGTCCGCTAGATGGCGAACGAGCTGAAACTTTTCTCGCAAGTGATTGTTCGTCGTTCCATGCATAAGTACGGGCTATCCTTAGTTACCGTCCACCCATGTACTGACGTGGGTCATTTTAATTGTCTTTTATGAGTGGTACAATATATGCTAGGGTACAGAAAAATTCCCAACAGCAATTTCAGCTGTGATTGCGATCATGATTACTGGAAAAAATTCCAGCATGACGAATTTCAATACCGTGAATTCAGCCGTCATATAGGCCATGATTAAAAGAGAAATCACGACAAAATAAATCCCAGAAACGTGAAGACTGCCGTGATTTAAGACGTGATTTTGCGAATTACTATGGCACTGAAAATTCCGTCGAGCCATGATTCGGGATTCGTGGTTCGGTCCGCAAGCTCAAAAGCTTAAACGGTATGAGAAGGTCCGTGATTTCCGTCTTGATACGACCGTGATTTTCGGTATCGAAACTCACGCGTGATTTTCACCGTGATTCAACCGTGAACAGCGTTAATTCCAGGCGTGGTTCAAACTGCTAGGGTATCAGTCGACTAACGATCAGCAGACCTTAAATTAACCGAACGGAGCCCATTTGGTATGCATTCCTAACGCCGAAATTCACATGGCCGAAAATCATAATCACGAAAAAACAAAACACGGCACAGTTTGTTTGCACTTAAGTGCGAATTTATGATCGATCTTGAGATCGCACTTAACATCAATCTTAAGATCGAACTTGCTTGAGGGCTGTTGATCGATCTTAAGTTCGACCTTGAGTTCGATCTCAAGTTCGGTCTTAAGTTCGATCTCAAGTTCTTGAGATTAAACTGAGTTCGAACTTAATATCGATCTCAAGACCTATCTTAAGAACGAACTTCAAGTCTTAGGCTTACAAAATAAATGAAGGGATGCATAAATCGTTTCACAAGACTCCGAAGGCGCATTGATTTATGATTTTGTTTTTCCAAGCTAACCGTATTAAATATGTCAGGAAAAAAGATAATTAGATTTTCGACAAGCGAGAAAATGATTTTTTCGAAAATCTATCACCGACATAATGGTCGCAGATTTCGGAGGAATTTAACAGGCATTGTCGCGAAACTTTGTATATCTCATTCGTGTTCATCGTTTTATATCACATTGACCTTGGTGATTTCGATGATAATAATGCCAAGAAGTTAGTAACGAGATTAAAAGAAAGTTGTTGTCAAAAGAATTATAAGTGTATCCTTTTTCCCTCATTTTCAATTAATTTCTTGATTCTACAGAATCCATGTGAAAATTTTTGCAGCAATTTCTTCCATTCTAAAACGTATTTATACAAATGGATGTAAAAATACGAATAACATTGAATATGTTTTCGTTGCTACATTTCACATTACACTCAAGACGAATTCTGTGGGTAATTGTACAAATATATCATGACTAGAAAAAAAAATCAAAAAGCCATTAACTACGGTTAAATCTTCAGAGTTTTTAAATCTGATTCCCTTATTGTGTGTGTGAACTCTAATTTAGGCGAAAGTTCGAACTTGTGTTCAGACCTAAGTTTGATCTTAAATCCGAACTCAAGATCACGCTGAAAATCGAACTTAAGTTCAGACTTAAGTTTAAACTTAAGATTGAGCTTAAGAACCCAATCAGATTCGGAAAAAAGTTCAATCTTAAGATTGATCTCAAGATCAATCTTTAGTATTGTATTAAACGACATCTTAAGTTCCAACTCAAGTCAAAACAGCTTACGCTGTCTTTTGTTTCGGTGTTGCGAATTTCGGAGATATGAATGCATACCGCCCATTTGATTTTGTCGATAATCGATCGTGTTCTTAAAATTCGACCGTAAACTGTCCCGAAGATTCACTAAGTTGAATATCAGTCGACTTACGAGAAGTCGACTTTAAATTAACTGCACACAGTACATCCGATTTAGTTGATAATTGGTCAAGTTTTTTAAAGTCGATCAAAAACTGACCCGAAGTTATATTGAGTTTAATCTCATGTCAGTCGATTTACCGAAATTCGACCTTAAGTGAACCGATAGGAGTCCGTCCGATGTAGTCGACAATCGATCAAAATACTAAAAGTTGTCTGTATACTAACCCAAAGCTATAATGAATTAAATCACAGTCAATTAACAAAAAGGTGACCTTAAATTGACTGAACGAAGTCGGTCCAATTTACTCGGTGATCGGTTGAGTTGCTAAAAGTCGACCGAAAGTCGACCATATATAATTTTTTGTGTAATTGACTTAAATTTGACCGATATTTTACCAATTTGGGTCTTAAGACCCGAAATTGACCGCAAATACGGGTCAACCCGGTCCGCCAGGGTTGTGCGAGTAAAAAAACCATGAAAATTGGATGTGCGCATGCGCCAGTATTTTTTGCGCTATAAAAAGAGGCTTTATCAGTGGGCCGAAAAGTCGGTCTTTTGACAGGAGTTTGTGCAGACAATACAAATCCGCAGAGGATATACTTGCGTTACACATGTTAAAATTTCTTTTTTACGTTCTTGCCACAAAATTCGATGTTTCTATCACAGAATTCGTAGATACGATTGAGGATGTTCCTATGCAAGATATCCTTAAAAATACTAAATTGGATAATTAAAAAAAAAAACAAGATAATTTGTATTCCAAAAAAGTTATTGTTAATTTTTATTTCTTTGTTTCAGTTGTCGGGCTTTTGCTCATCCAAGTAGTGCGATCTCGTATAGCGGACATTGAACAAAATGACCGGCCTGAAATCCCGTTCACTCAGAGAGTACCAACCAACTGATCGCGTCAATTGACTGACTTATTCGATGATAATTGATTGTATCATCAAACCGTACATTCGTTAAGAAGGTCCTGTCGAAACTACATATTTGAACTTTGACCATTGAAATTTTATAGGTTAACTATATTTCAAGCACTTTTGAATCAACTTATAAATTACAGGGTAAAGTAACATTCAGTAAAAGTTGTTAAAGTTTTCACTAATGAATATAAAGTGATATATATATTTTTATTAATAATCTGAAAGAGCAGCTGTGAACATGACTTATTTTTGTTAAACTGTGCAAAACATAACTTAATGTTATTAAACGTGCCTAAAGCTGTTTGATCGACGTTTCGATTATAACAGATATAAATCTTTTTGCAATATTCATATAAGGGTCTACCTAAGAGTATATTGTAATCCAACTATACTTCAATGAAGAACAATTGTTGTTACAACGATTGTTCTTCGTGTAATCTTGCGTGCGATACAAAACTTCCATTGATTATTTTCCATCGTAATTTGATATTGACAACATATTTCTTGACTACAGAAAAAACATCTATTTTTTTAAGTCGATGTGTTATTCAACGGTGCCTTACTAGAAAACAATTGTTGAAACGAGCGACTTAAACTTGCTTCAAGTACAAAACTTCCATTACTACAATTGTTTTCCAACGTAATTTATATTAATATATCGTATTTTATATAAAGAATAATTATTTTTATACATCTTTATAAAAAGAATTTTATACTGAAAAGGCGTAATACAAAATACATATGATCTATGTACCCACATTGTATTAAATATGATTAAAGCCAATAAAATATGCCAACTGACGGAGATTGAAAAAAAAATTATTACAATTATAATCACTTAACGGTTTTTTCTACGTTTCGGACAAACCTAAATTACGAATATTAAAAATATCGACATTTTTGCTGTATTATTCTCAGCGGTATTATATGCATATGTACGATAAGTTTTTAACGATTGGAGTGGGACCTGATGGGCGTCGAGGTCATCAATTTAATTGATTAATTACTCAAAAAGATAGATTTGAGTTTTCATACAATTTTTTGGTGGTAATTTCGAGATGCTGTGTCTAATAGTGTATTCGGGATGTCGGTTAAGGGTTGGAATCCAAATGAATTGCCGAAGGTGTAACAAATAATAATTTATTGAAACAAATAAATTAATAAATTATAATTAAATAAAACATCAGTTGTTCTTTACAATGCTCAAAGGTTTACGGTTCATCAAAGGCCCTTGCGCGGACCTTCGCTAAGACCAACCGGACAGTTCCGGATTCGATCGAAGACTGCTCGGGTGACTGTTTTCATTGTTCTATATACACTGAGAAAAAAATATAGTTGAATGGACTAATTTAGCGTACATCCTCGTGCAAATGAATTTTTCGTTAGAACAACCGAATATTGAGTTTCTTCAATAATCGTTAGATTCAGTTGTCTACAATTTATTTGCTGTAACCAAAATATCTGTTATACCAACGAAAAATTCATTTGAACGAGGGTGTACGCTACTAAATTAGTCCATTCAACTATATTTTTTTCTCAGTGTAGAGACGAGAGAGCAGTCACCTCAGCTTGTGCCTTGTTACTCATTGTTTAATATTTATTTGGGCATATCCCACAAACCTTTGATTTTCGTTTAACTCGAGTTTGGAATGCGCTAGTAATTTACACAGAATTAATTACGCGAGTATCAAACTTTTTTTGAGATATATGAAGCATAATTGATATGAAAAAAAAAAAATTCTGTTTTATAATGCACCATTAGACTGTTTTTTCCTGGTTCAAATGCGGGAATTATCAACTTTGCAGGGTATAACTATGACTGTAGCATCACTTCGTACGGGTATGAAATTGATATACACCTTTAGAAAAATAAGAAAAGAAATAACCAAGGTCTAGTAAGATGTAATGAACATAATATTCGTAACTGTAATCGCCAAAACATGTCTGAAATTTAGCGGTTACTCTGTAAATATCTGTTACTCAGTTTTGATGTTTCATCTGAAATCTACCGTTGTAGGACTTCAGAATATCAGCACAAGCTGATTGAGCATATTAAATTGGATGCACATGAAGGTAGATTTATTACCAATTGATAAAGAAGTAGTGCAGAGTAAATCTCAAGATTTTCTCATTGTTCACCTGCCAATCTGGTCAAGTAAGATTAATAAATTACATCTGAGTACGTTACCCGAGTCGAAATTTTTACCCTCATTTTAACCTAAAATGACTGAGGTCTGCTGTAGTCTGGAGGGTGAAAGAAGGCAGTCTGTAGGGTGAAAGGAGGGTATCGCGCATAGATTAACATTTGTATTTCACCCTACCAGACTCCCCAAATAGCAGAAAGTAGACATCTTGACTTAAAGGAGGGTCACGGAGGGTGAAGCAGTGCCTAAAAAACCTTCATAGAACCTACCATAGAACCTCCCAGACCCCCCGTTGAGCCTACCGCAGAATCTCCCAGACCCACGGTTGAGCCTACCGCTGAATCTCCCAGACCATCCGTTGAGCCTACCACAGAAACCTCCGTACCCTTCGTTGACCCTGCGAAAGATCCTTCCACATACACTATTACACTCTCCGTTAACCCAAACGTCAATGGAAGTATAATTATTTATATTATGAATATAAGAAAGAAATTCCGAAAGACGAAAGTGTTTATTAAACTTTTTATAATGCCATAGACATAATATATTTTTATTTAATGACAACAATATTTTAATATAATTTTTTTTTCGATAAAAAAAACAATCTCTATTTAAGACATAACATTTGAAGGTGATGTGAGATACCAACGAAGTAAAAAAATTGTTTCCTATTTTCTTAGAAATTATTAATATTGCTTCTTTAAGATTAAAGACAAAATCAAATTAGATTCAGATACATCTATATCTTATTGCATGTGAATCTGATCGGTTTAGACCGAAATATGAATCATTTAAGAAAGTAGGGAAGAAAATAAAGAATAAATAGAAATAAAAAAAGATTATTCGCTCGAAGCCTCAAGAAAGATATAGCTTTGTCAGTACAATCAGAGTAGAATTACATGTGAAGAAAGTACGATAATGAGTAAGAAACTTCTTCTTGATTTATCGTATCGAGTCAATTGGTTTGCATTCCTTCAAATATATTACTCACACCAATAAGATGTTGAACTCTTCGTGAGTTTTCATCAGGGCACGTTTTTTTCTATGTTTGTAGCTTAAGTAGGGTTATCTGAATTTCAATAGGTTAGTAGGCTCAACCGGGGTTCCATACCTCATTTAGGGTGAGTAGGTCGTAGGAGGGTCTACACGAAGTGAGGAAGACTCTACGGAAGGTGGCAAATAACGGTTGAACCTCCAAGCAGGGTCACTGTTGGCTGTACAGAGGGCGAAACCGGCGTCGGCTTTGGCCTCGTCAAAGGATTTGGGATTCCCGGAGGGCTAGCCGAGGGTTAAAATTTTGACTCGGGATGGGTCGAAAGTTGGCGATTGCGACGCGTGTGAGGATTGCCGTCCGAACGAAGCACGTTTGCGACACGAGTCGCAATCGTCTATTTTGGCTCGTGTTGCACACTATATTTTTTGTATCAAGTGCATGAATAGTGCTTTGAATGGTAGTGTTGCGAAATGAACTGGAAAAAGTAAAGTTTCAAATTACCATCTCTAGGGACGAAAGTAGAACAGACACGGAGAAAAAAGTCTGTGGATATCTACGGGGGTTTCAACACTGCCATGAAACTAGCGACTTTCCTCTCGCAAAACGACCATGCAAAGCACGGATGTTCATGCACGTGTTACAAACAAAATAACATAGTCCCGCCCGATCTTGCTTGAAATAACAAGGAAGTTCGACCGAAATCTTCAAAGTATTGTGACAGATAAACTGTCAACAATATAGAGGAGATGTTATGGTTCTGAATGCGACATTATTGTACGATACGATAGGATATGCTCCGTTAGGCTCTGCCACCGATCATCAAAATGAAATTATGTGCCTAACAACTTCCCGAAATGTCGGCATGGAAGTATAGTAGGCTTTCAAGGGCTATAGACGTTGATTGTCTGGTGTAAAAGGACTACACCGAGCGAAAAAGTTTCGTTGAATCACGGAAATCTTCACCAACGAATTTAAATACGTATCAGAACGATGTTTGGATACGTCGTCTCCATAGTTTCCAAGGTTCAGATCGAGCTTGAATACGACATCTACGTGAAAATGGATCTGAGTCTTGAATTACACGACGACTACGGATGTCTTCGGATTGTTCTGAAATTCTGGATATCATCGTAGACTACCTACGTATAGAATCGTCCTTGAAAACTGACTTAGAACTCAAAAGGTATCCTGTACATGATGACGTCTACCTAAAAACCGATCTGTACGTCCATCATTAAGAAACCGTCATCCTGGAACCTCGGAATGTTACCGTAGTTCTACAAAGTGAAAAAACACTTTAATATTCAACAAAAAACGTGACCTGCCCTTTTAATGTAGCGGTAGATGTACTCCAATGATTTAATAATTTCATTGATTCAAGGCTATAATAACAACACATGATATTCGATAAAAATAGTTTATAGGGAAAGAACGAAAAACAATATCCGGCTGTCAAGACGAGACTTCGAGCGAAATTCAACACAAGAACGAAAGAAAAATCTTGCTATGTCGATAATCTCAAATTGAAATGACAATCGACCTGTCAAATTCCAAGACTGAGTCTTGATCTCGATTTTTTCTCGCTCGTATCGCTCGTCCGCATCACTGATCATAGAGTTCCCAAGCCTGGATTTATCAAAGGCTCCATGGATAGACCGGGCCTTATGATTTATATGAGTTAAGATTTTTATGAGTTCACCTAGGGCTTATTCGTAATAACAAATTATTGACAATTGAATACACCTACCAAAAACAAAGTAGAATCTTGCATATTGCTAACTCATTATTTTCTCGCTTTTTACAAACCTACGTCTATGAGGAAGTATGTTAATCAATTTTGACTTCCTCATAGAGGAAACTTTGTCAAAAGTGAGAAACTGATGAGGAAGCAATATGTAAGATTCTACTTTGCATCGAGGGACCATATACTAGCAAAATCACTGAAGCACTTCGCATGAAATCAAGAACGAAGTTATAAGAAAACGCCCGAAATCATTGATGTAGTGGTTGATGATAATTCAGTTGAACGGCGAAATTCGCAGAGAGCAGTCATCATCAGTGACAGTTTTTCGATTTATTAATCGAGATCATATTACTATTTCTCCAAGGGACATAACAACAAAAGGTTTAACTATATAAATGACGTTATCTTTAAGAAAACAAAAAACTTTTTGTGTTTTTTTAAGATGCAATATTGGTATCCCTCTCTAAAAGTAATTTTCTCTTGAGTTTTCCGACAATGAAAGTGATTTTTTACTCATTTTCACTGGTGTGAAATCATGATTCGGAAAATTTGAAATCTTGTGAAAGCACCGGAAAATATGTAAATTCTGTGAAATCACGAAGTGTTTGAAGTCACTAAAATCACACAGGAAATTGCATGAAACCAGACACTCAATGGAATCATGTGTAAAATTAAATGGGAAGTGTGATCATATGTGCACCTAAGTGCAATGGTCCGTCGCTTTGTATCCTTGTTTTAAATATATAAACAAACATGTTGTGAATTCGTTCTTTATATTTCGTTATTATTAGAGCGTTTCCGAAAGCAAATGTGATAACGTACATTTTTTTAATAATTGCATACTCCATAAAATCCATAAAAGTGGTAGTGGTTTACTTGTATACCAAATTTCAGGTCTATGGCTAAAACCATTCTTTAGTTATAGATAATTGAACCACCCAAAAATGTTTTTCAAAACAAAAATGGTGCGCCAAGTATTAAAAGTGTAACCATCTCATTAAAAAAATCACTTGAAAACAAAAAGTTCTTCGGTGAAGAATCTTTCGCAAAATAAAATTTCTTTCAAAAATATTAAACCGAATCCTATTAGCCAAGTCAAAGTCCTTGGTAGATATTCAACAGATGAAGATGTTTTTCTACAAAAAACTTGGCGTGCCTGCGACTAGCTCCCGTACATAGTCCATTGAAATCAGGTGCGCCAAGTATTAAAAGTGTAACCATCTCATTAAAAAAATCACTTGAAAACACAAAGTTCTTCGGTGAAGAATCTTTCGCAAAATACAATTTCTTTCAAAAATATTAAACCGAATCCTATTAGCCAAGTCAAAGCCCTTGGTAGATATTCAACAGATGAAGATGTTTTTCTACAAAAAAATTGGCGTGTCTGCGACTAGCTCCCGTACATAGTCCGTTGGGGTAAGTGCGGGAGAAGACAATTTTTAATTATAATATAACCATATTTTCGCTGCTAGCTATTTCGTAGGTATCATCGTTTGGTATTATACTCGTTTTGATTTAACGAAGGTTTTTTAAGGGTCCAGTTTCAACTCGGGATGTATTGCCAATAATTTCTTAACTAAGTACTTAGGAATTCTTATGTCGTCTAATAAATGTTGAAAAGTCATGTATTCCGCAGCGGTTCGGTTTTCTTCCCTTACGATATCTGCCGCCTTTAACCTCATTTGGTTATTATTTCTTTCTGAAACTGACCACTCGGATCTTGTTCAGAACATTCATAATCATTCAACGAATAATCATAATTGGAGACACGCTGTCCTCCCGTCCTGATTTCAATGGACTATGTATGGGAGCTAGTCGCAGGCACGCCAAGTTTTTTGTAGAAAAACATCTCCATCTGTTGAATATCTACCAAGGGCTTTGACTTGGCTAATAGGATTCGGTTTAATATTTTTGAAAGAAATTTTATTTTGCGAAAGATTCTTCACCGAAGAACTTTTTATTTTCAAGTGATTTTTTTAATGATATGGTTACACTTTTAATACTTGGCGTACCATTTTTGTTTTGAAAAAACATTTTTGGGTGGATTTGCTCAGTGTTGCCAATTCAGCGATTTTGTCGCTAGTTTTAGCGACTTTCAATGCTCCTCGGCGACTTTTTTTGCGACTTTGCGACATGTCGCGATCTGGCGATTTTTCGGGAGTCGTTCAGCGACATCTGGCGAATTTTGTAAATCGTGGCGATTTTCAGAATTCCTTTAGCGACATCTGGCGAATTTCGTAAAATCGAGCTACGGAGAAACTCTTGCCAGTCCTCATTACCGGGTCCAAGATTTTTTAATTCTAACTGTTAATTTTATAATAACAAAAATATAACCTAACATTTCGTAAACACTGAACAGACTATTGTTGTTATCTTGTTGTGATACTTGCTGAGAATGGTTGGTTCGAATCCTACAAAACACACGGCTTTATTCGATGCTCAAGCCCACTTGCCGAAAGGTTATACGGTAAGTACGCATTGAATGCTCGGGAAATATAATTGAATAAAAATTAAATCGAAATATAAAGTGCTAATTGAAACTTTGCTATCATGCAGATACGAGTTGAAAGGGCAGCTGGATTCAGGATAACATACGATCAATATCAATTTCGTTCTCCCACAAAATGTAGGTGCCGACAAGTCGCTTCCATCCACTTGCATTATTAGACTGTGCGCGAAATCAACACAAGTAAGTTACGAGTTACGAGAAATATTAAGCGTGGGGGTTCGGCAACAGAGTTAGCTATTGGAAATAATGATTTAAAAAATCTGAAAAAAATTTACTTTCATGCCTTTTGTTACAGTTTACAACATATGTTGGACCGAACAAAAAACATCAATTTTTTAGCTCTGTCGATTTTTTGGAATATTGGTTGTTAAGAATATTATACAAAGCACGAAAAAAAATTGGCAGGTCAGAATATAAAAAATTGTAGGTTGTAAACAGTAACAAAAGGCACGTAGGTGCATTTTTTCAGATATTTTGAATCATTATTTCCAATAGCTAACTCTCTCGCCGAAACCCCCCCCCCCTGCCCTTAATTTTATAAACATAACTGTAACATTATAAACATACTATTAGCATAATCAACAATATAACTTCTGCCGCAGTGCCGCCTGCAAATCAATCGTACAAACAAAAGTATCGCAAGGAATGGGAAAAGGAGAACGGGCTAAAAGGATGGCTACAGCCCTGTGGAACGGATACATCAAAAGCTTATTGCAAATATTGCAAAGTCGTGCTTAATGCTAAGCTGAGCGATTTGAACAAACATCACCAAGCAGGCAAACACATAGCAGCTGCGAAACCGTTTTCGAGCAATCGACAGCAAACTATAGCGTTCGAACCCGCCTCGACTATAACAGCTCAGCAGCGCAAGGAGGGCCAACTTGCTTTATATGCCGCTGTGCATACCTCGATTTCCAGCATAGATCATCTGAGCAATCTTCATAAAGATACGAATATCAATGTTAGCCTGAAGAGAAGCAAGTGTACGAGTATCATAACGAACGTCCTGGGACCTCACTTCTCTGACTCGTTAATAAGCGACGTTGGCGACGGGAACTATAGCTTACTTTTGGACGAATCCACCGACATTTCGATGCATAAAATGCTCGGCGTGGCTATTCGATATTACAGTCGGCTACAACACATGATTATTTGCACCTTTCTCAGCCTAATACACATCGAAAACGGGACTGCGGAATGCATGGTATCGGCAATAAAAAATCTTCTCAAATCGGTTGGTTTGAAGTTAGAAAAACTCGTAGGAATCGGTACTGACAATGCTTCCGCAATGGTCGGTGTGAACTCGGGTGTCTATGCGCTGTTAAAGCAAGAAGTGCCTCATCTAATTTTGATACAATGCGTCTGTCACTCTTTACAATTAGCGGTATCTAAAGCTTCTAAATTCTCGTTTCCTAGGCACATCGAATTCTTAGTAAGTGAAACCTATAATTGGTTTGCGCATTCGTCGATAAGACAACTCAGCTACGCCGAGATCTGCAGCACCATCAATGACGGTGAAGTGCCTCTAAAGATTTTGAAAGTTGCAGATACGCGATGGCTTTCGATTGAGCCTGCCGTAAAAAGGATCTTAGATCAATGGTTGACTTTGAAAACGCATTTCGAAATAACACGACTAAAAGAGAACTGTTTCTGGGCAGAGAAGCTGTACATGATGTATTGTGACGGCCAGAACAAAGTCTTCCTGAGTTTTCTGTATCCCATATTGAATATGGTTCAGAAAACCAATAAGCATTTTGAATCGATGTCGGTGGATCCGACCAAACTGCTGTCAGACTTGAAACTATTGTATTCGAGTATCGCGAACAAAATAATACTGCCAACGGCGAGGATTGATATTTATTCGGTGGATATCGACAAATACTTAGACCCAAATCCAGCGCTAGGTTATGCTTTCGAAGCTGCTTGCACAAAAATCTGACCTAAAATCGAGGTGCGTAGCTTTCCTTGTAGCTTTGGCCAAAGAGATACAGAATCGTCTTCCAGATAATATAAGGGTATTAGAAAAAATGAGCAGTATGGCCGTCGACCAATGCTTGAAACCACAAAAGGCTCCGATTACGGAATTAGCTAAAATGTACTTTCCCAGCGATATCTTGGCAATATCACAAATCGAAATTCAGTGGGCTGATTTACACTCTCTCAAGTGGGAAGAGACGACGAACACCGAGAAATTCTGGGACGAAGTGTACCACTATCGAGATGCGAGCGGAGAGAATCCTTTTTGTAACTTAGTAGATCTTGCTTTTCGCGTTCTGTGCCTGCCACATTCAAACGCCGATATCGAGCGTGTGTTCAGTCAAATGAACTTGATAAAAACTAAACTGCGCAACCGAATGAAATTACCGCTGCTAGTCAATCTTCTGCATGTACGATTCGGACTCCGGCGCCTCGGAAAGTGTTGCCATGACTACGTGTTACCAGATTCCGTCTTAAAAAATCTATGTGACAATCAAACGTATGTACCAAGAGTTAACTACGTTCAAGAAGAAGTAGACGATGATAATCTCGAGGCCCTGCTTGAATGATACGTTCAGCGTGACACTTTTAACCTTATTAAATTATTTAATCGTAAGAAAACCGACAAGGGCTAAGGCCCTACGCGGTATAAAGTTAACAAAGTTCGTTGAAGACTGAGCTCAATATTAAGAACGGACTGAATTGACGAACGTACCGTGCAAAGCAATGTATAATAAAGTATTTAGCAGTAAGTACAGCGATGGGCACAACGGTTAAATACCAAAAAGCATAATATATTGTATTAATTACATTGTAAAAAAGCATATAAAATAAAACATTTTATTAAATTTACATTTAATGGAACGATATGTTACTTTTGAAATACCCCTAGCAGATCCAGTGACCGGCCAAACGACCGAAAAAACGACCGGTCATTAAATGCACAAAAAAAACCATTGAAATGAGCCAAACGACCATTGAAATTATTCTTGATTAGTTGTTTCTTGATCACGAAAAATCGGAAAATGACTGTCGAAATGACCATTTCAATAATTTGTAACCGGTCATTTTTCCGTGAAGACCGGGGAATGACTATCGAAACGACCAACTAGATAATCAAACTTCAAATAGACATTCAATATAAATACCAACAAAGGTTTGAATAGCCGAGTGGTCTAAGGCGCAGAGCAACAGTCAGAAGGTCCCGGGTTCGAATCCTGGCTGCGATGTTTTTTTTTCTTTTTCGAAATTCGATGAAAAAAGGGGTCATTTCGAAGGTAATTTTCCGATTTTTGGTGACCAAGAAACGACTAACCAAGAACAATTTCAATGGTCAATTTCAATGGTCGTTTTCTTGGTCATTTGGCTCTTTTCAATGGTTTTTTTTTGCATTTAATGACCGGTCGTTTCTTCGGTCGTTTCTTCGGTCATTTTCGACGTCGCAGAGATTGCTAGGGACATATTATGAATAGTTGAGTTTATTCAGCGATATTTTTGGAGATTAAAAGAAAACATCTAGCGACTTTTTTAGCGATTTTTAGAAATATCTAGCGACTTTTTTTAGCGATTTTTAGAAATATGTAGCGACTTTTTTTAGCGATTTTTAGAAATATCTAGCGACATTTCAAATTTTCGACGTCAGCGACTTTTAGCTATTTTTTCGAGTAGGGGTAGCGACTTCCAGTGTGACCGAGTTGGCAACACTGGATTTGCTGTCTTTTTGAAAGTCAAAACGTCATGAAAAAAAATAAACTGTTAAGTTCATTTACAGTAATCAGTAAATAAAGTTCACTAGACTCTACTAAATGTATAGAAGGACAATCCTATATACTAAATGTATATAGGCTGCAAGAGGAATTTTAAAAGATGCTTCGTCTAATAATTGGAACGACTGACAACAGCCTTAATATAGGCGCTGAAAAGTGATAACGTTACATTTAAAAAATGTTAAGCAACGTTATCACTTTTTCGTTCGTTCTAAAAATTACATCTACGCGTCTTTAGAATTACGAGGCCAATTCCCCTGTTCAACTGTTAAATCGTCGATGAGTATCCAAGTTAATCAATGTGAATTCATTTTATTTTCATTCTCACCATGATCGATATCACACTCGTATCTTTATAATTATGATCGTTGACTTTCTCGGAAGATCTAGGCACTGATTGAGCCCTGATAGTTTTGTTTATTATTTTTGCTTCATTTATTTCAAATATTTGTCATTTAATTTGTAATCAATACGAGCTTGATTGAAGATCTACTGCGGAGGCGCAATAAATCACCAATAAGTAAGTACAGTGCAAAGACACTATTTACTTTTAAAGCGCTTCGTTTTATTTGCAATTATACATAAGAGGACGGTCAGTCAAGAAAGAATTTTTTTTCATTATGAAGACCACTCTATCCCTCACTCAAGGAAAAATAAAAAATAATTCCCCCCTTCAGAATAAACCCAAAGAATGTTTTTGTAAATGGACCAACCAGTTGCTTTGAAACCAGATTTATGAGTGTTACACTCTGTGCGTAATCCAAAGAACACTGTTGCCAGGATTCGTCTTTGCTAGGTGTCATTCTAGTATTTTGGTTTTAGACTCAATGCACATTCCTTAAATCGACAAGCCAAATCCAGTTACTGGTCCAACCGCAAGCAGTGGATTACAGTTGTCGAGGCAAAGAATATGTAGTGAGTCAAAAACCAAAATCCATTGATTGGTGTAAGCATCAGTGGAGTCATATGGAAAAGCACTTGTAGTACCATTCGGATCAAGCTGGTTAATGGATTTTTGTTCTCGACTAACTGCATATTCTCTGCATCAATATTGCATTTCCCAGCATGATCTGAAAGTTACTGTGGTCGTTTTTCCATTTATTTTCCAAAATTCCACTAGAAGTGGCTTTCAGATCAAGCCGGTCAATGGATTTTGGTTTTCAACTCACTTCATATTCCCTGCATCAATAACTATAATTCATTGATCGGCTTGGTCTGAAAGCCACTGCGTGTAGTTTTTAAATTAAACGCTGCAGTTAAGAAAGTCTTTTTTATTAGAAGGACAATTCTCCTCTTCATAGAAGAAATTTTTAAAAATAATTCTCCTTTCATGATGGAGCCAAATGATTTTTTGTAAACGGACCAGCTGATTGGGTCAACTGGTTGCTTCAAACCAAGTTCATGATATTTCACACTCTGGGTGTGATCCAGAGCACACTGCTTCGAGGATTGGCCTTCGCTAAGTATCAATCTCCTTGCAGTTACACTGCACACCAATTAAGCAGAGCAATTTAAAAAAAATATTTAAATTTTCTTCAAGATCTATGTCAGTATTATTCTGACATTTTATGTTCTTGTCTATAGACTCTGTTGTAAGTATATTTTTAAAAAATTGCTGCTTTTAATTGGTGTGCAGTGCAACTGCAAATAGAATGAGATTTAGCGAAGGCCAATCCTCGAAGCAGTGTTCTCTGGATCATGCGCACTGTGTAAAACTCATTAATCTGGTTTCAAAGTAACTGGTTGATCAAATTGGTTAGTCAATTTTCAACAAAATCCTTTGGTGTCATCATGAAGGGAGGACATTATTAAGAATTTTTTCTGTGCTGAAGGAAAAAGGTGTCCTTATGAGCAAATAAAACTGTTTTTACTGACTCGTCCCCCTTAAGGACCATTGAAAAAAAAGTGCTCCGCTTGAGTGGTGGGTAGTGTAACTGCAAAGAGTATGTAACGTAGCGAATACCAATCCTTTGAGCAGTGTTCTCTGGATCATGGACAGAGTTGACCAGTTGACCCAATTGGTTGGTCCACTTATAAAAAATCCTGAAAAGAAGTCATTATTTTTTATCTTTTCTTCGCTGAAGGGGAGAGTGATCCTTATAATAAAAAAATACTTTTTTGGCTGCAGCATGGAATAAACAAGCACTCGTAAGGGCTTTCAGAGCAAGCCGGACAATGAATTTGAAAAATCCTTTGGGTTTATTCTGAAGGGAGGGTATTATTTTTTATTTTTCCTTCGGTGAGAGCGAGAGTGGTCCTCATGTAAAAAAATACTTTTTTGACTGAACTTTCCACTTATCTATAATTGAAAATTTAAAAGTAAATAGTGTCTTTGTATTTTGTACTTACTTATTGATATTTGTTGTCGTTATCTCACGATTTATTGCAAGGTTATCCATGTAGCACAAAACGTCAAAATTATTATGAATGAGCATACGCTACTATATCTATATATATTCGGCTCGAGACAACGATACCAAACATTACAAATATTATAATAATTGCAAAATAATTGCAATTAGTTCCTAATTGAGAACAAAAATACGAATTCACAACAAAAATACAAGTTTTTAGCAGACTGTTCTTATGTCTACTATAATTGCGAGCCGAGCAGCAGACGATCGCCGAAATTCTTCGGGCTGCCGCTGCGGGCGCCCGGCGCCACCAGTTGTGTTATGTGTGCGTTTTTATTCACTCGTATGCACACGTATATGCGATCGGACAAATCTGTTTCGATGTGTGAGTTCGGACAAATGTGAAATATTGGCCAGATATTAGCACTTCGGGAACCGATTTTATCGCAACCGGTCTCATTAAAAAGGGGGGAAAAAATAAAAAATATTGGCGCTGATACATTTAGCGTCCGCGATGTATTGCCTGAGATAATTAGAGTTACAGACGACATGTGAGTGTGCTGGTAGGCGCCATGCACGTATACGTCGGACAAATTCGATGTGTGAGTGCGGACAGAATGAAAAATTTTCGACAGAAGCCAAATTGTAAGTGGCCAGATATAAGCATTGCGGGCACCGATTTGATTGAACCGGGGCTCATTCGAAAGAGAAAAATTTTTTTTTAATATTGAACCTGATACATTTGGCGTCCGCGACGTTTCGACTGAGATAATTCTAGTTAGAATTTCGTAGCAGACGAAAAAGGGCGAACGTCCAAATAAATAGAGTAGCGCTAGCATCTCGGTCATGAGGAGTCTCATAAGGCATTACAAATTTTCTTTTAATACTTGGCGTCGAGACGCTACCGCGTCTCTTGATTTTTGAAGTACACATACATACATGCATACATATTGAATATCTTTTTTTATCACTTTTCTGGACGTTTTGGACCATTCCGAGTGTACTGACATAAAAATACCTAAAAAATGTTCATGAAAACATAACTTCCTCTATGAGGAAGCAAAACAAAATTAAACAAACAATTTTACCCATTTCGACCACTTTACATTATATAACTCTCCGGAGATTACTTCGGTAAGTCCCATAAGCATTATAATTTTTTACATTTTGCTTAGGTCTGTTCGAACATTTTTTTTTTTTTTTTGGGCCAGAACAATGCTTTTTACTTCAACAAAGTCCCATAATTGGCCCTCCACTGTATTCGTAAAGTTGGGGTTTCTCCTCACATTGTTTGATGTTAATAACGTCAAGTCCTCTCAAGCTACACACGAGTTGCGCGTGTTTACATGCGCGAAGCAGCGCTGCAGTCACGTGGGGAGCAAGACAGAACACGTTCTCTGGATTATTTCTGCGCCGGCGCAGAGCTAGTACAGTCGTTCCCAAAAAAACATTTAACGAACTCCTACAGAAGTAATTCTGCAAACTCGATCATTTTATTCGTGCATCGCAATCTGTATTTGTGGGTGCGCATACAAAGTTTTGGAATCTTATATACTGTCCCTTCAAGGATATGTCAACTATTGCCAAGGTGAGATAAACATTACTAGTAGCATTCGGACGATTTGTACACTAGCTTACAAGAAAAAAATGATGTGTAAGATATATGTATGACAGTAAATTGTAACCAGTAACATGGACGGCACAAAACAGACGCAGAAGGCTTCGTTATTTGCAACATGTGACGATAATCGCGGCACATACTGCAAATAACTTCACTCTCGGTGAAAAGTTGCACTTCCCTCCCGTGTTACGTAATGTACTATTTAATATCTTGAACGTTTTTGTTTACAGATGAGATGTAACAATTCTTGCAGTTGTATCAGCAGGCGCAACACATCTATATGCGCCGGCGTTTTAACTACGGTAAGCGAGTATGCTGCACAGCAGAGTACTCCGAGTTTGTATAAAACACAATGATTAATGACAATTAACTTATTAATGAGTCATTCCATACCCAGTGGGCCACCCAAATTTAGCATGGTTGCAAAAAATCTTCATAATTTTTTCATAAATTGTTTAGAGTATCACGAACATCCATAAATTATTTCAGAATTTTTGCACCTACGGTTTGCCCAAAATTTAATAACGATTTTGTTTATCTCATTTTTTTCCATTCGCTGTATATTCAAAATTACCGATCTTACAAAAAATGTGTACGTGTATAAAATTTAAGTTTTTGAATGGGCGTTTTTATTAAAAAAAACTTTCATAGCCGATCAAAAGAAAATTCCGGCATTTTTTCACAAAATAAAGTAATAATATTTTTTCGTTGAGACAGACAATTTCTTTTTATAAAAAATTTGCAGAATTTCCATTATTATGCTTACAAACTACAGAAAAATTGGCGTGATGGCAAATAATAGCCCAGTTGATATGGAATGATCCTAATGTGAAAACATCTTTAGCAAGGGCTTTCCGGAAAAATGTCCTGAAATAATCTTGCGGTTCTTCGATGAAAAAATAATTAACATGGACAAAATGTCCTGAAAAACCGTTATGCATCTTCCACGACACAGCATGAAACTTTCATGGACTCCGCGTTCAAACGAGGGCTTCAGAACAAAAAATTACAAATTCACGTGGCTTACTTTAGCTGCCACAAATCGATCCTAACATATCTGTGAATTTTAGTCAAGTATAGGGGGACACCGTCTCCCAAACCCCCATTTCTATCGACCTCTCCTATGAAAAATGTTTAAACTATTGTATATCTCGCTAATGGATAGATAGCAACAATTCGAAATGTTCCTTCGCTTAATAAATTTCACAAACTATTTGTATCTATAAGACTCTTCATTCTTAAAAAACAAATGAAAAAAAAAACTCGGTTAAGGGAAAAAATCCGGGCTTGGGGACCCATGAAAAATTGCAGAGTCAAATAAAATTTGAACATATTTTATAATTATTTTTCAAAATTACCACAAACAAAGGCGTCGACCTGCTTCATATGTCTGCTAAATTTCAGCCCGATTGTTAAAGTAGTAGTTGAGATATGTAAGTTTGAATTTTGAGTGACGGCCACACACACACACGCACGGATATCCATCCATACATTTTTTCTAAACCACTTTTCTCGACGTTTCAGACCATTTTGCGTGTCTGGTATTTAAAAAAATCGAAAAAAAAATTTCGCACGAAAACAAAGCTTCCTCTATGAAGAAGTAAAAATGCAACCTGAATGGCCGGTTTGACACGGAATGCCCTATATAGCCTAAACGGCGGCGACAAGATATTTTTACAATATAGAGAGAAAATACCGATACCGAACTGCTACAATTTTCGTGAGTATACGCAGATATACTGACTACGTTTTTGTTTGATGATTCATCAGATTCTATGGGCCGCCTATGCGTACTATCTGGCAATCACTGAGTCCTTTACTGCCTATCCGTGGAACTTTGAATACAATGTTTTCAACGTAGGTCGAACTTCTGCCTTTCCAACATTCATAGCCTCTCTAGCAAGCTCAGCTTTATCGGTACTTATGGTTTTTGGCGTCATAAGAGTAAGCACTTTTGAGTTCACCGATATACGACATAATGCCCTACTGTAAAAAAGTATTAAAAGTTAAACGTTTCAGAGAATCGCCAACTACATCTTCCCTTGGCTAGCAATTCATTTCGCGTTCCTTGTGTACGCTATTACGCTGTCCTTGTACGCGATCATCATCTGCATGCTCATCAAGATCAATGTACATTCCTGGGAAAATATACCCGCGGCGATATTTCTCACAGGTAAGTCCGGCTTTACCAAATGTAAGTTTATTGGCACCCACGTAGAAACGATCGGGAGTCCAGGATGAAATCCGGGGCACAATCCAGGGTAGAGTCTGGGCTGTCCAGGATGAAATCTGTGCAGTGCAGGTTCGTTCCGAGACACTCCAGGTTGAACTCATCATTTCTACGCTGGCAACTTCTGAATTATTTTCTATGTTGATATTATTTGTACCTTTGTGTTTCTTAGGTATTGTGACATTCTCGTGGAGAGTTGTATACCTATATTGCAAAAGTTTAATAATCTAAGTGAGGACAAAATCATGGAGACCCTGGATGAACCCAAAAAACAGCCCATTTAAAGTCACACGTGTGTCGGCCAGTGCCGATATGACCAGAAAATTTATTTATACCGTAAAATGTAATGATATTCACATTGCTTTTTTTAAATTGTCTCCAAGCACTACAGTTGCTAAGCTAGCCAATATGTTTATTTTCTTATTTCCTTTTTCATGAATACATTTGTTTATTTTTATTGTTAATATAAAAAACACGCGTATATCATTTGTACATAACCAACGTGAATTTAACTCATAAACCTACCTCTACCATTATTCTAAACCACATATGAGAAAGGAGCCCCTGAGAGCGATCCCTCGTATTTTCTTCCATCCTTTCACAAAAACGGATCCCCTACAGAGTGCTTGCCGTTTCCTACGAAATTTTCACAAACCCAATACGCCCAAATTACAAATAGAGAATTACAAAAATCAAATAAAAACAAGCATTATTAAAAATCAACGATTTCTCAAATAAAATCACTTCTATCGCGATATTTAGTCCCCAACTCCTGATTGGCTCAATCTGAACTAAAAATAGAGACAAGCTTAATCTAACACTCCGATCCATTATGAACGTGAGAAACAACGACAATTATTATTTTTTTAAACACTGTATAAAAAAACCTCTACTATATTTTATATACTCTTGCAATGATGCTCAGAGAATTTTCGTTTTTATTACTGACTCTGTTTAGGTAGTGTGAACAATTATCACAAAAAATATATCTCATGGATAAATTATCTGTCGACAGAAAACTCAGAGAAAAAGATCAGATTCTACTAAAGAAGATAACGCGCAACTCCTTGAAAGCTTTTTACTCACTTGATGATATCGACTGATTATTAAGCGCCATTTTTTATTTCGTCACATGTAGATATTTTTTACCTTAATTTGTATAAAAACTGAAGAATCAATATCAAATATGTGTTTATTGTTATATTCATATGACTACAATATATTATTATAAGTAGTTTTATATGCATATATTCCAAAGGTCATGAGAAAGTTGTCACGCAGATTTTATTTATGAATTATTGGGGGGCGCTGCTGCTGCTTGGCAACGGGTAGACGTGCCGAAGAAAGGCTCGTCATGTTTTTGGGTATAATAGTTTGAGTGTTGACGGAAAAAAATGTGGAAAGCGATTTAAAGTGACGGGAATAAGGCAAGGAAGAGGCGGAACTGTTATTTTTGGAAAGTTTGGAACGTAACAGGGAATCTGGGATGTTTTATGAGGAAGTAGCTTGTAGAGGTTATATAGCGATAAGTGGAAACGCAGATGGCGGATTTTGCAGATTTGACTGAAATCTTCGTAAATATCAGTTTTCGGGTAAAAATTAAGTCGATGGACGAGCGCTACGAGAATGGATTATTTGATGTGACAAGGAGAGGAAGCCAACTGCAGATATTTCGAGGAAGAACGAGACAGATGCTGAAATCGGGGAATTTGGAACTGTGGGCCAAAAGCATTTCAGGGACATTGACAGATACGAGCGGGCTGTTTATAGGAAGCGCAACCGAGTAAACCGAAGGAATCTGATGGAAATGACTTTGTAGGGATGTAATTATAGTAGGGAAATGATTTTATCAAAAATGACTTTTGGATATGTAAAAGTATGGAATGTTTGTACGAAGGAGGAAGTAGAAATATTATATGGAAATTATTTTATCTGAAATGATTTTTTATATATGTCTAAGTAAGGAATGTTTTTAAGAAGGCGGATGTGGAAATATTGTATAATCGAGTTTCTGACCATGTTGTTGGGGATCGGGATGGGTTCTGTAAAAGGCTGATGCCGTACAGTAGAATAAACTTATCTATTTATTTATGAATTATGTCATTGCAAAAGTACATTATTTTTCATAAAAATTATACAGTAAATTGAATTAACCAGAATATACATATAAACTTTTAAACATTTTTCTCCGGATAGATTTATCAACGCTTCCAAAATATACAGGTTATCAGTCACAACCCGTTCCGAGCTAATTGGCGTTTCACTGTATCAAGAGACGAGGTTACGAGTTGACGTCAAGTATAAACAATAATTTGATTGCTTCAAACAGCCTTTATGACATTACCTTTTTCGTTTGCTATAAATAGCCGCGGGGATTTCCTCACATTATATTGCCGTACATAATATACAGGGAGTTCATGAGGAAATAGGACAGGCAAACCCGGCTGCGCAAGAATTGGGAAGCCTGATAGGCTACGGTCTGCGACTGGCTGTGCTTCTCGACCGAGCAGCGAACGCGTCCTCATGTGGGAAGAGATGGGTCGGCGCGTGTAGTGGTAGGGGCAAGGGATGCTAAGGGAATGCCAGAAGCCACGCGGGCTATGTGTCTCGACCGAGCAGCGAACGCGTCCTCATGTGGAAAGAGATGGGTCAGTGCGTGTAGTGGTAGGGGGGCAAGGGATGCCAGAAGCCACGCGGGCTATGTGTAACAAGTTAGCTAGTTAAAGTAAATTAAATGATCACCATCTCTATGCTATCGCGTCACTTAATTGTGAGTCATTATGAAAATAATTGATGATAATTAATACACAGCATGTTTACTAAATGAAGTAAACAAAATTTATAACCCAGATCTTAATTGATCTGGTTTCAACAGATCTTTCAAGATATCTTAACAGTTTACAACCATTTGCAAAAGCGAGTAAGCTATTACAAACAAAACGGGTAATTTTCTGCAGGTCACAACGAATTACCTTTTCGTAAGTCAGTCAACTGACTGAGTGCAATTTGTGATTGATATACAGAGTGCACAATGCAATTTATCATATTGTGTGCACAAAATGTGTCGTCAAAATCATAAGAATTGATGAGCGGAGCATATATGGCTCGCAAGTTCGTAGACTTCTGGGAAGGGTTTGCGCTACGCTCGAGTCAGCTCAGTTATCCGTACTCGCTCGAGCCCTCCAATACCCCCTCTCCGGTCTCTACTGCGGGCCCGACAGCTTAGTCTGCATGCAGCGAGACTGAGAACTATCCGTTTGAGGCGCAAGCGCAATTGCCTATCCCATTTCCTCGTGACCTCCTACGTCATCCCGTGCCACACAGACGGTGCGCGTGTTTACATGCGCAAAGCAGCTTTGTCGGCTACGCCGGCAATGAGAGGGGAAACAAAGCCAAACAAGCTCGTTTCTGCGTGTGCGCAGAGTTAGTATAGTCACTCGCAAGAAAAAGCATTTGACGAGCTCCAACAGAAGCAACGTCGCAGGTTCTTTCATTTTAATCGTGCGTCGCGTTTTGCATTCTCGAGTGACCATACAAAGCTTTGGCTACTTATATTCTATTGATTCAAGGAATTTTCAACTATTGACAAGGTGAGGTGAAAATTACTAACAGCATTTAGACAACAGCATTTGCAAACTACATCTACGGCAAAAAAATAGTTAGTCCAGGAGAGAAGCTGAAAAGTGAATGGTCTAGTTGCTAGTGATATTCGAATTTCGACGGCTCTTAATGGAACTAAAGTAACTCACGGAAAATATTTAAACTGAGGTATCCAGAAACGAACTAACGCATTTCAAATATAATTATTAAACTGATGTAACGTTTGCAGCATTAATTGGAAGACAAAAGCATATCTCCGATCACAAAACCGTGATTGAACCAACTATAATTAATTGTAATTAGACAGTCATTAATCACCTTCATGGAGTTAGGCCTTTTCAGAATGCCCTCCGAGTTACGTCCGTTTAATAATGATATTTGAGATAAGTTAGTTCGTTTCTGAATGGTGAGATGAGTCAGATTGGAATTGAACGCTGAGATACAGTTTCATTAGGTGCCGTCGTGTGTAGCGGTTTTGTCGTATTTTGATCTTTTTTGCAGATGAGATTTAACGATTATTACGGCCGCATTGACAGGCGCGTAATATGTATAGGCATCGGCGTGATATCAACGGTAAGAGAATATGCGGTATAGCACAGAACTCATAAGATGTACATTAGATATAATCCGTTAATGACAATTGCTCTATTTTTAAAATAATTTATCAGATTCTATGGATCTTCCATGCGTGCTATTTGACGATTTCTCCGATCAATTTGGGTTACTATTCCTACCCAATAAATAACAGCATTGATTTTTCTACACTTGTGTGCTTTCTAGCAAGCTCAGCTGCATCAGTGCTTCTGGTTTGTGGCATTAAAAAAGTGAGTACTTTTAAGTAAAAGAATATACGACATAATGAACTGTTGTAAGAATAGTACTTTTCAATCTTCTATCCAGAAAAATGGTCTTTCAGCAAAATGTCGCTTTCCGACATGCAAACTGACATTGCACTAGTGCGCAAAAAATGTGTGGAAAAGTGTTGATTGCGCCCTCTTTTTATTGCGCAGGCAGAAAAAGCTCCCTTTTTGTGCATGTGCCACAAAAATCATATTAAAACTTCAACATTTCAGGGCATTGTCAACTACACCTTCCCTTGGCTAGCAATTCATTTCGTATTCTTAATGTTTACTATTCCTCTGTCTTTGTACATTACCGTCGTCGGCATATGGAATCCATATATAATCGTCGGTCAGATCCCAATGATTTTGCGCACAGGTAAGTCCGGTTTTGTCGAGCTTGGGCTTATAGCCACTTCTGAAAAATATGTATAGTCTAATAGTTTGTAACTTTATTTTTCTTAGTTGCTGTGGCATTTTCGTGGGCAGTTGTGTACCCATATTGCAAAAGTCTCTTATTCAACACGACACAAGTGCAACCGGCCAGTCCTGAGAAGGACAAGAGCTTGGAAGTCTCAAATGAACCGATAAATCCTTATCATCCCGTTTAACCCTGCTGATGCACAGCGGGATGTTTAACATCCCACCTAGATTATTATCATCTTTTAAATATTTCAACGTTTTCTTTCTCGATTTTAAATAAAAGTAACTTTTTAAAAATAAAAATGTGTGCATCAAAGGGTTAAGGAGAAATAGCGGCAATAATTTTTTGTAAGTCGATGCAAAAAAAATCCCCTATTATATTTCATCTACGCTTGCAATGAGGGTCAGAGATCATTCGCTTTATAGGATTATTGACTGATCTGTTAACTTGAAAACTATTATTAAGAAAAAATATCCGTCGAAAATCCTTGGAAAAAATTAGGTTTCTTTCAAAGAAAATGCTGACGTCAACTCCTTTAAAGCTTCGTAAAGACTGGTTATATTTTCATCATATTTATATGTTTTTTCTACCATTATTTGTAAAAAGAAAATAAACTATTAATGTCAATAATGCGGACATTGTCATACCTATATTATTCTAAATAGAATTCCCAAAAAAATCAGACTTCGTTTCGTTTCATTTGGCCGGAGCGTAACAACAGCGTAGGTTTTTTTAGACCCTCGAACGTATTAAAGTTATAAGGGATAACACGACCCGGTTTAATCAGTGTTAAGCCATATGAAGAGACCCGACAGCAACTCGACGTAGTACAATAAAAAATTTATATTCATTTTATTTGCGTTATATTTATATTCGTTTTATTTGTGTTATATTTATATTCTTGTTATTTGCTTTATGTTTGTATTTTTTTTACATGCTTTATATTCGTATCTATTTATTACTCTACATTTGTATCCTTGATAGGGATTCGTAAATTTTGTAATTTAGTCTGGCTTCTTTTACTATCTTTTTATTCTTCTTTTAAGGGGAGGTGAAACATCCATGAGTGCGAGAAAGATAGCGAACATCTTCCGAAACAAGAATTCTCAGAAACTTGATCTTTTTTAGAAAAAAAAGAAAGTCTTACATCATGCAGAATTAAGAGGCTAATGATGTATGACTTTTCTTTTACCAAAATAGGTTCGATATCCTCTGAAAGATTGACTACAGTTTTTGTTACCGACGGAGTAGTTTTCACCTCCCCTTAAGTGCTTCCCTAGCAGGTTCGATAACCAGTTAATTTCGGCAAAAAACCGTAAAAAATAACCGTTAAAACAACCAGGTTCATTTTTCCCCAAAACTAACGGTTATTCATGGTTGAGAATAACCACACTGTGAATTTTGTAACTGGTTAACCACACCGAATAACTGCCCAACGAACATCCGGCTGCTGGTTGTTTAAAGAGTTAACCGATTCTTATACTTCAAATATATAATCAAAACATATATGGGCGAATCTCCGGAATCTTTAATCTATATGTCTTACGACTTCTCGTATGATTAGCCAATTAAATGAATAATAAAACATCTAAAAAAATGAATAACTATCAAATCGGTTTATCATTACTAGCTTTTTTTACGATTTTAATGATGTCTAAATATTAATTATCCTTGATTTTGACTTCACATACTATACCTGTAACAATATTTCGGCTGTCTTTTCGCGATTTCTTACTTTTATTATACTATTTTGTAATTAATACATTAACTAATTAAAACTTTAAACATGGAAAACAATGAATTTTTAATTCGAAAATTCGATTTAATATATTTTAATGACATCCGTTGTTTAATTTGACATATTCGATCAGTTAAAGTTTGTCTCTCAATTTGAGGTGTCACGACCGAAATCACGGAATTTTCAAAAATAAAGTAAGTAATTGTTAATATAAAGCTAATTTTTTGTATTGCACATGAAATTCAAATCAAATAGAAAAAAAACGTATCGATTTATTTTCAAAAAAAAATTTCTTTATATTGTTTATAGACGAAGACACATTATCTGCCAGCCTGTCTAGGTTACAATGTCACAATTTAAATCCTCGCGGACTTGAACAGTTACCAATAAATTCATTTAAAATTTATATGCACACAATCGTTTTTGTTTCCTTTATCAGTGGGTAAGTGTGCTTTGATAAATTTAGACTATTTTTAAAGATTTTGATGTAACCATTAAATGTCACGACCGAAATTCCGTCACAACCGAAATCTTGTCATAATCAATGTTGAAAAATTCAAATTAAGTAACATAAACTTGGTTTTTATTGAATATATTGATAAAAACTATAATTAAATACGGTTAAAAGTATATATTTTAATTTTTTTAATTCATTTTTTGTAAATATAATTATAATGATTTTTTGGAATTATATTGAAATTTATAAAGATATTTGTAAAATCAGAGCACCTCAAGCATTTCGGAGCTTCTCAAAAACAAATTTCTTTGCACACTGGAGCCATTTTTTATAAGAAAAAAGAGGAAGAAGAAACTGAGTGTATATCTTTTTGCACAGTTTCCGAAAATCTGCGACATGATGCTGCATCAATCTGGGCTCACATGGTTCCCATTTTGAAGCTTGTAAAAGTTTTGATTCCGAATTTAGACACTATACACTTTCAGAGTGACGGACCCAGTACCCAGTACAAAAATAAGACCAATTTTTATTTTTTTCATGCTCGATGCCAAGAACTAGGATTGAGTCACGCGACTTGGAATTTTTCAACTGCTGGTCACGGAAAAAGTTGTGCAGATGGTACAGGTGGAACTGTCAAAGGCATTTGTGATAAAGCAGTTATGTATGATACTGACATCATCTCTGCTGAAGATATGATTCGCGTTGTTCCGAAGCAACAAAATTCGAAAGTAAAAATGTTTTTAATTGATAACAACGAAATTGAAAAAGTCGTGAAAACGGTTCCTGATAATCTCAAAACAATTCCGAACACAAAGATGTTGCATCAATTGATTTGGACACGCGAAGATCGACACAAAATATTTTTAAATTATTTATCATGCACAAAATGTATTTCAAATCCAGCTTGTGATCATTTCAGTTTGAATCCAAAATCATTTTTATTTGTAGAAAAAGCTGCAGAAAACAAGAAAAAGAAAATTGAATGAATTGACAGACTTTTTGAGCGATGATAAAATGATCTTCAGTGAAAATGAAATAACAAAAAAAAGAACAAATCCCGGAAAATTGCAAAAGAGTACAGTATAAGTAGGGAGAGGAAGAGGGCGAGGAAGAGGGAGAGGAAGAGGGAGAGGGACAGGAAGAGAGAAATATTGAGGACGAAGAATAGATTTAGCAAAAAATTACAGCAAAAGGCTAGTACTAAAAATTTTAAACAAAGCCAAATAAATTTATATGTTGTGTATTTGCAGTTGAGAAAAGAATGTGGTAAATATTGTAAAAAATGTATTTACAGGAATTCATAATAAGTTAAAACATATATATGTTGAATTGCATTCGAATTTGTGATTTAATTAGATTTTTTACTTATGAAAATTATTGCAAAAAATGACAAATTTAGGTTATGGTTTGTTTATTAATTTCTCAACCGCGGGCACTGGAAAAAACGATGTTCTGCAGCATTTGATGATAGTTTTTCAATTTTGAAACCATAATTTGTGTATTAAACAGATGTGCTTTTAATTTTTTGAATTTTTTTTTCATAATGATGAAAGTTAAAGGTTCCGGAGATTCGCCCATATCCTCACAGATGCGAATAGCCGGGTGGTCTAAAGCACGGACCAACAGTCTCAGGATCCTGGGTTCGAATCCTACTAGTCTAGCAATCTCAACAACTACCGTTTTACTGTAAAAACGACTGGGTGGTGTTTGCGAAAAAAAACCGAAAGTTGGTCATAACAATCGTGAAAACGACTGCCCTCAAAAATTGCATGCGGTCGTTTCAGTTTACCATGGAAAACCGAAAAACCAATCGAAAAACATTGTTAGGGCAGTTGTTTTCGCGGTTGTTACGACCGAATTCCGGTTTACTTTTTGGTGGTTTTTGCGGTGAATCAGCTGGAAACGACGGTTGTCAAGATGGCTAGGGTAATGACGAAAAGATTTACATTCGTGATCGTATATGTACCAAATTGCCGGAAGAAGTCGAATATACAAATAAAGAAGAAAAATAATCTATTTAATTAAACTCATAAACACTAATTCTTTTTGTTGTGCTTGTAGTTATCGAGGTGGTTAATCGGTATAGTTAATTTTCAAAACAACCAGTAGCCGGATGGTCGTTGGACAGGTATCGAAGTATTCGGTGTGGTTAACCAGTTACAAAATTCACAAGGTAGTTATTCTGAACCGTGAACAACCGTTAGTTTTGGGCAAAAATGAACCTGGTTGTTTTTGCGGTCATTTTGTACAGTCATCGGACCTGCTAGGGTTTTCTTATTCAATGTATAAAATAAAAGTAAATAAAAATAAAATTCGATTGCGTAAAACCGTCTTTGGGACGTCCCAGCGCCCACATATACGCTTAGCAGGTCCTTTTACGTCTGCCGCAGATAATCTCGGGGTTTCTCCTGACAGTAATCGATGTAAACAGCATTAAATCCTCCCATGCTACACACGTGTTGCGTCTGCTTACATCACCAGCTGTGACGGTCTCACGAATGAAAAGAGGGGGTATCAAAGCCAAACAGGTTCACTGGTTTATTTCTGCGTCGGCGCGGAGTTGGTACAGTCGTGGCGAAAAAAAACTGAGTGACCGCTCGCACAAGTCATTCTGTAGACACGAAAATTTTGTTCGTCCGCTGCTTTCTGCATTTATCAGTACTCATACAAAGTTTTGGACTCATGTATTCTGTCTCTTCAAGGATTATTCAACTATTGACGAGGTAAGATAAACGTTACTAGTAACATCCAAACGTTTTGTAAGCTACGATTTACGACCAAAAACAGTTGCCCCAGCAATCACGACAACTGTGACAGTACTTTAAAAAGTAAAGTTGAATAGAAGTTCTTTTTGCATAAAAATTAACTTTCTAAAAGAATCAAAATGACCTTTAAAATAACGAAAAGAAAAGAATCGCATAGTTGATTTTCCGTCGCTCGTAGAGACAAAAAAACATCTTTCCCAGATAGACACATGCCGGCACCGTACCGTCACCGTGCCGTCATGTACGACCGAATATAAGCATGCCGTGCCGTCACCATGCAGTCACGCCGTGCGTTCAAAACTTTTCAATATTGCACGGCATGCCGTCGCCGTGCCGTCACGGTGACGGCACGACACCATATCGCACCATATATGCATGATACAAGTGGCGGCAGTCCAGCGTTTGGCATAATGCCGCTAGATAGCAAATGGCTAAGGCGTTTCTCGAAAGCGATTTGCAGCCAAAGTGTTTATAAAACTGCGAAGATTTTTAGGATTCGACTGCACTTGAGGGAGCTATCATCTGAAGGTGATGCTCCTTGGTATTAATTTTGGTATTCCTTTGATGAAAACAGACAATGGCAGTCTGTCTTTTTTTCTCAACTCGGAATTTCAGGTCTCAAAGAATTAATAATACTTAAACGGGACGTCATGCCTTCACCATGCCGTCACCGTGCAGTCACGCCGTACGTTCAAAATTTTTCAATATGGCGTGCCATGTCGAAAAGTTTTGAAGGTACGGCGTGATTGCACGGTGACGTCATGGTGTGCCAGCACGACATGCCGTCACGGTAGCGTCATATTCGGTCGTGCATGACGGCACGGTGATGGCATGCCGTGATGGCGCGTGACGGCACGGTGCGGGCATGCCCAAAAAAAAGCACGTTTGTCTATCTGGGTTCAGATTCTTTTTGTTTGGATATTTGAAAAGACTTTTTTTTTTCTGTGCTAAAAACAACTTCTATTAAGTGTTATTATTTTGGGCATTTTGTCAGTTGGTTTTTGGACAAACGAAAATTAACGTGATCGCTTGGATAGCCAACGATAGTAGCTAAAAAGTGAATGACGTAGTTAGACTATTAAAAATAATTAGGGTGAATCGCCCATTGACTGAACACCACCCATTGAATAGGCAAAATTATAATTATCGAAAAATCTCGCTTGCATAAAAACATAACAAGCTGTATTTTTTAAATATTGAATCTATACCAATCTTAAGACCGCTGTATGTCATACCGGGGCGCTGGCGGCACGTGACGCCGAAGAACGTTC
The DNA here is from genome assembly GCA_963970395.1 of Ephialtes manifestator. NCBI lineage: Eukaryota > Metazoa > Arthropoda > Insecta > Hymenoptera > Ichneumonidae > Ephialtes > Ephialtes manifestator. The sequence continues at coordinate 20,888,899 of OZ019974.1, read as the reverse complement.
AATGGAAACGGCGCCAAAAACCTTAAGAAAAGATTTAATATAGGTTCGTCCACAAAATCCAAGAAAGACTGAAACATATTCTTAATATATATAAATACTTTACAAATTATTATGTATTGTAAAGGGGTTTCCTATATGTGTTTGGAAGAAGCTGCAAGCGAATAACATACTACGTTGTAATTACGATTTTAGGAGTGTCCATTCAATGGGGGAAGTGTCCATTCATTGGAATTTAGGGCATCACATTTAATTTTGTTAATTTTCCAGTAAAACATTACAAAATTATCATTTGAAAAAATGTTTATTTTCGATTAGACTATAAATGAACAGTCGGAACGCGTTCCGCGAAGTTCGGCGTAAATCATCTATTATTCCAACGTTGACGAAGTTGTCATACACCTTTAGTGTTCAGTCAATGGACGATTCATCTTGTAATTTTCGATTACGATTAAAGGAAGCAATTGGATGTAAAATGGTAATATTTTCTACCAAATCCTAAAAAAATTAGAAAATCTAGTTTGAAAAATTCTAATTTTACTAAACTCGTGTATTAAATTTAATATATCAGCTGATGCATAAAATTTCCGGTAATTAAATTTGCAAACATTTTTAATAGTGTACTGTTGGCATCTGAATTCGTAACAATTTTACGGTATCTTGTATATTTTTTTCTTGCAGATGAGGTTTAAAAATTATTTGGGTTATGCCAGTTCGCCCGTGATATCTATATGTACCGGCGTTCTGTCCACGGTAAGAGAGAGTGCCGTACAGCAGAATACCCTGAATTTCCATAAAGCACAGTGATTTATAACAATGAACTTATTTGTCTAATCATTTATCAGATTCTATGGTTCGGTTATGCGTGCAGTATATCGCGAATTGTATTTCCGATGAAGTCTGAACGCTTTATCTTCCAACACCAAGCAATGGACTTCTCTACATTCGTATCTTCTCTAGCATGCGCAGTTATATCGGTACTTTTGATTTTTGGCGTCATAAAAGTAAGCACTTTCAAGTTCACCTGATATATGATATAGTGCACTGCTGTACCCGAGTTAAAATTTAGACCTTCTTCAAAACCTCAATGTGGTAATTCCGCGGAGTAAGTCCAGGGTCATGACCCTCCGCAAAACCTCCAGAAATGGCAGACATTACCCACGTGAAGTGAACTGAAAAAAATTGTGGACTGAAATTTTATGTTTGGCATATTTGATGGGTGGCATATTTTATTCATTTTGATTCATAATGAAGAGTATTTGAAGGGTCTAAATTTTAACCCGTGTAAGAAATCGCATTAAAATATCGACGTTTCAGAAAATCGCCAACTACATCATTCCTTGGCTAGCAATTCATTTCGCGTGCCTCCTGTACATTTTTCCGTTGACTTTGCAAACGATGGTCTTCTTCGTGATTGACGAAAGGAAACGAACCATGACCCCCTTCGTTCTTCCTATTATATTCACAGGTAATTAATTGCGTTTTACTGATCGCGAATTTATTAGAAACATCTGAATTTGTTTCTACAATATCATTATTTGTAACTTTGTGTTTTTTAGCCGCTCTGATGTACTCGTGGGGAATTGTGTATCTATATTGCAAAAGTCTAATCACTTCGATACAAGTACAAACGACCTATCCCGAGGAGGGAAAGATTTTGGAGACCCCGAATGAACCGGAAAAACAACCTGTTTAGTGAGAAACAATGACGATAATTTTTTATAAACCTGTAAAAATAGTCCTGTATTAGATTTTATATTTCCTGGCTATAAGGATCAGAGCGAACGTTCGTTTTATGGGATTAATAACTGATGATCTGAGATACGATTCTAGAAAAAAAAAATACGTTGGACAAATTATTCAACGACAGAAATTTGGTGAAAAAAGATGGGACTCTCTACCAATGAAGATGACGTCAACTTATTTATTATTAGAGAGCATTTTTCCTCACATTTATATACATTTTTTACAACGGTTTGTTCTATAATAAAAAACGAATGTGAAAAATGTTGGTATTATTACTGCACTATATTATTCTAAATAACCTTACATGTATATGTACGATAAGTTTTTAACTGTTGTTTAGGTGTGGGTCTTGATGGCCGTCGTAAACGTCAGCTGAAATGTTTAGTAAGCATAGCCAAAAAATAACTAGTTTCTAATGTTAATGACATTTTTTAGTCACAGGAAAAAATAACAATATTAGAAAATTAGTAGGCGGTCGAGCTTGGCCATTTTTTTTTACGAAATCTGCATAATAACTTCACAAATGCGAAGATCACAGTCATTTGATATTATCCGCCAACATTTTTTTAATTATTTAAAAATATTTCGCTCTGACTCAAAAGAACTACAAATTTTTACGCTTTTGGTTGCGTGTGAACAAACTTTTTTTTGCTTTGCCAAAATGGTTTTAACTTCATCTCAGATTTTTTGGACTTTTATTGGAAATGCAATGAGAGCTTTTTCCTCAACTGCGCATTAAGAAATTACGAATTTTTAATCACTGGACATTTCAACATTTTTTATCAAATTTTAAATCGTAAAAAGAAACAAAACAACGAAAATAAATACTCGGCTCGGGTGGTAATCTTACGCGCGGTTGGACATAGTCTACTTTCCCTCCCTAGTGGCGTAATATACTATTGTAACACGCGCATGAACAGTGGTGCTTTTTCATGGCAGTTTTGCGGGCCGAAAGTGGCTAGTTTCATAGCAGTGTTGAAACGATAGGTTGGCGCATGCACAGTTCGCGATTCCTTCACGTTCGACCCTGCTGTTTCACTTTCGACGCTAGGGTGGAAAGTTGGTAACCTCACTTTTCACTGTTCGTTTCGCAAAACTACCATTCAAAGCACCAGTATTCATGCACTTGTTACAAAAAATATGGTGTGCAACACGGTCCAAAATTGGCGTGGGCGATTCGTGTGATTGCAGTCCTCGCTTCGGTCGGGCGGCAAACCCCACCCTCGTCGCAATCGCCAACTTTCGGCCCTTGTTGCAAAATATACTTTATTTCACTCAGTGCATAGAACGCGGTTTTACGCACGCTTCGCGTGCGTCAAACGTCGTTTACACACCTCGTGAAATAAAATTTTGTAACATACTCATGCGAAAAACGTTATCTTAACTCGTGTGATTGCAACACTCGCCTTCGGCTCGTGCTGCAAATTCACACTCGTCAGAAAAAGTTTTTTCGCACTCGTATCGTAATGTACTAATACTCCCCGACGCCATTAAAATAAACACATTTCGTGCGCATAACGCGAGCGTAACCATTGCCTATGACAATGTATACCACGCCATTGTTTATATCTTTTGCCGCGATCGTTTGAATCATCTGATTTTAAAAATTTGTGTTTGGCTACTTTTCTTTGGCAAATTTGTATTGCGGGTGTGTCGTTGTTGTTCATTTGCCCTGCTAATTTTTATTTCACTATCTTTTGACGTTCTGTATGTCACGGGATGTTTAATGACATCAAGCAGACATAATTTGCATTTTTCTGTCGAACGATGAGGCGTTGACCTATTCGGTCAACACCAACTAAGAAAAAACTTATACTTCAGAAATATAATATTTCCTTTCGAAAAAACTAGTTCGGTAATTATAATTGTTAAATAACAATTTGGTGCAGATACACGATATTAAATTACTGATTTTCCTGTTTAAAACTGATCCGATAGCGGAGTGTGCTAAGTATGAGGGTTCATATGTCCGTGGGGTGCAGGGATTAAGTCTCTCTATATACACATTTTTTTAATTACAAAAAGCTAGACTGTTTTATAATGTCAAAATGTCTATGTATGATTTTTTTACAACTTCAAAAACAGGATACTGATTTTATATATAGAGCGCCCATTGTTGAATAAATAAAAATTACAAACAGATTGATCAAATTACGTTCAAGCTCACGGTCGTAACCTTGTATAAACTCCATTCAAACATCATACAAACCGTTTGATCCTACTTTGAATGGAGTTGGTACAAACAGTGTTATCAGGGATAGGGGTAAAGGTGGCAAATTGAAGCACTCAAGGTAGTCATCGCAAGGTACTTTAAACAACCTAAAGAATCTGACCTGAAGAACCTATAGAAAGGTAATAAAAAAAATCTAACAGAATCTAAAGAAACTAACCTAACCTAAAGAACCTAACATTCGCTTTGTATTGTTGTTGACTCTGTTCAGAATATTTCAGAAAAGATATCTGTCAAACAAGTTGTCGTTGATAGAATTTTGATGCAAATAAGTGAGATTCTACCAAAGATGACGTCAGCTCCTTAAAAGTTTTATACTCACATGATATCGACTGATTATCAGAAAATATTTTAATTTTTATCACATTTATATATTGTATGAATATTACCACAATAAACAACTAATATGAAAGATTGGGCTTTATTAGTGCACAGGATTATTTTAATCGGTCTTATATGTATATGAACGATAAGGATGTAACAGTTGTTTATGTGTTCTATGGTCTTAAGGCGACGTGAAATATTCATGAGTGCGAGAAGGATAGCGAATATCTTTCGGAACAAGAATTCTCAGAAACTGGACATTTTTTGGGAGAAATGAAAGTTTTACATCATGCAGAATTAAGAGTCCAATGATGTAAAACTTTTCTTTTATCAAAAAACGGTCGGTGTCGTCTGAAAGATTGTTTACCGTTTTTGTTACCGACTGAGTGGGTTTCACCTCTCACCTTAAGATGATGTGCCATTGCTCGGTCGGTAATAAAAACTGTAAAGCGTTGTTCTTGGTCATAATTGATGTTTCAGGCAAAAGACGAGAAATATTGACTGCGTATTGACACTCTGCAGTCACTACTTCTCGACTTTTACTCGAAAAATCAACCGTGGCGAAGAATAACGCTTCGAGAAGATTCAGCTATCTCACTCGCACTTATGGCGATCTGAGAGAGACAGACGATATGTAACACATCACGTTAATCGAACTATTGCTACGAAAAATAGTTTTATACCATTTTTTCAATAATTAAAAAAATTCAAACCAAATGAATGTACGAAGATTATATGCGATTGAATAAAACTGGCAAAAAAGAAATAGCTTTTTCAAAAATTTCGGTCCGGATTTAAATTAGGCCAGAATGAATTTTCAGTTTTTTTAGGCCTGAAAAACAAACAAAAAAATTCTGCACTGGAAAACTGCATTGAAAAACCTTTTCACTTCATCGGAGTTCCATAAAAAAAATATCACCGGTTCTTTTAACATCTTCTTTATTAAATTCTGAGTCACAAAAAGTACAAAATCAAGAATCAACCATATACTATAACGTTGTACATATTTTTTTAGGCCTTCCGAAGTAGAAGGGTTATACGTGATAACCCGATCCGAGCTAATCGGTGTTCCACTAAACGGATAAGCTCTGGATTTCCCTCCCATTATTTGACATAAATCGTATTTAGTCTTCACTTGCTACACACGAGCTGCGCGTGTTGCTATGCGCAGAGCAGCGTTCAATATCACGTGACTGTGGAAAGGGAACACAATGCCGAGATCATTCGCTGGATCGGTTGGTTGGTTCGGGCGTCAGCCCGCTGGTTCGGTCGCGTTTTTTTTACCCGTTACTTGGCTCATTCCCAAGGGGACCTGTGCCACTCTCTTCTTCTTCGGTCGCTACTCTGCAGTAGTTTAAACATACGACCATGGAATCCGCTCGACCGTTATTGCTACCAAAACAACTGGATAACCTAGACAAATAGTTCCTATGGTTTCGTTAATATTAGCAGAATTGTGTAGATGTGTCTTGCACGTTATATTGTAATTGAACCCTACAACTCATGCCTGGGGTGTAGCACATCCCACGCGGACTTTGAACTATGCTGCTAAGGTAGCCAGCGATATTATCGACTCCGGACCTTGACCATAATTCAATTTGAACCATTAGGAATAATGACCCTAGCAGATCCGGTCACCGAACAAACCACAGGTGAAATCACCATGGTGGTTTTGTACAAAATGTTGACTTAGTGTTTTGTCGAAACTACCACGTAAACCACCACTTTGAGATTTCAACGAATCTCGGAGTGGTGGGTTACATGGTGATTTTGTGAAAATTCTAAGTGAACTTTGTGCACACAACCGCCATAGTGTAAACGACCGTAATTTTATGGTGGTTTGCATGGTGACCGGGTTTGTTAGGGCTCACATGAGATAACCTAGACAAATAGTTCCTATGGTTTCGTTAATATTAGCAGAATTGTGTAGATGTGTCCTGCACGTTATATTGTAATTGAACCCTACAACTCATGCCTGGGGTGTAGCACATCCGACGCGGATTTTGAACTATGCTGCTAAGGTAGCCAGCGATATTATCGATTCCGGACCTTGACCATAATTCAATTTGAACCATTAGGAATAATGACCCTAGCAGATCCGGTCACCGAACAAACCACAGGTGAAATCACCATGGTGGTTTTGTACAAAATGTTGACTTAGTGTTTTGTCGAAACCACCACGTAAACCACCACTTCGAGATTTCAACGAATCTCGGAGTGGTGGGTTACATGGTGATTTTGTGAAAATTCTAAGTGAACTTTTTGCACAAAACCGCCATAGTGGAAACGACCGTGATTTTATGGTGGTGCATGGTGACCGGGTTTCTTAGGGCTCACATGAGTCGCGACTTCTGTTGCTTGTTGATATTTACACTATATGTGCCATGTCTTTTTTAAGAGAGGATAGCTTTAAATTTGATGTGAGTTGTGATACAACCTTGTCATGAGTCCAAAATAAAATTTCGGATCGGTAAGCTAATTTTATATTACATATAAAAATCACTATAACTGACATATTATTATGTAATTTGATTATAATAGTCAAAAGTGTAATGTACAAGTAAAATAGTAAATAAAAATAAAAGCAACGGACATTGTGTCAAATGCCGTCGCACTGTGTCAAGACCATAAATTGTTATTTTGCAGTTACTACGTCTCACCACATTGAATATTTTCGTTTTGTTAATTTTTCAACCTTTGTGTATGAAATTCTCATAAAAATACAGTTTAAATACAATTTTTCGTGATTTTTTCATTGACTTTTTCCGTTTATCAATTTACGCGTTTTCGTAATTTTCGAATCCCCAAATAAATAGACTTTTTTAACAAAACGTAGTGACAGAGTATTTTTTCCCAATAGTCTAGAATGTCGCCTTCAAAACTCCGTTTGAAATTTTTTAATCGGTCAAACGATTGAATAGATAGGATTTTTTTATTTAAAAAATAAGGGTTTTGCTTTTTTTCTGTTTCTTAGACTTCAAACGGATTTTTCCGCTATCTAAATATTAATTAAATTGAAAGAATCATAAACCGTTCTCTTCCTTACACACAAACGAAGAAATTAATGGATGATAAAGTCCTTTTATTTTCATAGGATCGGTTTTGTAATCAAGAAAAGCGTGGGGTGTGTTACACCCCAGTCATGAATCTGAAGGCAAAAAAAGTCATGAGGTTAATGTATTTATATCAGATATATATTGTACTAGTTGAAATTGGCATCCGATGAAAATGATATAAAAGTAAGTAAATATGAAGGAAGGAGTGGATATTTCTTCCCCCTTCATCCCACAGACACTCTTCAGATCCAACTGCCCACCAAGTAGGCGGAGTTAATCGATGGGTCTACAGTGTCGCCATCCTGTGGTGGATTTACTCGCGAAAAGTTTTGCTGCAAGCCGTCCCCATAAGAACTGCTTTCCTGTGCATATCCATTTTCTTTGCTGCTACTGCACTGAGCTGGCAGTCGTTCGCAGAAAGAGCCACGAACCGAACAACCTAACGCTTATCCCACAAACAAGTGAAAGAGCTCCTATAAAATAATTCTGCAAATTTCATCATTTTATTCCTGAGTCGCGTTCTGCATTTGTTCGTACAAAGTTCTGGACTCGTATGTTTCGTCTCATCAAGCATTTTATCAACAATTGACAAGGTGAAACAAACATTACTAACAAAATTGAAACGTCTTATGACCTCAAATCTGCGGCGGCTAAAAATAGTTGGTCAATGTGAGAAAACACAAGGTGAACACCCAAGTTACTGTCGGTATCTCAATTAGTTATTTTTTAAAATGATTTTCGGACATAATGGGCATATGTAATTACTATTATTTTCTTCAATGCCGCGGATTATTTTCGTCCTGACACAATGTTATTCATCTAATATATAAGTATATTTTGTGAACTAATTAGTAATAACAATGTAGGAAACTTATTCGTGTGTGTGGTGTATGTTTACTAATAATACGAACAATTCACAAAGTATTGAAGTTATAATAAAATATGTGTGGGGGTTCTAATTCAATACGTCTTGATGGTTCAACTGAGATAAAACTTTGTTTTCGTGAAGAATTATGTTTTCTAGATATTCGAGTCAGTATAAAAAATGTCCAGTGTGTATGTGTCATGGGTGTACAATTAATAAAAATCCTATAACAAGAGAACGGAGCTTGTATCATCATTGTCATTTTTATTAAAATTCGTTGTGTCCTTTATATTTTATCACAGTATATTTTTGCTTCCTCGTAGGGGAAACTCTTTTCATGAATTTTTTTTTTGTAGATTTTAATATCAGAACATTCAGAATAGTCTAAAGCATCGAAAAAAGTAGTTTAGAATCGACAATCCGGTTCTTAACTTGACTTTAAAAAAGTTGCTCCTTTGATTTAATATATAGAACCCAAGAACGGATCGAAGCATACAACTAAAATATGGGGTTAGAGCAGATACTACTCGAATATAGCGTTACATTTAATTAAAATCGACAGAGCAATTCAAGTTTCAAGAGATTTAATTTATACAGATGGGACCCATCAGTAGTTACAGTTGTAACAACTGGCGCATCACATCCATATGCATCGGCGTATTATATACGGTAAGAAAGTATAAAGCAGAGTAGAGTACTCTGAACTTGCATACAACAAAAATGTTAAACCCTTTAACTGCCAACATCGAATATTTTCTATACTGAAAGCCATTTTTAAAGCCATGATTTCATAATTGAATAATCAATTCAGGAAAAATTAGACATACAGTGAAATATTACTAGAAGTGTTTCAAAACTTCAATTTTGTAAAGCAAGAATTTAATATACACGTAAAAGTGGAGAAAGTATTATTATTTTATCGAAAATTTATCCACTTTTTTCAGTCAGATACGTGTCCCATATTTTAGTACATTATTTTCAATGGAAAATAATTTTGGCCGTTAAAGGGTATAATGACCATTAACTTATCTGTCTAAAAATCCATCAGATTCTGTGGACCGTCTACGTATCCCTTTTGGGGCAAAATATATTCCCGGGCCAGCCCGTTTCTGAAGAGCACACTTGGAGCTTAGTTATGACCGCGGTTTACGCTACGTACATATGCTGTGTGGGAAACTTAGCTTTTTCCGCGCTTATGGTTTTTGGTGTCATAAAAGTGAGCACATTCAAGTACTCAAAATATACGTACTGCTATTAGAAATGGCATTAAAACATTGTCGTTTCAGGGAATTGCCAGCTACATATTCCCTTGGTTAGCCGTTCATTTCGTGCTCAGCATGTTCAGTATTTCGCTGTCCTTTTGCAGCGTCATTATCTTCATGTTCACCGAAATTAAAGGATATATATCGATACTTATGCCCTCGTCGATATTGATCGCAGGTAAATCCATTTCACCGAATTTTTTATTAGCATTTTCGGAATTATTTTCCATATTGTACATACTTGTAACTTTGTGTTTCTCAGCTGTTATGACATTCTCGTGGGTAGTTGTTTACCTGTATTGCAAAAGTCTTATCGCTCCAACGCAAATTCATCCAAACTGCCCAGAGAAGTGCAAGATTTTGGAGACCGCGAAAAAACCGACAATAATTCAATAGAATGAAATTCTAACAACAATGTAGCATCGTCTTCTCTGAAGCTTCATACTCACGTGATATCGACTGATTATTATAAAGCATTTATATTTCCATTAATTTTATATGTATATATATATATTTTTTACGAAACCGACAGCAGAGGACGCGCCGTCGATGTGTGGCTTCGGCGGTCTCCAGAGTTAAGCAGCATCTTTTGCGGCCGTAACTTGGATGGGTGACTGCTTAGCCGCGCACTGACTTGCGCGCCAACTGCTGAGCGGGAGGCTAATTTTCTGGGCTTTTAATGTATTATCATACATTAGAAACTCAGTAAAAATAAAGCCGCCTGTATCGGCCAGGTTTTCCGCAGTTTTCCTGTGCCCTCGTGCAAATGCGATACAGTAGTGCATTAGGTGGAGTGGCTGCGGCCAACACTTGTTTACGGTGATTTGTATAATTATAAATAACTAGGGGTCATTATGGTTGTCGCGCACGCAAAACCTCGGTTAAATATTTCAAATCTATTTTTTACAATTACATCGTCAACTTGATACCACTCGCCGGAAATCCCTCCATCCCTCTGGAACCCCTCCTCTATCGTACAGGAACCCCCCTCTTCCCCCAGGAACCTACCCCGTAGAAACCCCCCTCTAACCCTCAACAACCTTCCCTCTAACCGTCCACAACAGATGATTTGCGGTCATTTTTACTAAGTCCCTCGATTCTTGACACGGCGGCGGCGGCGAAATCTTTTTATAATATAGAGAGGTAATGTTAAGAATATAAGTGGCCTTATATACGAGTAAGCCATGTCTCATTATTCTTGAATTAAGAAAATAGATTTTAAGGGATTAAAAAATTCTTACAGAAAACGTGGTTGTGAATTATTCTGTGAAGTTAAAAAATTTCAGTTTATGAAATTCGTACCAGGACGCTAATAAGAAGAGTTACAAAAAATTACCTATTCCTAACACGTGTCATTAAAACGTTTACATATATGCGCGTAAAAGTGATTTATATTGTATTGAAAATTTTGATTAAATCTACCAGTGTTTAAACAATCAACATTGTATTTTTTAAAGTGAAGAACGAAGTTTAAATCCACCAGTATTTACCCGCCGCTCAGGCACAAAATTCTATTCGCTAACCAGCAACAGGAGACCGACCAACCGGAGCATAACTTGTGAGCCAGAATCAGTCATCTGGCTCGTAACAAGCGTGCGACATTTTTTGTCCTTCATTTTTCTGTTCACAACAGCACCAAGTTATCGCCCTGATCTTATTGAGTTTCAATTATCACACACAAAATCAGTTTGTCGGCAGTGTGTACATTATCCTGTTTCTAACAGGAAAAACCTAATCGTCGAATTCACCTTAGAGGACTCTAGGTTTTTTGGTCGTTTTTCGCATAATTCTACTGTAAAATTGTTATATATAAAGAGAATAAACAAATTATGTTTTAAAAACCTTCAATTTTGTGTATATGACTGTATAGGAGAATAAAATTATTTTTTTTAATCCCAAATTTTTTAAGTATCGGATATATGATAGCTCCAGTCTTCTTCTTCTTCTTCTTCTTCTACAATTTGACTGGGGATAGCTCCAGTCGGCCATGTGCGAGCAATAACGTGAATCATCGCGTTGGTTATGCGCCTGCGCGTAGCGGCATCTGCAGCTACTATTCGTTGTTCCTCCACAGTACTAAATAGTATCGTACAGTGGTAACTATAGATTTTATTCGTTCTTCCGAAGCACGTTCACATCCGTTCCGTTCAAGTTTATAATCCGTGTGATTCGTCACAACAGTGGCTCTTCAATCATTGACGAGGTGATGTGCAACAAGCATACGTTGTCTAACGTAGAATCTGCGGGAGCCAAGGATTTTGTTGGTCAACATAGGGAGGCAGCGTAATCAGCTGTGTCTGTGACCTCTGATATCCTACGCTGTCGTACTACGTTATGAGTTTTTTCGTAAACCTTCACGTCCGGAAACTTGACTAAGAAATACCTGTTATTTAACCGCCAATATATGAAATTAAGTCATATATTGTGACAAAGTATAGGCGAGAGAAAACGAATATCAATAGCTTCTTTTATTCTTTAATTTTGTTTTCGATTTATTGACCACTTAAATAAAAAATTGAGAATAGTGAACTGGGTAATAGAATTCTTTTATACCCCGAACATTGTCTTTTTAACGTAAAATAATGTTATAGAGGCAAAAAAAAAAAACATTAAGAATGTGAGTGCAATTTTGCATTCATATATTTTTGGATGTTGACTTTAATTTCTTGATTTTTTTCTATTTAATATTTATATTTTGTCTCACCCAATTTTTAAATGGTAACATAAACGATCACATTTTGTATTTGTTCTTAACTTGAAGTTTCTTGGAATGTTCATTAGAGTTTTTTATCGGTCCAAAATAATATATATTTTAACCAGCAACTGCATTTAAAAAGACGTTTTGTTAAAGTATTGAACGTTAAAAAAAGAATACACTTTTTTCAGATGGCACTCAAACGCACTTATGGTTGTTATAACTTGCGCAACATGTGCATATCCCTCGGTGCAGTAACTACGGTAAGAGAATACAGAGCAGTATTCTATTATTTGTATAAAGCAGACGGTCCAAATATAGATCATGACCGATTGTGGATCAAACCGAATTTCCTGCAAATGTAATAGATGAATTGCAGAAAAAAAATGATACAAAAATTTGTTATTTATCGCAACATGAATATTTTCTATAAACCCGGTAAGAAAAACGTTAATTATGACTGATTTTTTGTATTCAAATACATAATGTTACAATTTGAAAAATGCTTCAGTTTATTTCGCAGTCAACATACCATTTTGATCCAAATCCTACAGACGTAAAATAAATACTGGGTTCCATGACCAAATCTAACACCATATTATAATGAGTTATTTATTAAATTTTCATTTATTGAATTGTCATTTTTTCATTGTGATATTTTGTCCCGTGAGCTTACGTGCAATGTATTTAGTCGTGTGATATTGGAATGTAACATCATATTTGTTCCATTTTTTTTGGATACCCAAAAGTCGTCGGGATCATATGGTAATAAAGGAAAAATCAAAAACAGATAATTGCTACGTTTGGCTTTCTGATCCATATTTGGACCTTACAACACAATGATTGGTGACAATTAATTTATCTATTTCAATATCCATCAGATTCTGTGGTTCATCGTAGCGTACTTATTATTTAATTATCTACTGAGGATCAAAATCGAAGAACTTTGGATAGGAAACAAGACTTCGGCGTTCACAACAATGACATGCAGCATAACATGTGTAGTAGTATGTGCCTGCATGACTTACGGCGCCTTCAAGGTAAGTTCGCATTAAGGAGAGCGTTCAGGGTATTTTTTTTCGTTTTCTCGACAACTACCCAGATAAACATTTGGTGGCACAGGAACAGCATAAACGCGTCACACAACGGATGCTATGTCGGAATTAACGTAGCGATGTACGTCTGAATTGAGCTATTATGTGACGGCACACTCGTGCCATCTTATCATAACGCCAAGGCAGTCATATTTGTGGTACTTAAATATTAGGGCGTGGTGCACTAGTGGCACTATAATGTCGCCATGCTTCAAGTTCAGATCATGTCTTCATGGTGCCGTAATTGCTCCATGTCGTATCACTGAGTGTTTGAGATGTGAACGTCATTCTGTTTCTATGGTGCCATTTTTGCAGAATATTTGGGATGGTAATTGCAGCACGGTCACAGCATAATGGTGGCACGCCATACTGTGCTAAAAATCGTTATCGATCTTTTTTGACTTTTTAGGAATCGTAAGCGTTTTATTTCTTTGTATCTGTTCCTTGCATTATGTTTTGTTTTAGTTTTTTTTCTTGTCTAACATTTCAAATCGCGAGTCAAAAGTATAAGACAGAACAGAATCTTTTATCTTCTCCGATATTAAAGGGTTAGTATGCCCGAGAGATTTGACACATTCGAAGAGTAGACCCTTCGTGTGTAGTCGAACTCAGGCAGCTTTGCATTCTTATATACGTTAAAGCTTCAAAACACTTGCGAGAAACGCTTCGTCCGTTCGCCATCTAGTGGTATCTTACGAAACACCGGTGCCTAATGGCTCTAAAGGGTATTTTTTCAAATTTTTTACCAAAAAAGAATTAAAATGTTAAAATGTTGAAAACAAAAATAGAAATAAGTTAAAAAAGAACAATTAAGGCCGGTAAAGTTCAACGAACGGGGATGGCGTGTAAAACATGAGAGCGAGGTACTGATAAAAACAATGTATAAGCTATTGTAATGGAAAAATAAAAGATATTTGCAAACTAACTAACTAAACCGGTGCCTAATGCTCCGCTAGATGGCGAACGAACGGAACGTTCCTCGCAAGTGTTTTGAAGCCTGAGCGTATATAAGAATGCAAAGTTTTCCTGTGTTCGACTACAGACTCTAAAGGGTATTTTTTCAAATTTTTTACCAGAAAAGAATTAAAATATTAAAATGTTAACATGTTGAAAACAAAAATAGAAATAAGTTAAAAAAGAAAAATTAAGGCCGGTAAAGTTCAACGAACGGGGATGGCGTGTAAAACATGAGAGCGAGGTACTGATAAAACAATGTATAAGCTATTGCAATGGAAAAATAAAAGATATTTGCAAACTAAAAAAACTGAAAACTGTTCGACTACACACGAGGGGTCTACTCTTTGAATGTGTCAAACCTCTTGGGTTTACCGGCCCTTTAATATTGAAGAAGATAAAAGAATCTGTTCTGTCTTATTCTTTTGACTCGCAATTTGAAATGTTAGACAAAAAAAACTAAAACTAAAAATGTGTAGCTGACAATAAAAAATATCCATAACGACTTTTAGCACAGCATAGCGTGCCACCATTATATTGCCACCGTGTTGCATTTATCATTTTAAAAATTGTCTAAAAATGACACCATAGTAACAGAATGACATTCACACCACGACATGAACCAATTATGGCACCATGGAGGCATGATCTGAGTTACAGCATGACGACAGTGGAACGCCACTAAGCCTGCACGGCACAGTATGCCGTCACATAATAGCTCAATTTGGACGTACATCGCTACGTTAATTCCGAAATAGCATGCCGTTGTGTGACACGTTTATGCTGCCACAGCGACACGATAGGATACTTCCACTGCACGTTTGTCTATCTGGGTAAATAGACAGACCATTTCGAAATTCGTAAAAGCTCTTCCCAAAAATGCACGGAATGACCGAATCATGCCGTCATTTTCGTCATTCCGATCTATTATCATCAAATTCTTAACGTTTTGCTTCCTCATAGAGGAAGCTTTGTTTTCGTGAAAATTTTTCTTTTCGAGCTTGTCCGGACACTTAGAATGGTCCAAAACGTGGAGAAAAGTGGTTTAGAAAAAATGTATGTATGTTTATGTATGTGCAGATTCCTTGTAAGCACGATACCTGTCGTAAATTTAGATATATCTTCGTCAAATTTGGCACGCACGTGGATTGTCATGCAACAACGTTTGAGATTGTAGTTGACGCAAATCAGTTGGAAATTTCAAATTTTACAGCATTTTGAAAATTTTGAAAAAAATCGTTTTCACGCTATAACTTTCGCAAATTAAGAGATACAGGCTAAAATCTTATACGTAAATGAACTACCATCGAACCATGATGTATACCAAATTTGGCGTGAATCGATAGAGTGGTTCTAATTTTATTGCAGTTTCAATTTTTTAATAAGTTCTGCAAAGACTTCAGCCCCTGCAAATTCTGAGATGTCCGGCTGCAATTTTCGACAATTTCACGATTATTGTTTATTAATGATGAATTTAGTTAAAGGAACTATCGATATTTCGGTAAATTTCGATTTTGGTGAATAAAAATTTTTTAACCGCCGGGACAAGAGCAAAAAAATGTTGTGAATTTTTTCACAGTTTTTTCTCAAATTTTGTTTACATGTGGACTATCATCGACAAAGATTTGAGTACAAATTTGACGCAGATCTGCCCAGCCGTCCAAATTTTATGGCATTTTGTTCTCGTTCTCGCGCTGGCTCGTGTACAATTTTAATACAAATTTGAGAAAAATTGGGTACACGATTCAAATTCTACGACACTTTGAATTTTTAGAAACATGTCTAGAGCACAAACACGACTGAAAGTAGAACTTTGCAAATTGCTTCCTCATTATTTTTCGCTTTTTACAAAGCTTGCTCTGTGAGGAAGCCAAAATCGTTTAACATACTTCCTCATAGAGGCGGCTTTGTAATAAGCAAAAAGTTTTACTTTACAGGCTTGTTTAGTATACTTTTAATTGCAGTATTAAAGTTGCGTCTAGCTTTCGCTCTGTCGCCCATGTACAATAAGAGTGTAACTTCAATAATTAATAACTCCAAAAATATGCAAACAATTGACTTGAAATTTGGCCATGTCGTGAGGTGTGATTTTAATGGACGGATAACCTCTAAAAAATTGAAGTCATTCTTATCATTTGACGTTGACTGAGCAACTGTCTTAACTGCTGGACAAAGAAAAAGAAATATATATATGATTTAAAAAAAAACTGTCCAATTAATATTAATACTTAAAAATTTCAGAGCGAGCCGAACCTCATTTTTCCTTGGATTGCAATTCATTATGCGATCATGTTGTACGCTTTTTTGACGGGCTTTACCTTCGTACTTGGCTTGCTTGGGACTTCAAATCTACAGGGGTTATACATTAGTATAGCCATTGCGTCAATATTAGGAAGTAAGTGGTTTTTATATCAAACTAAAGCTTAAGGATAGCGGCTCAATTAATATCGATAATTATTTTTACACGACGTTATTATTTTTGTACAATGTACTTATCAGGTGTCATGGTGATTTCGTGGAATATGGTGTACGTATATTACAAACGTCTGATGACTGAAATGCGGGAAGTACAGCCAACGCTTCATCCCAACGATGGTAATACAGTGCAGGACTCGAAGTCACCGGAGCATCCTTATCATCCCATCTAAAGAAAAAGCAGAAACAACGAAAAATATTATAGAATTATTATCTTATTCTTCCTATATTGTGAGACTCGTCCGAAAAAACTTTTCGGACAATATATTTGTGTGAAAAAAAATCCATGAAAAGAAAATCTACAAAAAAAGCGCGTTGGGAAAAATGATGGGGAAATCCACCGAACAAGATTACTATTTTTTGTATAAAAACCCCATAAACTAGCTTCAGTAATTATATACTTTTCTGCCTAAAATTTGTGATGAGATACATTTATGTACCTACTTGTACATGTTTACAGAGTTTACCTAATCTATGTTTTATTTTTATTTTTACCGATCTTTTTATTGACAGATATTTTTTCATGGTATTTTTAAAGACTCATGACTGTTCGTTTCTCGAATTACTATAAGCTTGAGTTTCACTTTAGTAGCTCTTGATTGTCTATGTTTTAAGAAGAGACATTTTTTTCACATTGTCATTCGAAAATTGGTAATACCATTTTTTGAAGTTATGATATTTAAAGATATGAACTGTTAACATTATTACATTTAAGATACAATTGCCCTCGACGTTTTCGTGCATCGAAATAACAAATACTCAATATTTATATAAACGATAGGCCTTGCGCATCGTACAACTTGTAAAGCATAAAATGAAATATATATATATATATATCTCTCTCTAATTTGTTAGATAACAGAAACACAATAATATAATTCTCTTGATCGCATTTCCTTTTTTTGTTGTAATTTTACAATTTGTGTTGCTAATTGAAAAAATACATCCAACAGCCACTTACATTGTAGATAAGTTTTATTTTGTTAAATTGTTACATCTTCCCTTTTTATTATTAACTACGGCTTACCCGTGCGCTAAAACATTTTTTTTTTTCGGTCTCGGAGCGCCCGACTAGTCGAAAGTACGCAAATTCGGACTTCTGGACTGGCAATACCTATTTTTTTGGAGTCGCTTAATTCTCAATTTTGTTTGTTTTTCGTCAAAGAAGTCGCCGAAACAAAAAGATCGATGCAAATGAAATTATGCTTCAATTTTTGTGACCACTAGGTGGATGGAAAAAAAGTTGCATTCGAGGTAATTATGTTTTTTTTTAGCGTTAAAATATTAATATATGGGGTAAAACACGTCAAGTCGGCCACACGAATTTTTCATTTCAATAAAAAGTTTTCAGATTTGTTGAGGATGTTGGTCTGGCTGAAAACAAAAATAACAATTTTATTCAGATTTTTTTATCACATATTTCAGCCGTTACAAAAAACTGAAAATAATAATCGTTAATTTTTTAACGCCAAAACTACAGCTCTCGCAAAAAAATCACGTGAACAAAAAATTTAAGATATTTAACGTTCTATTCAATATTTTTTTTGCAAAATCTTCTTACTCTGTTTTATGCTATTTTTCATTGGAATAAAATTATAATATTTTTTTTCTGCAAAACTGCGTTCCCGATTCGGCTGAAATTTTTACATTTTGTTCCTTAATATGTCTAGAATCTGAGAAAAAATTGGCGAGATGGGCGGCGATTTCATTCCACTGTTACAGCTCTTCAAACGATCGAATACCAGAGCAATCTAATGTGTAATTGCTCTGTACGTTCAACAGACTGTCTACATAATAATTCGAAAGCCCGCACTGCGTTTTTTGCAACGGATATTTTTTCCTCTTGAATTTTTGGGTTTTTTAATACATTTATTTTATCGACTGATGGAATTAAAACTTTTTCTCTGATGCCACGTAATTCATCATCGTGCTCTTTTCTGATCAATCGAAAGTTGGCAAAATGTGATGAATGAATGTCTCTTGAGTTCAATATTCACGTGCTCAATATTACACGACCATGGTTCTTGTGAACACAAAGTGTGGACGACAGGTACGGGGAAATTTGCCAATTAACCTAATTAAAAAAAAGATCTTAATTAAAAATAACAAAGATGCTAAACAAGGATGCAAAGTAGAACCTTGCACATTGCTTCGTCATTATTTTTCGCTTCTTACAAAGCTACCTCTATGAGGAAGTATGTTATTCAATTTTTGGCTTCCTCATAGAGGAAGCTTTGTAAAACGCGAAAAATAATGATGAAGCAATGTGCAAGGTTCTACTTTGCATCCTTGTTTTAATTAGATAAATATACATGTTGTGGATTCGCTTTTTCTATTTCGTTATTGCGTTATTTCGTGATTATTAGAGCGTTTCCGAAGTGAATGTGATAATGTATATTTTTAAAAATAATTCAACATTTCATAAAATCAAAAATTTCATACCGTTCGTCACTAAATTATACATATATAATGGCTGAATATTGTTTTATTTATATACAAAATTTGAGCTCGCTATCTTAAGTTTTGCAAAAGTTACAATAGAGCGATAATGTCAATTTTTTGAAAAATTCAAAACATCATAAAATTTTTACGGCTCAACCGATCTTAACCAAATTCAATAGCGATCACCGGCATATGAAAGCTCAAATTCATACCAATTTTTAGATCAATATCTCGAAAATTGAAAGAGTTATCGCGTAAACAGACATTTTTCAAAAAATTAAAAAACGCGTAATAATTTAACGATGAAGTGGATTTTAACAAAAATTTGCATGAACGATGAGGCTTGATCCCTCTATCTATGGTCCAAATTTCAGCTTGATATCTCAAGGCATTCCCGAGTTATAAAGGTTTACATTTTTCGATTGTGTAACATACACACACACACACACACACACACACACACACACACACACACACACACACACACACACACACGCACGCACGCACGCACGCACGCACGCACGCACGCACGCACGCACGCACGCACGCACGCACGCACGCACGCACGCACGCACGCACGCACGCACGCACGCACGCACGCGCGCACGCACGCGCGCACGCACGCACGCACGCGCGCACGCACGCACGCACGCGCGCACGCACGCACGCACGCACGCACGCACGCACGCACGCACGCACGCACGCACGCACGCACGCACGCACGCACGCACGCACGCACCCACGCACGCACGCACCCACGCACGCACCCACGCACGCACGCACGCACGCACGCACCCACGCACCCACGCACGCACGCACCCACGCACGCACCCACGCACGCACGCACCCACGCACGCACGCACGCACGCACGCACGCACGCACGCACGCACGCACGCACGCACGCACGCACGCACGCACGCACGCACGCACGCACGCACGCACGCACGCACGCACGCACCCACGCACGCACGCACGCACGCACCCACGCACGCACGCACGCACGCACCCACGCACGCACGCACGCACGCACGCACGCACGCACGCACGCACGCACGCACGCACCCACGCACGCACCCACGCACGCACGCACGCACGCACGCACGCACGCACGCACGCACGCACGCACGCACGCACGCACGCACGCACGCACGCACGCACGCACGCACGCACGCACGCACGCACGCACGCACGCACCCACGCACGCACGCACGCACGCACGCACGCACGCACCCACGCACGCACGCACGCACGCACGCACGCACGCACGCACGCACGCACGCACGCACGCACGCACGCACGCACGCACGCACGCACGCACGCACGCACGCACGCACGCACGCACGCACTCACGCACGCACGCACGCACGCACGCACGCACCCACGCACGCACGCACGCACGCACGCACGCACGCACGCACCCACGCACGCACGCACGCACGCACGCAAGCACGCACCCACGCACGCACGCACGCACCCACGCACGCACGCACGCACGCACGCACGCACGCACGCACGCACGCACGCACGCACGCACGCACGCACGCACGCACGCACGCACGCACGCACGCACGCACGCACGCACGCACGCACGCACGCGCACGCACGCACGCACACACACACACACACACACACACACATACAGACCTTTTTTCTAAATCACTTTTCTCGATGTTTTGGACCATTCTGAGTGTACTGACATGAAAATCTCGAAAAAAAAAAATTTCAGGAAAACAAAGCTTCCTCTATGAGGAAGCAAAACATAAACAAGTGATGCGGGCTTCATTCTATTGACAGTCTCAACACTGTTGAACGCAGAGAGCAATTACACATTAGATTACCGTTATGTTCGATCATTCGAAGAGCTGTAACTGTGGAACGAAGTCGCCGCCCACCTCGCCAATTTTTTTCAGATTCTTAACATATTAAGGAACAAAATGTAAAAATCTCATCTGAATCGAGAACGCAGTTCTGGAGAAAAAAAAATATTGAAATATTTAATTGAAAAATAGCATAAAACGGAGTAGGAAAATTTGCAAAAAAAATTGTTGAAAAGAACGTTAGATACCTTAAATTTTTTGTTAACACGATTTTTTTGCGAGAGCCGTAGTTTTGGCGTTAAAAAATTAACGATTATTATTTTCAGTTATTTGTAACGGCTGAAATATGCAATTAAAAAATCTGAAAAAAATTGGCAATTTTTGTTTTCAACTAGACCAACATCCTCAAGAAATTTGAAAACTTTTTATTGAAATGAAAAATTCATGTGGCCGCCTTGACGTGTTTTACCCCATATATTTATGACCGAATTGCCTTAAATTTCTTTATTAATTTAAGTACAACGTTATAATAGATTTATCAGTTTTCCTGCAATAAGTAAACGAGTCATTTCTCGCTTAGAAAGCGCCTCGGGTTTTCCCCAAGCCACGAACATAAGAAGAAACTGCATGAGTGTATGAGAAGAGGGCCAGTAGATCTGCGCCTGTGCAGCTTCATATCTGAGCCTCCACTGGGCGAATGATAGGTCTGACGTCATGGGGAAGTTTAATACAATCTAATTTGTTTTTGTACCCGAGATCAAGGCACAACGGTTAAGGAGGTAACGCAAAAACAGTAACAAGAAATAGATGCTGTTTTTTAAATACCAATTGATATGGATGACCTGAGTTCAACTGCAAAGTTTGAGTAAGTTTATCTTCATGGTTTTCGAGAAATAAATTTCTTAAATTAATACTATTTAACATTGCTTCTTATGGCAGATTGAAAATGAACGATGTATTTTTATATTTCTAAGGATAGTTTATACGGATACAATGCAGTTAAAATATTGCAAACTATAAAGAATACACTCAGGATGCTCTATGCAAAAATTCAGATACTTGTTCTTCACAATTAATTAACAATAATCAATTATGTGGCTCGAGATCCAGATTTCTTAAGGAGAGGGAGTCAGGTCAAAAAAATTGATTTTGGAAATTCAATATCATCCAAATCCTATTGCATATAAAAATGCCCAATGGACTACATTGTTGGTAGTCGATGAAAGGATTTTTTACTGTTGTCTGACTTGCACTTGCTTTTCAATATTATCTTAAGCAAAGTTCTTAGGTTTTCCATTCTGCGCATGATTTAGATCAAACTACCAGGCAGATTGGAATGGTTGACGTCTCATTTTCTTCTTCATGAAAAGATACACCGGCTAAATGGAGCAAATGTTAATAAAAGCTAATATTTTTTAAGTGACACAATTATTAATAAATAAATTTTATGCTATTTTCTAAATCAGTGATTAACTTTGCTTTCAGAATGAAAAAAAAATAGTTTGCTCCATTTAGCCGGTGTATCTTTTCATGAAGAAGAAAATGAGACGTCAACCATTCCAATCTGCCCAGTAGTTTGATCTGAATCATGCGCAGAATGGAAAACCTAAGAACTTTGCTTAAGATAATATTGAAAAGCATATGCAAGTCAGATGACAGTAAAAAATCCTTTCATCGAGCACCAACAATATAGTGCATTGGGCATTTTTATATTCAATAGGATTTGGATGATATTGAATTTCCAAAATCAATTTTTTTTACCTGACTCCCTCCCCTTAAACTTGCGTAGCGGCGTCTCTGTCGCACAGTTTCGTGCGACCGCACCGCGTTCCCTACCGGATCTATCCCTTCCAAGAAACGCGCTCGACGATCCTTAATACGATGCGCCACTGCTGTAGAGCGGTAAAGTAGTGACGTCAAGAGGTTTCACGTGGTTTCACGGAATTGAATTTCTTTTTGTACTCGGCGTCAACACACTGCCAACCACGTTGCATGTATTTATGCTTATGCCGGGCGCGCAGTGTTGTCAGATTGACGGGATCCCCAACGCGTTGTTTATCTCGCGCGTTCGTGAGGTTGCAAGGGATTCCCGACCGAACAGCGTCGAGCGCCAAGTGAACTTCACTCCACTTCAGTGTAGTGCTAGTCGCTGCAAAGCACAGTTCAAACTAAGCTTCTCTGTCGAATTTAGATTCGTCCTCTTCTTTCTTTCTCTTGTGTTATATATTACGATATTCGACAAGGTAAATAAAGCCTCACTTAAATAGCCTCTAAAATAAATAACAAAATAAATGACTGCTAATGATCGAGACACATGTGGATCATAGTCCAACTTAGGTGCACATTTACATCAATTGTTTATATTATTGTCTATTAGATGATAAAATATTCTCGAAAACTTCAGACATGCACAACTATTTCGATAAAACGGGGTTTAAAAATGGTATTAGTGAAATAATTTACGTCACTGCGGTATTTATAACTGTGCGGGTCGACATTGACAGAATAACGGGGCGAGTTGAAACAATCGTATTGTAATCGTTGTAAGAAAATATAAAATATTTGTAAAAAGTTTTATGCCAACAATTTGCTGTTAGAAGGGCTATACATAGATAACATGAGTGATACTTTGGCTTCATAACGGCCTAATTGTCTTCTCGTCGAGTGTCGTACCGATAGAAATTAGTTTTCTGTTTGAAAATGTGAACACGCGAATTCGAACGTGCTATTCAACTTCAAGGTTACTGAAATTTTATATGGGAAGCACTTGACATGCAGTGCACATGTTTTGCGATTACAACCTCATTCTGCATGATTACGTTATGAAACTGAGTTATGAACTTTGAACTGAAGATCGCGTATGCATTTGCTTTGTAACATTTATTTTCTAAGAACACTCTGTTCTTTTGAACCACAAATGATTGGATGTATGCCATACTTATCAATACCTAGAATTTAATTTAATGACTTTAGAAATAAAAGTCGTTCTGGTAAAGTTCTGGTTTGGGAACGATATTTTCGGACGAGTCCGACACTTCGTAAATTTGCTGATGCTTGGAAACTAAAAAAGGGTTTTTTTGTGTTTTTCGTTTTTTTTAATTATCAAAATATTGGCAGTTTTGTAATCAGTGCAAAATATCTGATCAAATATGCTTTTAAAATTTAGTATAACACGGTTTTTTCGAAATATCAAGATTACCAAAATTCGGAATTTTCATCTGGCCATAACTTTTTTTTGGATTGTCTGATCTTGTTTTTTCTTTCGGAAGAACTTGCTAAATTGAGGAGAATGTCATTCCGATACCGCCCATGTGATCAGTTTGAGAAATAAGACAAAGGCATGCATAGAAAAATTTGCAGCTTTTGCTATTGCAACTTAAAAATCTTACTAATCCGTCACGTGACTTTTCAAAACTGTAATCATTACGAAGAAAACATGTGCAAGCCGTGGTCGCTGGGGGATTATTAAAAAAACGGTATAGCCATAATTAAGTATAGCATTTTCGGCCGAAATAACAAAAACAAATATATTTTTTGTAAAAACTTGTTAGATCGGTGTATTTTGCCCGATTGAACTCAAAGTTGCTATTCATTATCATGAGAAATAATTTAAAAAAAGATGCAAAGTAGAACCTTGCACATTGCTTCCTCATTATTTTTCGCTTCTTACAAAGCTCCCTCTGTGAGGAAGCAGTATGTTATTCAATCTTGGCTTCCTCATAGAGGAAGCTTTGTAAAAAGCGAAAAATAATGAGGAAGCAATGTGCAAGGTTCTACTTTGCATCTTTTTTTTTATACCTTGTGTCTCTTTTGCAGAGGTGTTTTATACAGCTATAAATCACCTCTGCAAACACCGTTACATCTAATTTTGATTAGATACAAATTTTTGTCGTACTTTCTCAACTTTTCCGGAAGTTATAGCGAAAATCTACATTTTTTTTTTAATGAAAAATGGTGTAAAATCCGAACGACTTTACCGATCATCACCAAATTTGGTACATGGCATTTCTGAATGTTATTTTTCGTCTGTACAAAATTTCTGTTCATTTGTTGAAATTCGACGTAATGTAGATCAAAATATATTTTTTTCGAAAAATTCAAAATTCTATAAAATCCGAACCGCTTTACCGATTTCGTCTAAATTCAATACCATACAACATTGAACGTATCTTCAGTTATGAAGAACTATTTAGCCAAATCGGCGAACTTTTACGAAAGTTAGAGCGACCACGCCCTTTTTTCAACAAATTAAAATCAACATAAAATCTTAATGACTTCACATATTTTGGCAAAAATCACAACATTCAAAGAGGGGCAGCTACTCTACTTGCGTGCCAAATTTGAGCCGGATCGCTCGAACGGTTACCGAGTGAGAGGAGATTGAATTTTTGAAGCCCAGCACACACACACACACACACATACATACATACGGACATTTTTTATAAACCACTTTTCTCGACGTTTTAGGTGATTCTAAGCATACTGACATGAAAATCTCGAAAAAAAAAAATTTCATGAAAACAAAGCTTCCTCTATGAGGAAGCAAAATTCATGACAAGTCCCAAAAAATGTGTTATTTTTCCTATTTTTTTGTATTTGCATCTCTTAAGATGTTCATAAAAATTCTTCCATATTTTTTATCAGCGGAAAAAAACTGATGTTAAGAGCGCTTTTACCCGCGAGGATGCTCAATAAGGAACTCCAAAAAATTCCGTAATTCTTGATTACCTATTAATTCGATCGCCAATAATTCAAATAATGTTTTCTTCTAGAATGACGCTAAAAACATTTTGCGGTTGCCTCTCCTTGAAAACCGGAGCGATAATCATCGGCTCTTTGACCGTAGTAAGTATTTTTTACCTTGTCGCATAACAATTAAAATTTATCCTCAATGAGATCGCTATTTTTATTTATGAAATTTGAATTTTTTTATAGGTTTTCTCAATAGCTGCTATAACATTCTCGGCTGTAATCATCGGCATGGTGTTCAACCATGGTTATGACAGTGACCACGTTTATAAAATTTCCAATACCGCCGCGTTAATTTATGCTATAACTATTGGAGTTACGGGTGCGCTAATGATTCATGGTGCTCGAAAGGTAAATATAATACAATAAGTCAACAAATAATTACCAAATGTATTGGAACAGAAATTCATAATCGGAATATTAAAATTACAGAGGGATGCCGGGTTTATATTTCCCTGGCTTGCTCGAGCTACTGCTGACCTCATGATATTTTCGACCCTCGTCTTTACCTACCTTGTGATCGGTCCTATATTTTTTGGTTTATCTTATTTGATAGGCTTAATCATTGCAGCCGTGCTCTTAGGTACGTATTTTATTTTCTCCTTTATCTTATGAGAAAGAATAGCAACTTTGATTTATTTGTGCAAACCTCTCATTTGGCAAACCAGGAGCGTTTTGATCGCGCGTTTGAATAATAATAATTGCTAAGGAAATGATAAGAAATAAGATTTCATAAAACCAACCATAAGAAAATGATACATGAGAAGTTGAATCACCCAAAGATCTACAAATTCTATATCAGAGATAGTTGCAATCTATAAAAATACCCAAGTTTGTATTAACAATAAACATTGAAATATTTTTTATTTTATTTAGCTCTGCACACGTACGTCTGGCTCGTCATCTATAGCTTCCACAAGCAGCTCACTGTTGCGAAACTTGGCTGTACGGGAGTTTGCAAGGAAGAAAAAATTCAGAGTGAACAGTTGAATATCTATCACCACATCTAATCATGTGACCACGACAAAAGGCTACACATTTTTAAGCTTACAACCGACGATCCTATTTTATTTTTTAATACCTTTGGGGTAAATCATCACATCTATGAGGTTGTGTTAACTGACATTGTTGCTTTGAAGGCAATAATAGAATAGAAATAATGATAGAAATTCAATTCGGCTAAGACATACGATGTTTCCGATTATCTAAGTCAATTATCAAGAATTGCTCGCTTCGCGTGCATAAATTCCTATTTTCACACCTTGTGAAATAAAATTTCGTACGATACTCGTGCGATAAACATTTTCTCGTCCATGTGATTGCAACACTCGTCTTCGGCTTGTGCTGCAAACTCCCACTCGTCAGAAAAAGTTTATCGCACTAGTACCGTAATAGTATATTATGCAACAAGGGCCGAAAGTTGGCGATTGCGACGAGTATGAGGTTTGCAATCACACGAGTCGCAAACGCCAATTTTGGCCCGTGCACACCATATTTTTTGTAACAAGTGCATGAATAGTGCTGCTTTGAATTGTAGTTTTGCGGGATGAACAGTGAAAAGTGAGGTTACCAACTTTCCCCCCTAGGGTCGAAAATGAAACAGCAAGGTTCGAACGTGTTGGAATCGCGAGCTGCGCATGCGCTAACCTATCGTTTCAACACTGCTATGAAACTAGCCACTTTCGGCCCGCAAAACTGCCATGAAAAGCACCGCTGTTCATGCACGTGTTACAAAAAGTACCATTATATTTTCTGTGTACATTTACTTCTACCAAAATATACGGACCTATCGTTAGATGTAGGTAATCACTAATTGAATGTCTGTGGATGCCCTAGCACTAACGATAACGGTGATTATAACGGCCATAATGACGGGAGAAATGGCAGTCGTTTTTGTACACCTTAATAACGGTGCCATTTGGTCATAATGACAGAAAAATCATGGTCACCGTCATTTTAATTATGGTCATCGTCATTTTTTTTTGTTATTCTGACCAAAATCGCGCCGTTATTAAGGTGTACAAAAACGACTGTGTCATTTTTCCTGTTATTATGATCGTTCTCGTAAGTGTTAGGGTGGTCGTACCTGTACTACTCTGAACGCGTACAAGTGGTTATAAGGGTTCGTAAGACCGAATTTTACCGCAGAGGGTTGCAACGAATACACGAGTGTGTAGGATGTACATGTGTGATAGATGTAATGTAATTGTAGATCTATTGAAAAAGCCTTGTCGAATTTTCTATGGAATACAATCGCTATTGATACGTTTTTGTCCAAGTTACGTAAAAACATGCTTTATTTTTATTATGAGATTTTATATACAAGTGCCTGGGACGTTTCCGTCCACCGCAATACGAAATACTGTACATTTGAAGATAAGATTACACGCACTGGTCCCGAATATGCGTACCTGTACTTGTATCCAATACCGCGAGTTTAGCTTGAAGAAACTTTTTAGAGGACGAAGATTTTGTTTTTAATACACCGTTGAATATCGACATTGACATTTTTTGTTGTTGTTAATACTCAACCTAAAGTACACACTATTTTTATTAATCGATATAACTCGTACCTATGATATTTCCGTACGTGATAATAATTATATACTAATTATAATCTTTAAATAAATATTGAATATACGATGTAATTAATGAATGAATATTGTTACATGCGGCGAAAAAATATATTCTTGGATTACTAGATACCAGAAAAAAATTATAATCATTTCCTTCACATTTTTTTTGTATTCACCCGTTTTCAATTTCCGTTGACAATTTAGTTCATTATTTTACGTAAATAACATTCAGTCCTCACTTATTACACACGCGCTGCGCGTGTGTTATGCGCAGAGCAGCACTGAAGATCACGTGACCGAGAAGAGGGAGAACAATGCCGAAAAGATTCGGCGGATCTTTGTTGCGGCTGCGCAGAACTGGTGGAGTCAATTCCAAAACTCAAACAGCCACGAACAAAATAACCGGCCGATCACTCCACAAAGTGTTGAACGAGCTACCTTCAAGAGATGCGGTAGCGTCTCGAGACAAGTACATTTACGACCGATAGAAATAATTCTGCAAATTCGATCTTTTTCTTCGTGAGACGCGTTCTACATTTATCAGTGCTCATACAAAGTTCTGGACGTATATTACGTCTCATCAAGAATTTTATCAACATTAACGAGGTGAATCTATAATGTTACTAACAGCATTAAAGCGTCTTGTGAGCTTAAATCTGCGGCGGCTAACAACAGTTAGTTAATGTAAGAAAACACAAGGTGAACATCCAAGTTACTTGGTGTCTTAATCAGTGATGGTTTTTTCTCCCGATTTACGACATAATGATGAATATTTAATTAATTTTGTTTCCTTTAATGGTGCGAATTATTTTCCTTGTATCACAATGTTATGGAAAATTTGAAATTTATAAAGGCCAAAAACGAAATTTCACCAACATGGAAATTTCTTTGCACTTGCGATCAAAGTTGATTGGTATTGCATTTGAGCAAAATCGACAAGCCGGTTCTAAAGTTGACTGTTCCGTGAAAATAGGCTCCTTTTATTTAATCCTTATAACTGGAGAATGGCCCGAAGTATACATATAAAACTAAGTATGGCTGTGGAGCAGATTCTACCCGACTATAGTATAACTTTTAATCAAAATTGGCAGAGCCATTGAAGTTTTATGAGATTCAATTATTCATGCAGATGAGGCCCATCCGTTGCAGTTGTATCAACGGGCGAATTGGAACTATATGCGTCGGTGTGTTGTATACGGTAAGAGAGTATAGAGCGCAGCAAAGTACTTCGGTCTTGTATACGACAATATTAAATATCCTTTAACTGCCAACATAGCATTTTTACTATATTGGAGCGAAAACCATTTTTAAAAACATAACTTCAAAGATGAATATGTAATTCTGGAAAAATTAGATATACGGTGAAATTCTATTAGAAGTGCGTCCTATCTTGTTATTTTATGAATGACAAATGTTTTTACACGTAAAAATTTGAAGGGTGGTTTTTTTTAACGAACAATTTATCCACTTTTTTCAATTAGGTAAGTGTCCAATATATGAGTACATTATTTTCAATGGAAAGGGATCTTGGCAGTTAGAGGGTCAATAACAATTAACTGATGTGGTTAAAAATCCATCAGATTCTATGGATCATCTGTACATGCTGGCTGGGAATAGGAATATTTCCACCCCACATCGATAATGTTGGGAGAAGGGTTTTTTTGGTGGCTCCGATGTACGCTCTATTCATATACTCTATGGGAAGCTCAGCAATTTCCGCGCTAATGATTTTTGGCGTCATGAAAGTAAGTTCATTCAAGTCCACCAAATATACGTACTGCTCTCTTTAATATTTCTGTTGTTGACTATAACGGGTTAAGGAGGGCGACCAGCTGCACCTCTTGTTAGATAAAATCTCAAATTTTTTATATGAGATAAATTGAACATAGAACTTTGCTACTGTTAAATCTCAGCACGGCTTACCGGACTTTTTTTCAAGAAGTCTGAACTCAAAAATTGTGCATTTAACATGGGGTCTTATGGAAACAGTGCTTTCTCGACACTTCAATCAGATAATTAAAACCTTTGGCAGTTAGATGACGCAGATAACAAAGTCGCTATCTGTTCATCAAATTCTACCGATTCTAACGCGATCATGAAAAAGGGGCCTGCCGGACATTGCAGACAGATATTTTGAGTTAAAGGGCAAGCAGCAGCCGAAATCGGCCATTGTTCCAAGCGGATCTGTCACACTCGGCAACATCGCATTTTCACACATATACGGAAGTCGGAATAAACGAATAATCTCATATAAAAATTAGGAATCACTTAGTTAGCGTAATCAGTAAGTCGGTAAACCATAAAAGAGGTTAGGTGTACAAAAATATACACGTAATGTTGTCTTAGCAACCCTAACACTCACGAGAACGGTCATAATAACAGGGAAAATGACACAGTCGTTTTTGTACACTTTAATAACGGCGCGTTTTGCCAAAATAACAAAAAAAATGACGGTGACCATGAGAAAAGTCATGGTCACCGTCATTTTTTTACTGTTACACCGTTATTATGACCAAAATCGCACCGTTATTAAGGTGTACAAAAACGACTGTCATTTTTTCCGTCATTATGGCCGTTATATCACCGTTATCGTGAGTGCTAGGGAAGACAATGATTGATAATAAAAGGTTTTTTTTAGGTATATTACATTAACTTTGATTCGGGTACAGGGTGAAAATATGCTCGTATTTTTCACGCACTTGCTCAGATGAGTCGTTTGGTTTTTTTCTTTTTGCGGCAAGGACATTTTCACACCACATTTTTCTCTTCCTCGAAACGAATCTTCCGGCCGTGTTCCAACCGACTATTGTGCCGGTCCATCTCGGAGGCGGCTTTGAAAGAGGTTATATCTCCTCCGGCAAACGAATGTCAACAAAATTTACGATGTTGCCAAACGTCACACTAACACACACGATGGTGCGAAAGCTCACACCAACAGGACTCGACAACCGAATCAAATCAGCAACTTGAAATCATTTATCTTTCATAAATAGTCCAAATAGGAAATATTTACATATCTGTTATCTCATTTTTATTGGTAGCAAGATTTTAGCAATGACTAAAATATTTGTAGCAATCGGTTCTATCGCGTAAGTGAACGAATCGTCATTTGACTCCCATGCAGCTGGTCGCCCTCCTTAATGATGCTTGCATCGGCTGCGTTCAACAATCCATAGGCCCTCGTCAATCAGAGGGGGAAGATGGCCTAAACACTAAAAACGAAATGTCATTGTTTAAAAAACAATTCGCTTGCGGGTTGCCAAAGACAAGTGTTTATAAATAAACTTAGTTCTTATTCGGACAATCCCATTTAGCATTGAAACAATAAAATATTGTTTTGCCCATTTGAGAGTTATTGATTCAATCTGTTGTGGAATTGTAAAAATTAGTAAAGTAAAATTAAATTGACAATGTTTAATTTTGGCAGCCCACAAACCAATTTTCTTTTTCAATCAATGCTATTTTTTTTAGTATACTCATGGCCGAAACGTAAAACAACGCACGTAATTTCTATCGTACATACCGATTTGTTGAACGCAGTCGCGGCAAACAACATTAATATGTACTGCTGTTAGAAATGACATAAAAATATTATCGTTTCAGAGAACCGCAAGCTACATTTTCCCTTGGTTAGCAGTTCATTTTGTGCTGACCACCTTCTCCATTGCGGTGTCATTTTGCGACATTATCATCACCATGCTCGACGAAAGTAAAGGAAATATGCTGACCGTTGTGCCCTCGAGGATATTCGTCCCAGGTAAGTCCATTTTACCGAAGGTTTCATCAGCATCTTCTCAATTATTTTCTGTATTATACATTCTTGGAACTTTGTGTTTCTCAGCTGTACTGACAGTCTCGTGGGTAGTTGCTTACCGACATTGCAAAAGTCTTGTCTCTCCAATGCAAGTGCATCCGACCTACGTCGGGGAGTGCAAGATTTTGGAATCCCCGGAAGAACCAGCGAGAATTAATCAACCTGCTTAAGGAAAAACGGCAAGAATCATTTTTTTAGTAATATGCACAGATAGCAGATGTATAATTTCTTTATAATATTTTTTTGTAACGCATGCATAAGAAGTGCTACTTCTCGTGCCTTCCGCGCGTGGCGTAAGTGGCGCTTTACGGCCATCGATGCTCTTTTACTTCTCGCACGCACTTCTCGCACGGGAATCACTTCTCGCACGCAATTCTCGCACGCGCGCAACATTACACTCGGTAGCACTTCTCATACATTTGTTACAAAAAATATTATGCGATACAGAGCGAGAGAGCGATCATCATACGACGGTTGTGAAGTTGATCGCACTTCAACTTCCCAACCTGCATATAATGATCGCTTTCTCGCCCTTGTATCGAAAAGTACTATTATGCCTTTGCAATGGGAGGCAGGTAACTATCGTTTTATAGGATTATTGACACTCTTCAAGTACACGGAAAAAAGGCTTGGTTAAATATGCGCCAGCCGATTAATTGGTTAGATCAACCAAGTCGTTGGTTACGCTAACGAAGATATTGGTTGCTCTAACACATTCGTTGACAGAAGATCCATGAAAAAGGATGAATTCTACCAAAGAACTTGACATCAGCTTTTTAAAAACTTCATACTAGTGCTGAGCGGTTAAACGATTAACCGATTAAAACTATTAATTGATGCATCGGTTATTCGATTAATCGGTTAATCGTCACGTTTCGAATAATTTTCGCTATGTATTAATGGTTACATGCGATAAGCGAACTCTTGTAATTAAACGGCGTACCTCTGCAAACTGTTTTCCGAATTTATTCAATAATAATAATAATAATAATAATAAACGTTTTTCATCCCTTACTTCTTTTAACTTATTAATAACTTATCCGTGCCTCGCAGTGTCATGCTTGTACTTCAAGTGGTATGCCAATAAAAAAGTTGTACCCCACATTTCGCCCGATCTCCTTCTTTTAATTTTTTTCAATGTTTTAAAACGGTACTCGACATTGTCCACATAGCTCGCAAAGTAAGAAATTATCAGAGATGTTCGCGTTCCCCAGTTGGAGACAAAATTATGGATTAAACAACGTGAAGTTATGTTACTGTGATCTATGTTTTAGTTATTCTTGTTTTTATGTACGCTGAGAAAAAAATATGGTTAGAGTAACCATATTTTTGCTATTAACTATGTTTCCCACAGAGGACGACAATGTTTTTATGGTTATCGTAACCAGTAAAAATGTAGTTATCACGTGCCATATTTTCGTAGTTATGTCAAATATTAAACATGGTGATGTTAATAGTTCAACATACTTACTATTGTTGCTAGATTCATAATACTTTTATGCCATACCCGTGCGCGAAGAACGATTTCGCGCACGCTTCGCTTCGCGTCGTGTGTGCGCAATTGCACTTCGCACACTGGTAGCATAAAATTTTGTTCGGAACTCGTGCAAGAAACTTTTTCTCAACTCGTTAAAAAAATGTTTCGTCGCACTCGTATCGAAAACTACTATTGTGCACTATAACAAAGACATGGTGTAGAGCGAACGCTTCGATGTGGATTTATATACCATGTGAAATGGGTTCTTGTGAATAGTATGTTTTACATTTATTATGGTCCTCACTCGCTATCGATTTCGTTGATAAAACGAAGTGTGTATGGCAATAAGTGTTTTGTTTATAATTACATGTATATTTAATATTTAAATTTTTACTATATTCACTGACAGTGAATACTCACTGTCGCTGCTGCTCAGTTGCGAGTCGGACGTCGGAGTTAGACAAAAATCAGAAGTGACAAAGATTGAATATTCCACCTCTTATATAGGGGCCAGATGACAATTCGCTCGCGAGAAAGTCCTATCCCTCTGGCCATCTATCGGAAGCGAGGGAACTAGGCAGCGCGTGAGACTTGCATCATTGAATTTTTAGAAAAATGTCTAGAGCATAAACAATCCTGCAAAGTAGAACCTTGCAAATTGCTTCCTCATTTTTTTTTTTGCTTTTTACAAAGCTTCCTCTGTGAGGAAGCCAAAATCAATTAACATACTTCCTCATAGAGGTGGCTTTGTAAAAAGCGAAAAATAATGAGGAAACAATTTGCAAGGTTCTACTTTGCAGGCTTGTTTTTTCAGTAACTGCTCTTTCATGATGGACTCGTCATTTCACGTTTCGTTTTTACCTTCTTTTATCGGAATTTCGTTTCGACTGGTGTTGAGGCTTCCAGGTGCTGGTTCCATTTTTAGCACGGTTAATTCGGACTCCACCATGGCTTATTCAAGAATATTATTAGATAATAATTATTCAAGAATATTATTAGGTAAAGACCTGGCATTTGAAGCGACAATAATAAATAAATAAATAATAATAATAAGTAAAGTTTCAGTTAAGTACGTACCGATACTCAATTTCAGAAAAGTCTCTGGATTAACATCAACCTGGATGTTCGTTCGATCGGGACTCTGTAGAACCACGCAATTTCCGGATGCGTCCATTATTTTACGATACTCCGAAATCCGATTTTTTAATGCGTTCCTTTACGATAAAACGGGCTGACAGCAGATGTATGCGTATAATAACACCACGTTCTTTTTTTTTTGAAGATACACCTAGAGTATGCCACGGTCAAAATAAAAAGAACGCGGTTAAAAATTAGCGACTGCGCAGTTGGAAAAAAAAGCCGACACTTGAATCTGAAAGCAGCAGAACATGCAGATGCATTCAGAAGTGCGTTCAAGAACTCAGCCATTGTCATCGTTTTATTCGTCCTATGATTGATTGCTAGGAAAGTCCATGATAAACAAGTTCAGTTCGGTGTCATATTTGACATAAGAGGACGGGAGCTGCAGCGACCGTAACATTTTAAAGCTTTCTAAGAGCGCAGAAGCGCAAAAGCATTTCAGGCACGCGCGTCAGCGCGTGTGATTAGCCTAGTGGACATTATAATTTCTAACAGGAAAAACCTAATCGCTGAGTGCAACTGTTCGGCCATGTCATCAGATAACACAAGATGGAAGCGCTTTGTGTGACTTCCGCACAAAATGATAGTGATACGCTCTAAAAGATTGCATTTCGTGAGCGTTCGAGCATGCGATACATTATGCTTGATATTTTAAGCAACAAATAGAATTATGAAGGAGTATTGGAATAAAAGTTTACTTTGTATTGGGGCGATAGTTGGATTCTACGAAAAGAGTTCTTTTAGAATTGCACTAGCAAGAGCAATACACTCGTATTTACCCACTAGCGTTAGAAGATATTTAGCTCCTACGTCTGGGCGGACCAAATTTGTTCAATATGCACTATTAGCATCGCATTTTCTCACAAACAATCGTTATCTACAACCATAGTATTTATTTTGTCCCTGGTACTTGTAGACGTTTAACTTTTCTTATTAGTCCAATAGTAGCTGATTAAAAA
The DNA here is from genome assembly GCA_963970395.1 of Ephialtes manifestator. Classification (NCBI taxonomy): domain Eukaryota; kingdom Metazoa; phylum Arthropoda; class Insecta; order Hymenoptera; family Ichneumonidae; genus Ephialtes; species Ephialtes manifestator. Next base: position 20,853,226 of record OZ019974.1, on the reverse strand, counting down.
ATACAATTATATTTGAATTTAATTTTGTTACTAGGAACATGCACCTTATAATACTATGCATTTCATTCGTACTATTATCTGATATTTAACTCCTACGGTTAGTAACAGACAAACTTTGCTACCATCTAGATGATAAGATGAATCTTCCTCTAATATTTCCATAGTTTAGGATTTGCTCGATACATTTTTCAATTGCAAAACAAACGGGGCCTGGTGATCAGTCTGCCCTGTTTAAAAAATCCCATTGATCCCATTTAAGCGCATAAAGTTCTATCGAAACCGTATCTGTTTTTATCGGTATGAATGGTGTTTTTTGTCCATCCTATAGGATAAAAAAGGATTTTCCCTAAATAGGATTTTCTAAGCAGGCTGGTACGTCGAACGAGCACGTAGCAGGCAGATAAACGGATTTTTCCGAAGTATTATCGATGTTTTTTTCAATCCTTTTTTTCGTGTTGCTACGAGATGTCTCGATCAAATGAATTAAGTGAATCGAGTTCAAACGTGCTTCTTAAGACCGCCGAATTTCAGAAAAATACAAACATATCCGTTGATACGTTCTATCGTATGGTTCAGTTTCGTTGGCTCGTTTTCATCAATTAGCTTTGAGTTTTTTAAATTAATACTTAACTAATAAAGTTTTTGAATATGGATTATACATTATACTTATTTATGTTCATCGGGATGGTGACATCCATTCTGTGATTAACTTTCTGTCTATATTCTCCAATATTAAGAAGTTCTACCCACTTATATATCTAGAGTTAGATGTAACCACTCATGCATAATTTTCGACGGTTCTTTGGATATTTGAAAACTTTTAAATATTCATTACATACATTAATATAGAATATCTTACTATTTAAATAAAGAATATAAAAATTTATTTAAAAAACGAGAATCTACGTACTGGACTATAACTATTGACATCGCCCCTATCAGTCTATCCTTGTTGTGTTTTTTAGAAGACTTTATGCACTGAGAGAAAAATACATGGTTGAAACAACAATACTATACTTTCAACATACTTTTACCATACAGTATAGTTCCTAGGAGGGATGATTATACTTTATAGTTACGACAATGATAAAAATAATAGCTGCAAATATAATAATAGCTCAACTAATCAAATACATAGTTTCCAGTACCAATCGATTGGTACTGGAATCTATGTATTTGATTAGTTGAGCTGTTATTATATTTGCAGCTATTATTTTTATCATTACCAATTGATTGGTACTGGAAACTATGTATTTGATTAGTTGAGCTATTATTATATTTGCAGCTATTATTTTTATCATTGTCGTAACTATAAAGTATAATCGTCCCTCCTAGGAACTATACTGTATGGTAAAACTATGTGAAAAGTGTAGTATTGTCATTTCAACCATGTATTTTTTCAGTACCAATTGATTGATACTGGAAACTATGTATTTGATTACTTGAGCTATTATTATATTTGTAGTTATTATTTTTCAGGGACGATCATATCAATATGATCGTATCAATATGATCGTCCGTCCTGGGAATTATTCGGTATAATTCAACCTACTATTCTACTATATTTTTCTCTCAGTGTGTTGAAAGATATAATTTTTTTGTTTCCAATAAAGTCTTTATACATTTTCTTATAAATGTAATAGGAGTTTCTAAAAAAAACAAATCATCACTAATTAATGTATGGGTTGAACAAACTAAAATAGCGCGAGTACAAACGTAATACAAAAAAAGTTTACAAATCTATCACTATCATAATATAACTAATGTATAAAACATGGGAGGGGTCGTTAAGTATCAAATTATCGCGGTACTCTTGAACCTGCATTCTGAGGCTTATGTGATGTCCAAAAAAGTATTCGTTGTAGAACCTTAGAATTAGGTGAACATCAAAAACAAATAGTATGATATTTATATTAATCAAAACGTGACTTCCTTTAAGCGAGTCATTGCTAGTTAACATTTTGCGGTTTACATTTATATCATAACATTTTGACTATTCATGAGGCTCTAAAAGAATACTAAATGTTCCTCTAGAAGTTTCCTACTTATGTGACTATAAAAGTTGACTAGCATTGACCGACTAATTGGGATTATGACATGATTGCATTAAATACTGTAGTACTAACTTCTATTATGAACCTAGGGCAGCTTTCTATAATGCATGCTTTTTTGGACATCATAAGTCTGAAAATGTGAGTTCAAGAGTAGAGCGATAATTTCTTACTAATGGATCCTTCTGTGTGATCTGAGGTCGATTGTACTGTTCACCTGAGACTTCTCTAGGTTTCTGGTTCATTTTGCCATAATCCTACTGTAAGATTGTTGTATACCCAGATAGACAAACGTGCCGTAAAGCAGCCGGGAGCCCTTTTTTCGTGGATAATGCCGTTTCTCGCAGGCGAATTGAAGACAAGGCGTTTATAAAACCGCGAAGATATTTTGGATTCGACTGCATTTAAGGGAGCTATCATCTGAAGGTGATGCTCCTTGATGTTAGTTTTTGTATTCCCTCGATGAAAAGAGAAACGCCGACAGGCTCTCTTTTTTTCTTAACTCGGAATTTGGGATCTCAAAGAAATAATCAAACTAAAACATGATTTTCCATGGCAGGCTCTGCCGACAGACCAAAGAACAAACAAATTTTTCAGTATATGGTAATGACACGATACCGGCACATCGTGTCATTGCCAAATTCTCAAACGCACGGCATACAGGCACGGTGACGGTATAATGATAGCACGCCGTGCCAAATTCGCAAGCACACGGCGTGCAAGTACGTTGACGACACAGTGACGGCATGTCGTGCTGCAAGACGTGTCGCTACTGTGGCAACATAGTATTGTTACAGCATACCGTCTCACTGTGCCGACAGAAAACCATCACATGCGGACGCACATCGTCGTTTCGTGTCGACACGCCGTGCCGGCACGGAAAAACATTGTGCTGTCATCGTGTCACCACTTGTCTATCTATACATGTACGTCTGTATAGGAGATGAAAATTTTCAGAAAAAATCTAACATTTATTAACCCTATGACTTATGACTGGGGTGTATCACAAGCTACGCGGACTTTGAACTAAGTTATCGACTCTGGACCTTAACCATAATTCAATTTGAACCTTCAGTTGCTTGTTGACATTTACACTGTACAGTCTTGAATTTAGTGTGGGGTGTGATACACCCCAGTCATGAGACCGAGGTAAAATTTCGCATCGGCAAGTTAATTTTATATTCCATATCAAAATCACTATAATTGATATAATATTACAAATTTAAATACATAATTTACAAATAAAATAATAAATAAAAATAAAAGTAACGCACATTGCGTCAGGCGCAATAAATTGTTATTTTGCAGTGACTGCGCCTCAGCAGATTGAATATTTTCCATCTTCTTAACTTTTTTAACCTTCTTGTATGAAATTTTATTAAAAATATAGTTCAAATTGTTGGAATGTGACTAAAAGAACAATTCACAGTTTACCAGCTCTATTCATGTCTATGCAACGGCAACTCTCTCGCTTATGTTTTGTCAAACATTTTGTCACTTGTCAACAAACATTCTACCAGAATGCATCACTTGTAACCTTTTACTATCGATTAAACTATTTAAACTAATCCTGCGTAATCTTCTACGGCATCCATTTTCTACAGGTTATGGGCCCAGGAATTAAAATAGTTCGATAATATAAAATAATCAAGTAAAAAGTGTATTGTGAAAGTTGATTGAGTCGGAAACAGAAATTTTTATTTCTCGTACGGGGAGATCCTTTATCGCGATCATCATGTCTACGATAAAGATTCCACCATTGAAGAAGGAGAACTACGACACGTGGAAAATACACGTTCGAGCAATGCTCGTGAAAAACGACGCATGGGCTTACGTGAACGGCGAGAAAGTTAAACCAGAAGCAGCCGCCGCTGCTGCCGAATGGAAGATCGCCGATGAAAAAGCCATGGCTGATTTAATTCTCGCCATAAGTGCTGAGAAATTGAAGCACGTAAATGGATGCACGACATCAGCTGAATTTTGGACGAAATTAAAGAATCTTTATGAATCTGATGGACCAACGCGAAAAGCGATGCTGCTGGAAGAATTAATTCGTCACAAGGCAAGTGATTCTCAAGATATGAGCGATTACGTGGCAAATTTTTTTGACACAATCAACAAATTGGAGGCTATGGAGATTAAAATCCCACAAGAAATGATCACCGTCCTTCTACTGTCGAGTCTGCCAACATCATTCGAGTCATTTCGCGTAGCTATGAAATCGCGAAAAGAATTGGCTACACCAGACGAATTGAAGATAAAAATATTGGACGAGTATCAAGCGAGAAAACATGGAAATGACGAAAAATCGGAAGCGTTATTCACTACGAAGCCGTGCACAAAAGATGATAAAATGAAACGAAGGCACTTCAAATTTAATTGTCATAACTGTGGCAAAAAAGGCCACATGGCAAAAGATTGTAAAATTCCAAAAAAGGAAGAATCGAAAAGTGACCACGTCACGAAATGCGCCGAAGCTGTCATGAAGGCTGTCGCCAATCGAGAAGAACAATGGTGTTTGGACTCCGGCGCATCTTCACACATGTGCAACGACAAGACGAGATTCGAAGTCATGAAAAAGCCGTTGACACGTAAACTGAATTTACCATCGAAGGTTTCTACCTCCATCGACGGTGTTGGTACAGTGAAAATCGACGTAAATAAAAATCTTACAGCGAAGCTCGAAGATACTCTACACGTAAGTGATCTTCGTTCCAACCTAATATCCGTAGGAAAAATAACGGATCACGGGTTCGAAGTTAAATTCAACAACACTGAAGCATCTGTTATTGATCCGAAAACCAAAGAAAAGGTGATGATTGCAAAAAGGAACGGAGATTTGTACTTTCTAGAAGAATCTGCCGAAGAGGCGACAATAGCTCGAACTGGAGAATCAAGCTTACAGATGTGGCATGAAAAATTCGGTCACCTGAACGGAAAAGATCTCAAAGAATTGATTCAACAGAAGAAGATTCACGGAATTAATATAAAAGGCGAACGAGAACTGGCAGCTTGTGAAATTTGTATACAAGGTAAACAATCGCAAGCTCCATTCAAAGAGTCAAGCACAGAATCAACAGATATTTTAGAGTTGATTCATTCCGATATTTGTGGACCGATGAGATCTGCATCTCTATCAGGCTCGAAATATTTTGTCACTTTTATAGATGACAAATCCAAATGGTGCGAAGTTTATTTCTTGAAAGCAAAAAGCGAGTTATTCGACAAATTCGTAGAATTCAAAGCCGAAGTTGAGAAACAAACCGGGAAGAAAATAAAAATCCTAAGATCCGATAACGGCGGCGAATACCGCAGTAAGAAGTATGAAGATTACCTGAAAAAAGAAGGTATTCAACATCAACGAACCGTGGAATACACGCCACAGCAAAACGGTGTTGCTGAGCGCAAGAATCGTACGTTAGTCGAAATGGCACGTTGCATGTTACTCCAATCAAAACTTTCATCGAGTTTTTGGGCCGAAGCTATCTACACTGCGACGTACATCCGAAATAGATGTCCATCGAGAAGTCTAAGCGGCGAGACACCGTACAAAGCTTGGCTAGGAAGAATACCGACTGCTGTATTTTTTCAAAAATTCGGAGTAAAAGCGTACATGCTGGATAAAACGACGAAAGGAAAATTCGATTCCAGATCGATTGAATGCGTTTTTGTTGGTTACTCAACGGAGTCAAAAGCTTACAGACTCTGGGATCCGAAATCAAGAAAAATAAGAATTAGCCGTGACGTCAGATTTCTTGACGAATTTCAGGTCGCAGCAGAATCCCAGATAGCACCTGAAGAGATAGAAATTTCTTTTGAACCGCTGCAAAGAAATAGATTAGAGGTCCCAGCAATTAATCGAGAAGATCAAGAAGATCGACAAGATCAAGAAGATCGAGAAGATCAAGAAGATCGACAAGATCAAGAAGATCGAGAAGATCAAGAAGATCGACAAGATCAAGAAGATCAAGAAGATCGAGAAGATCAAGAAGATCGACAAGATCAAGAAGATAACCGAAACGATCGAGACGATCGACGAGAAAACGATCGAGAAGATACACGAGAAAATTCATCGGAGACTGCTCGCGAGCCCCAAGTCAAACCAAAAATGAAGATTAGACCAGGACGACCGAAACTATTGCGAACAGGATGTAGAGGACGTCCAAAGAAACTCTACAATATGATTCCTGACGATTCTGAAGAAGCCACACTTCAACAAGGAATCAATACTTCGCAAGAAGAGTTCTACGACGCGAATGAATTCGCTGGAATGATCAAAGACACAAAACCCAGGGACGATAAAAGAAGCAATGTCATCACAATACGCCAACGAATGGAAAGAAGCAATTCTACGAGAATATGAAGCTTTGTTAAAAAATGGTACTTGAACTCTCGTGGATTACCCGAAAGGAAGAAAGATCGTTGGATCAAAATGGGTACTAAGGACCAAATTTCGCTCGGACGGGACGATAGAACGTCGAAAAGCACGTTTAGTGGCTAAGGGTTTCACCCAAGAGCGCTACGTGGATTATCACGAAACGTTTGCCCCAGTAACTCGAACGAGTTCGATTCGCACTGTCATGGGACTGGCAGCAGAACTTGACCTTGAAATTCAGCAACTAGATTTCGTTAGTGCCTACCTGAATGGCGAACTCGAAGAAGAAATCTTTATGGATTTTCCAGAAGGTTTGTCGATGATTCTTGATCCACAAGATCTACCGACGAACAAGGTGTGCCTCTTAAAAAAGTCCATTTACGGGTTGAAACAATCGGGACGACAATGGTACCGGAAACTGGATCTGCGACTAAAAGAACTCGGAATGAAATCATCTGACGCCGATACTTGCGTCTATATACACAAGAGGAACGAGAAATTAACGATAGTTCTAATCTACGTCGACGATCTGATCATTGCGTCAAACGATAAAGAAAAGACGGAAGAGTTGAAAAAATGTCTATCGAAATCCTTCGAGATGAAAGATCTAGGCAAAATTCATTACTGTTTGGGTCTGGAATTCTCACAAAACGACGAAACGAAGACTATCCACATGACTCAAAAGAAATATATTCAAAATGTACTTCAACGATTCAACATGGAAAATTGTAAGACTGTATCAAGTCCTATGAATCCCGCTATAAAGTTAACAAAGAAGATGTGTCCGGTCTCCGACATCGAGAAGAAAGCGATGGAGAAGATCCCCTACAGAAACCTTGTTGGATCGTTAATGTATCTCGCAACGTCTACACGTCCAGATATAGCTTATCCTGTTAGTGCTCTTAGCCAGTTCAGCGAAAATCCCGGCGAAGAACACTGGAAAGCCGCAAAGCGCATCCTGAGATATTTAAAAGCGACTCAAGATTTGGGTTTGACTTTTGAAAAAACCAAGAAGGAACTGATTGGCTATGCAGATGCTGATTGGGCTGCTAATACTGACGACAGAAGGTCCTATACCGGATATGCCTTTAAATTAGCAGGAGCAGCGATAAACTGGTCATCACGAAAACAGAAAACTGTTGCGATGTCAACAGCCGAAGCCGAGTATATGGCTTTGGGAGAAGCTTCGAAAGAAGCAATTTATCTGCGCAAGTTCCTTTCCGAGTTCGTACAAGTTTTTGGAGCAACGAAACTTTTGTGCGATAACCAAAGCGCTGGATTGATCGTCAAAAATCCCATCTTTCATGAACGAATAAAACACATTGATATTCGGTATCATTTCGTACGGGAAGTTGTCCAACGGAACGAGCTAAAAATTGAATATATCCCGACGGATCAGATGCCTGCCGATATGTTAACGAAAGGGTTAACAGCGCCGAAACACCTCAAGTGTACTGAGGCGCTCGGTTTGAAATGAATTTATTGCCCATTTATTCGCGATGTGTAATTGTATTTTTACGGGGGAGTGTTGGAATGTGACTAAAAGAACAATTCACAGTTTACCAGCTCTATTCATGTCTATGCAACGGCAACTCTCTCGCTTATGTTTTGTCAAACATTTTGTCACTTGTCAACGAACATTCTACCAGAATGCATCACTTGTAACCTTTTACTATCGATTAAACTATTTAAACTAATCCTGCGTAATCTTCTACGACATCCATTTTCTACACAAATACAATTTTTCGTGAATTTTTCATTGACTCTTACCATTTATCAATTTGCACGTTGTCGTAATTTTCGATGTCGTGAATAAATAGACTTTTTTTAACGAAACATATAGTGACATTATTTTTTCCCGATAGTTTAGAATGTCGTCTTCAAAACTCCGTTTGAAATTTGAAAATCGGTTAGACGGTTGAATAGATATCCTTTTTTATTTAAAAAATGAGGTTTTTGCTGATTTTTTCCGTTTCTTAAACTGCAAATGGATTTTTCACTAACTACCCAGATACACACATGCCGGCACAGTGCCGGCATGCCCAAGAGAAAAGCAACTTTGTCTATCTGGGTAAATGTTAGTTAAATTGAATGAATCATACACCGTTCTCTTCCTTATAAACAAAGAAAGAAAATTAATGTATGATAAAGTCCATTTATTTTCACATGACCGATTTTATCATGAGTCTAAAGGAAAAAAAAATAAGTCATGAGGTGTAGGGTTAAGTATCGGAAATTGGATGGGTCTACACGACGCAGTAAACTGGCAGGGTCACATGCTGCCACATGTGCAAGTAATACGGTAAATCATCCCTTAGGTTGGGCGTCTGCGCATAGCGGCGGCATCTGCGGCATGTATTCGTCCTGCCTGCACAGTATTAAACGATATCCTACAGAGATAACTATAGATTTTATCCGCTCTTCCGAAAAGACATCCACATCCGGGCAGTTCAAGGTTTGAATTCGCGTGTTCCATCGCAACGGTGGTTCATCAACCATTGGCAAGGTGAGACAAATGTCGGGTGAACAAGCATACGTCGTCTCACCTAGAATCTACGGCAGCCAAGGATTTTATTGAACAATATAGGAAAGTGTAACCAGTTGTGCCTGTGACCTCTGATACCCTTAACCTTCGTACTACGTTCTTGTTATAAAGACCTTTAATATAAAGCTCCTCGTTCGGAAAAACGACTTAAAAATAAGTGTTATTTATCCAGCAATTTGCTCAACTCGTACGATTAAATTTTTTCTTGCTCTAAAATTTAATCATATGTGTGGCGAAGTATATGCGGCAGAAGATGAATAACAATAGATTTTTTCACCGATTTGTTGATTTTTTAAAATGGAAATAAAACATAGTGAACAGGGTAATAGAATTTTGCTGAACCTCGAATATTTTGTTTTTTATTTCTGTTGCATCGTTTCCGATATGAAATAATGATATGGAGGCAAAAATAAAAACAAAAAAACAGATTTTTGACAAACACGCATTCAAATCTGTCAGAATTTGAGTACAGTTTTGTTTTCATATATTTCGGATTTTTATTTTCTGCTTAATTGTTTTGTGAAGGCAAGTTTTTATTTAATTTTTTAAATTTTTTGTATGTAGCATATTCTTATAAACTATTGTTTATTTCACTATAGTTAGCGGATCCGGTCGTTTTAACGGACCAATCGTAGCACAAATAAAATGATGATAATGGTTTCGATAAAATCTCATTACTCGTGAACTTATTGGGGGAGGATCTGAAAGAAAAAAATAATAATTGGTCACAAAAATTTGGTTTTTTTCGTTTTTAAGATTAGGAGCGCTATTTTATCTTCTGATACAATTCAAAACAAAAAATATCATGTCTTCACATAACACGTGCAGGAGATTAATTTTAAATTTTTTAAAATATCTACTCATTATTCATATTCTGCCTCGCCTAATTGTTAAAATCGCAGATAAATGATAACAATTTGACTCTATAACAATTTGTATTTAAACCAACAACTGTACTAAAAACAAAAGTCTTCTTATTAAAGTATTGAATGTTTAAAAAATTGCACTTTTTTTCAGATGGTACTCAAACTCACTTATGGTTGTTGCAACTTGCGCAACGTATCCATATTCCTCGGTGTGGTATCTACGGTAAGAGAATACAGCGTAGTATTCTGTGTTTGTATTAAGCATGCGATCCAAATATAGATCATAACCCATTGTGGATCTTGCGAATATAATGGATAAATTGCAGGCGAAAAATGGAACAAGAATTCTTTATTTATTACGACATGAATATTTTCTATGAACCCGATAGGAAAAATACCTCGATAATGACTGATATTTGTATTCAAATATATAATGTTTTAATTTGAAAAATGCTTTGTTTTATTTAACAGTCTACATTAGGGCGGTTCAAAAAACGGTGATTTTCAAATATCAATATGCTCATTTAAATTTGGAAACCATGTTGTTAAAAAAATCTGCTCGCGAAATAGGAGGACATTTAACACTGTCGCGGCAATATTGAAAAAAAAAAATGAAAAAATGACATATGCCACTTTTTTAAAATTTATTTCGAAACGCTCATCGAGTTATTTGTTCATCTTGATGAATCATGAAATTGTTTGAAACCGGAAAGTTGCTGGAGTATATTTAATTCTGCCGCATCGATGTGGAAATTTGAGATATCATAAAATCGATCTCGTTATTTTTAGAGGTTTTAGAGCGTTATTTTTGTTACTAATTACGTCCCTCATTGTTTTTGCACTCAGTGTACGTCTCGTAAAAGTGGAGAATTGCCGCATATCGTTTTATACTTGGAATGTAAAACAAACGAACAGTTACCTACTTATTCCGTTTAAAAAAAATCGGCCGCAATGTCCACATATAAAAACAATTAATAAATTAAATAATTTCAAATCCAAATATTATATTTTTTACGACTTTTAAGAAAATAAAATATGAATGGTACAATAGAACTCGGCAATTTTTGAGAATTCAGGCTCATGACTTTACTAACACATAGATAACATGGAAATGATCATACGTAGAGAAAAAAAATTATTTATATCTTTATTTTTTACCTAACTTCCCCCCCCCCCCTCCCCCGCCGCGCCCCTAAACGCCCCTGACACTGATCCACAGTTGGGCCTTAATAACCGTATGCACAGTGCACGGAAAAAAAGGCTTGGTTGGAACAACCAAGTGCCTTGGTTAGACAATTAATTGGTTAGACCAACCAAGTTATTTGTTAGGGTACCAATTTCCTGGTTGGTCTAACCATGTCACTTGGTTAGCCTATCAAGTGACTTGGTTAGTCCAACCAAGAAATTGGTAGCCTAACAAATAACTTGGTTCGTCTAACCAATTAATTGTCTGGCGCATATATAACCAAGGCACTTGGTTGTTCCAACCAAGCCTTTTTTTAGGTTACCAAGTTACTTGGTTAGCCTACCAATTGACTTGGTTAGTCCAACCAAGAAATTGGTAGCCTAACAAATAACTTGGTTGGTCTAACCAATTAATTGTCTGGCGCCTATATAACCAAGGCACTTGGTTGTTCCAACCAAGCCTTTTTTTAGGGTACCAAGTCACTTGGTTAGCCTACCAAGTCACTTGGTTAGTCCAACCAAGAAATTGGTAGCCTAACAAATAACTTGGTTGGTCTAACCAATTAATTGTCTGGCGCCTATATAACCAAGGCACTTGGTTGTTCCAATCAAGCCTTTTTTTCCGTGTGAGAGAAGAGTTTGTTAACAGTTAACAAATCTTAGTTAAATATGGCGAAATGAACCATTTAGTTATTCTTATTGAATTTCACTTGAGACAAATAAGATTTGTTAACTATTAACAAATGGCAGCAAGCTTCATTTGCGACAAGCAAATTTTATTTAGCTCAAGTGAGATTCAATAAGAATAACTAAATGGTTCATTTCACCATATTTAACCAAGATTTGTTAACTGTTAGCAAATGTTAACAATCTTTTCTCTCAGTGTGAGGATCAAATTTGGATTTCTAAAGAAATTGGTATCACGATTTAGTGGAATGTACCATACTTGTTCTATTTTTTGGATACCCAAAGCTCGTCTGAATCAAGTGGTAATAAAAAAAAATATCAAAAACTCATAATTGCTACGCGTCGCTTTCTGATTTCTGATCTATATTTGGATCACAATGATTAATGACAAATAACTTATCCATTTCGAAATCCATCAGATTGTGTGGACCATCGCAGCGGTCTTATCCATTCAAGCATTAATCGGCAACTCTGATGAAATATGGAGGAGCGACTACCAGAATGTGATGCTCAGAGTATCGTCAGGCACCATAACGTTCGCGGTAGTATCTGTCTTCATGACTTACGGCGTCTTCAAGGTAATTTTGCATTTTTATTTTTACGTTTTCTCGACAACCAAGTAGACAAATCATTTTGGACTTCATACAAGTTCTTTCTGAAAATGCAAGGAATGATTTGATTCTATTATCATCAAGTTCTGAACATTTTTAGTATATTTTCGAGCGTAGCATTAGAGGTGTGTATGGCTTTCGCTATATCGTCCATGTATAAGAGTGTACCTTCAATAATTAGTAACTCGACAAGCATGCAAACGATTGACTTGAAATTCGGCCATGTCGTGAGTCGTGATTTGAATGGACGAATGACCTCTAAAAAATTGAGATTTTTATTATCATTTCGCGTTGACTAAGCAATCTCTTTAACTGTTCGACAAAAGAAAAAAATATATATATATATATACTAGAATTTTATTGTGGCTCGCGCGCTGTGCGCGCTCGTAATCGCCCCCCACCCAAGGGTGCCACCTCGTAAGGTGCCCCCCCCCCCCCCAAGGGTGCCACCTCGTAAGGGTGCCCCCCCCCCAAGGGTGCCACCCACCCTTGGGGGGCCTTTGTTTTTGGAAAAGGACTTTGAATAATTCGGGCTCGGGGTTTCGCGGAAAGGGGTGGAGCTAGCCCCACCCCCTTCCGCCAAGCCCCGAGCCCGAATTATTCTAAGTCCCTCGATTCTTGACACGGCGGCGGCGAGATCTTTTTATAATATAAAGAGATATACATATAAAAATTTTAAACAGCTGTCTTCAATTGATATTAAAATATAAATATTCCAGAGCAAGCCGGACTACATGTTTCCTTGGGTTTCAATTCATTTTGCATACTGGTTGTACTATTTTTGGCACGTCCTCGCCGTCATTTGCACTCCACATGTGGATCGGCGATATATTAGACTGGCCCCTGTGTCGATATTAGGATGTAAGTGCTTTTTATAAAGTTACAACTTAACGGTAGCGGCCCAGTTAATGCCAATAATTATTTTTACACAGAATAATTATTTTTCACAATGTATTTATCAGGTATCATCGCAATTTCGTGGCATATGGTGTACGTATATTACAAACGTCTGATGACTGAAATGCAGAAAGTACAGCCATCGCTTTGTCCCGACGATGCCACAATAGTGAGAGACCCGAAGTCACCGGAGCATCTTCGTCATCCCGTCTAAAAAAAAACAGAAGCAATAAAAAATATTTACTATTGATTACTATGTTATTTTTTCTATATTCTAAGGTTCGCCCGAAAGAAACTTTCTGGACAACACATTTGTGTAAAAAAAATCCATGGAAAGAAAATGTGCAAAAAAGCGTGATAGGAAAAATGGTGTGAGAATCCACCAAACAAGGCTACTATTTTTATTATCAAAACCTTGTAAAATTAATGCAGTAACTGAAAACTTTCCGGCTTAAAAGTTGTAACGAGACATACATTTGTGTATGTGGTCTGTACATGCTTACATTATGTATAAGTATTTTAGCGATCTTTATATTAACAGATATTTTGTTACGGTTTATTCTAAGACTAGTGTCTGTTCGCGCGAGTTGCATTTTAGCAGCTCTTGATTGTCTGTTTTAAAAAGGACACATTTTCTTACACTGCCATTTGAAAATTGGTGAAGATATTTTTTTAATTATACTACATAAGGATATGAACAGTTGACGTTATTGAACATAAGATACAAGTGTCCTCAACGTTTTTGTGCATCGAAGTAACAAATATGTAATGTTTATATAAACATTACAAACATCCTCGCGCATCGCACAACTTGTAAAACATGAAGTGAAAAATATATACTATCGATTGTTAGAAAACAAAAAATAATAAGTTGGTGATTTAACAATTTTTGTTGCTAGCTGAATGAATACATCCAACAGGCCACTTTCATTTTAGAGAAGTATTATTTTATTAGATTATAACATCTTCCCTTGTTACTATTAAGTAGGGTTTACCGCGTGCTAAAATATTTGTTATCGGTCTCGGAACTCCCGAACAGTCGAAATCACGAAAACTCGGATTTTTTAACGGGCCATAATTATTTTTTGGATGGCTCAATCCACTTTTGCTTCCTCATAGAGGAAGCTTTGTTTTCATGAAATTTTTTTTTCGAGATTTTCATGTCAGTACCCTCAGAATGGGCCAAAACGTCGAGAAAAGTGATTTAGAAAAAATGTCTGTATATGTGTGTGTGTGTGTGTGTGTATGTATGTATGTTACACGATCGAAAAATGTAAACCTTTATAACTCGGGAATGCCTTAAGATATCAAGCTGAAATTTGGACCATAGATAGAGGGATCAAGCCTCATCGTTCATACAGATTTTTGTTCAAATCCACTTATCGTTTAATTATTACGCGTTTTTGAATTTTTTTAAAAATTGACATCGCTCTATTGTAACTTTTGCAAAACTTAAGATAGCGAGCTCAAATTTTGTATATAAATGAAACAATATTCAGCCATTATATATGTATAATTTAGTGACGTACGGTATGAAATTTTTGATTTTATGAAATGTTGAATTATTTTAAAAAATATACATTATCACATTCACTTTCGTAAACGCTCTACTAATCACGAAATAACGTAATAACGAAATAGAAAAGGCGAATCCATAACATGTATATTTATTTAATTAAAACAAGGATGCAAAGTAGAACCTTGCACATTGCTTCCTCATTATTTTTCGCATTTTACAAAGCTTCCTCTATGAGGAAACCAAAAATTGAATAACATACTTCCTCATAGAGGTAACTTTGTAAGAAGCGAGAAATAATGAGGAAGCAATGTGCAAGGTTCTACTTTGCATCCTTGTTTTTCTTTGTGAAAAAAGTCGCTTAAGGTAGTTCTGTCGTGAAGGCAATCCAAACTCATATGCATGAATTTTTGACATGTTGTAATTTAGCTATTCAACTTTACTTGCACAAAATCTTGAAGGCTTTTACCGAGTATTTGAATGAACAATTAAAACTTGAAAATCGATCTTTTTACACTTTTTAAATCGAAAATTAACATACTTAGATCAAAGATAGAGAAAAAATAAATAGTACTACAGATTCGCAAATCATTCAGGAATTGATGGATCATGAAAAAAGGTGAAGTCTCCGGAATAATGTTTAATTGAACCAAGGTCAAAGTGCACGATACCGGGCCAAATGACGTTTCCTAACCTTATTATCGTAAAAATGAAGTCAAATCCGCACTAAACATATCAACTATTTACAAATAATCGTTTTAATTTGATTACGACAATTTCGAAGGATTCTCGATTATTTTTTATATTATTATTGAGGCAGTCAAAGTGATGCGTATGATTATTTTTTAATGTCATATAGACTCTGAGATTTATGACTCCGGCGTACCGACAGAACTACCTTAAATAAAATTATGAAACTTCAATTATTGTGCCCGTGAGGTGGATCAAAAACGTACACGGTCGTTAACTTATTTTTTTTGTGCCTTAAAATATTAATATGTATTTGTGGTAGAATTTCCTTAAATTTCTTTATTAGTTTAGGTACAAAGTTATAAATGTATAAGTTAACCTGCAATAAGTAAACGGGTCTATTCTAAGTAGGCCCAAATGATTCTGCGCCTCCACAGCTCAATAACAGTTCCACATCTGAGTCTCTACGGGCGAACGACCGGTCTGACGTCATGGGGAAGTTTACTACAATCTATTTTTTTTGTATTTGGGATCAAGACGCTACTCTTGATACGGCGCGCCGCCGGTGTAGAGTGGTGGAGTAGTGACGTCATAAGAACGTTTCACGCAATTGAATTTTTATTTGTACGCACCGTCAACACGCTACCGACCACGTTGCATGTATTTATGCTCACGCCGGGCGCACAGTGTTGTCAGATTGTCGGGATCCCTGACATGTTGTTTATCTCGCTCGTTTGTAGGTTGCAAGGGATTCCCGATCGAAGCGTCGAGCGCCAAGTGAACTTTAGTGTAGTGCTAGTCACTGCTGCGCACGTTGCGAATTCATTTTCTTAGTTGAGTTAGCTTCGTCCCTTTTTTCTCCCTTGTGTTATACATATTATTACGACCGAGCGAATGAATAAACCGAATATTTGTTTGTGGGGCGGATATTATTAATTACAAAGAGTTCTATTTATCTTTTAACGTTTTTGTTCGCACGTTTGCTCGCAGTCAAAGTCCTGTCAAGACTCCCTTCGGTCACGTTTACTGTGAAGTTTATCAAGTATTCGTTTGTCGATCGTCATACCGTGTGTTCCTATAAAGCCTAATCTCTATATTCATAACAATATATTACAATATTCGACAAGGTAAATAAAGTCTGACTTATACGTTAACCCTAAGCCTTATGACTTATTTTTTTTTTGCCTTCAGACTCATGACTAAGGTGTAACACACCCCACGCTTTTTTTAAATCATAAAACCGGACCTATGAAAATAAATGGACTTTATCATACATTAATTTCTTCGTTTGTTTATAAGGAAGGTTATGGTGTATGAATCATTCGACTTAATTAACATTTAGTTAGTAAAGAATCTATTCCAGTCTAAGAAACTGAGAGCAGCATAGGACTCATATTTTAATTTAAAAATTCGATCTATTCAAGCGTTTAACCGATTTTCAAATTTCAAACGGAATTTTGGAGATGACATTCTAGTTGTCTTCGTGCACATAGCCAATATGCCCACTTACATCAAATGTTTATGTTATTGTGTATTAGATGAAAAATATTTTCAGAAACATTAGACACGCGCTACAATTTCGATAAAATGTGATTCAAAAACGGTGTTTGTGAAATAATTCACATCACTGCAGCTTTCTGGCTGTGCTAGTCGACACTGACAGGACAACGGGGCGAGTTAAAACACTCGTATTGTACAAGAAAAAGAAAATTATTGATATATGAATAGTTTTCTGTCAACAATTTGCCGTTAAAAGGGCTATACAATGATAACATGAGTGATACTTTAGTTTCGTAATCACCTAAGCATCTTCTTGCCCAGAGTCGTACCGATAGAAATGAGTTTTTTGTTTGAACATGTCAACGCGCAAATTCGAACATGCTATTCTACTTGAGGTTGATGAAATTCTATATGAGAATTCTGTATGATTACGTTACGTTGGAACTGAAGATCGTTATTGCATAAATTTTTGCGAAATTTGATCAAGCAATTCAATTTCCTACGTAAACAAAACAATGTCCAGTGATGCTCGATATCTGATTTGAAAATCGGTAGAAAGTTTCGGATTTTACAAGAATATTAATTTTTGTTTATTATTTCTTGACGACTAAAGTTTTGTTACATTTCTGTTTTTTCTAAATTTGTTTATTAGAACAAGGATGCAAAATTGAATTTCTTCGTAGAGATAGTTTTGTAAAAAGCGAAAAATAATAAGGAATGTGCAAGATTCGACTTTGCATACTTTTTACATTTTTGTAGTTAATGAATTTCCAATAATCTTTTATTTTTTGCTATTTTTAATGAAGAGGTTTGCAGAACTCTAAATATTGTGACGCACTGTGCGCCACGTGACTTTGTTATAGTGTTTTAAATTTTATTTTGAAATCTGCACGAGACAAAGCTGTGGGGTTTCCAGGTTTCGAAGTTCAAGGAATGTTACACTATTATGGGTTACCGTCCGATAAGTGAACGTGCTAATGTTCTCGCAGGAAGCACGTGCGGTTATTGCCACGGCGAGCCACAAACTTCACAAGAAGTAGATCTAAAAATGTGTCTCTGTGATGGTTTGGCTATTTCACATACTAAAAACAAAATTGTTATTTCTGCGCTATTAATTTTTTCAAATTCTTCACAAATGCCCACAGAAATATATTGCCAGGTAAACAAAAAAAAATTATGTTATTTTTTAGTTTTACCAAAAAGTAAAAAAAAAAACATGTGTTATAAAGATTTTATTTCCGTTTCATGCATCTAAAAGAATAGTTTTTTATATTAATACATTTTTTTGTAAATTTGACAAAATCTATAACTTTAGTTGTGAATACGCACAATTTTTAACATACGTTAAAAAAAACTACAACAAAAAAGTCAAAGTAACAGGATTGCTATTTGCGAAAAGGATACACCAATTTCACAAAATTATTTTTTACTTTTGCTTCCTCATAGAGGAAGCTTTGTTTTCATGAAATTTGTTTTTTTTCGAGATTTTCATGTCAGTATGCTTAGAATCACCTAAAACGTCGAGAAAAGTGGTTTAGAAAAAATGTCCGTATGTATGTATGTGTGTGTGTGTGTGTGTGTGTGTGTGTGTGTGTGTGTGCTGGGCTTCGAAAATTCAATCTCCTCTCACTCGGTAACCGTTCGAGCGATCCGGCTCAAATTTGGCACGCAAGTAGAGTAGCTGCCCCTCTTTGAATGTTGTGATTTTTGCCAAAATATGTGAAGTCATTAAGATTTTATGTTGATTTTAATTTGTTGAAAAAAGGGCGTGGTCGCTCTAACTTTCGTAAAAGTTCGCCGATTTGGCTAAATAGTTCTTCATAACTGAAGATACGTTCAATGTTGTATGGTATTGAATTTCGACGAAATCGGTAAAGCGGTTCGGATTTTATAGAATTTTGAATTTTTCGAAAAAAATAGATTTTGATCTAAATTACGTCGAATTTCAACAAATGAACAGAAATTTTGTACAGACGAAAAATAACATTCAGAAATGCCATGTACCAAATTTGGTGATGATCGGTAAAGTCGTTCGGATTTTACCCCATTTTTCATTTAAAAAAAAATGTAGATTTTCGCTATAACTTCCGGAAAAGTTGAGAAAGTACGACAAAAATTTGTATCTAATCAAAATTAGATGTAACGGTGTTTGCAGAGGTGATTTATACCTGTATAAAACACCTCTGCAAAAGAGACACAAGGTATAAAAAAAAAGATGCAAAGTAGAACCTTGCACATTGCTTCCTCATTATTTTTCGCTTTTTACAAAGCTTCCTCTATGAGGAAGCCAAAATTGAATAACATACTGCTTCCTTTTATTTTTTTACTTTTTTTACTTTTTTACTTTTTAGTCACGTTTTTAACTTTGTATAGTTATGACATCATGTAGCAATTCTCTTTCCGTACGTAGCGCGAACACGCAGCGTCTTTGAAGCACAGTAGAAGTAATAACGCCAACAGCAGCTTTCATGAAATTGTGGTTCTTTTCGTCCTTGACGTTTCCGCGTCCGTCGATAGACTGAGCCTACGCAGCTATGCAACTAAGAGCTAAGTAGTAGTAGCGACGTCAGCGTGTATTTATGCACACGCCGGGCGCCAACAGTGATGCCAGATCAACGGGGAAATCCCGTAGCAATATTTTTCTCGCGCACTTTGAAGTTCCAAGGGATCGCCGAATTCTTCGTCAGTCTGGCATCACTGGCCGTTCGTGCAGCATCGATCAGCGTGGATCAGCGTCGATCCGCAGTGAACCTCAGTGCAGTGCTATTCGTCGTGAAGAACGTTTCGATTTAATCTCCTCGCTCGCGTTTTGCTTTGTCCTTTGACGGTTTTATATTCGCGGCCTTCACGCATTTCCAATTATTCAACAATATTCGTCAAGGTAAATAAAGCCTCATTTAAACGTTAAGGTCTCGAGAGAATTAATGTAGGTAAAATATATGCTGAAAATAATAACAAAATAAAGAAATACTGACGATTTAGACCAGAGACTAATTTATATGCTCTCTTACATCAAGTGTTTATAGTATTATATATTAGGTAATAAAATTTTCACGAGAACATCAGGCACTCGCACCAATTTCGATAAAAAGTGGTTCAGAATATGTGTTAGTCTGATAATGTTTTAATTTGGAATTATTTTTTCTGCCGTCTTGCATTACTTGCCAACTCAGTGCGTATATTTCGGAAACTTCGTAGTTTCGGAAAAACCGAACTAAAACTAGTCCGAAACTATGAAGTTACAGACTAGTTTTAGTTCGGCTTTTTTGTGCTTTTAATATTTCCGTGCTAGCGGTGTACTATCTTTTTGTATATTGTAGCCTTTATTTACTAAAGTACGGCTTTTGTCGCCTTTTACTGCCCTATCTATATAATCTTTTTATCTCACTCCCCGCACTCAAATGATATTTCACATTTTTTATTTACCCTACTATTTTTAATTCTATTATATTTTCCTCATCTAGCTCAGCAGAGCGCATTTCAAGTGAACAATCGAATATCGTAACTACGATATTCATATGTAGTGAGTTTCCCCCTTTTAAAAATGTTCCCTCATCGCCACCTTTCCAACTTCTTTTTTCAGTATCTTAATAGATCTCACTTTCCCATTTTGTGTATTTCCAGTACTAATATCTCAGTGTGCACAAATGTATACTGATATATTAGCTGCTTTCTAATTCATGTTTGGACAAGTGTCTCTAAACCACCCATGTTTTCGAACCGTCACCCGTTTTCTTTGCTGCCGCAACATTTCCGTTTGATGCCCTCTGCTGATTTCACGATGAATCCATCCTGCTTCATGGTTGTTTTCATTGGCACTGTCAAAATCTTGCCGTCTTCCTTCCCTGGCCCTTGGCATATTTATTTTCCTGTGTCCTGCCTTTCGTGGAACCGAGACGTCAATCTGTAGACCTCGAATAGACTAATGCACTTTTTGCGAATTTTAGACTCTATTTAGACGTGTTTGCAACCCTCCGAATAGCGTCTTTTATGAAACTAGAGCAACGCTTAATGGTTGCGAAGAAGTAACTCCTGTTACAGGTTATAAAAATTGCGACTACAATGCAACTTCAACTCTATCCGTTAGGTTATTAATATCATTTTATAGTTAACCGGAGGTCGTTTCAACGTCCAATGAGAGTCTCCCGAGAATCAAAACATTACAAAAAGAGATCAGTCTCTTTTACGTTTACTCCCGGTCTCAATATAGTTGCGCAACTATCATTTGATCTTCAACCAACTCTGTTGTGACTGCGACTGCTAAATGACTAGTCGCATTGGTTCCACGAGGTATGTCTTCCAAGTCCTTTGATGATGAGTCCAAATAAGTTCTCCGATTGTTATCCACCCTTCTCGGGGAGCTTTACCTTGTCCACCAACTCCTTCGATGATTGTATTGGTTATATGATATCCCAAAGTCATATTTTCATTCCTGTATAGTTTCTGAGTGAGACCGACGAAAATCAAATTCAATTGTCTGTGTCCCAATTGTTACCCAGTTCTCCGAGTGCCTTGCCCGAGTGGGGCTCAAGATAAAAAGGATGCAAAGTAGAACCTTGCACATCGCTTCCTCATTATTTTTCGCTTCTTACAAAGCTACCTCTATGAGGAAGTATCTTATTCAATTTTTGGCTTCCTCATAGAGCAAGCTTTGTAAAACGCGAAAAATAATGAGGAAGCAATGTGCAAGGTTCTACTTTGCATCCTTATTTTAATTAGATAAATATACTTGTTGTGGATTCGCTTTTTCTATTTCATTATTACGTTATTTCGTGATTATTAGAGCGTTTCCGATAGTGAATGTGATAATGTATATTTTTTAAAATAATTCAACATTCCATAAAATCGAAAATTTCATACCGTTCGTCACTAAATTATACATATATAATGGCTGAATATTGTTTCATTTATATACAAAATTTGAGCTCGCTATCTTAAGTGTTGCAAAAGTTACAATAGAGCGATAATGTCAATTCTTTTAAAAATTCAAAACATCATAAAATTTTAACGGTTCAACCGATCTTAACCAAATTCAATAGCGATCACCGGCGTATGAAAGCTCAAATTCATACCAATTTTAAGATCAATATCTCGAAAATTGAAAGAGTTATTGCGTAAACACATTTTTCAAAAAAATTTAAAAACACGTAATAATTTAACGATAAAGTGGATTTTAACAAAAATCTGTATGAACGATGAGGCTTCATCCCTCTATCTATGGTCCAAATTTCAGCTTGGTGTCTCAAGGCATTTCCGAGTTATAAAGGTTTACATTTTTCGATCGTGTAACACACATACACACAGACATTTTTTCTAAATCACTTTTCTCGACGTTTTGGCCCATTCTGAGTATACTGACATGGAAATCTCGAAAAAAAATTTTTTCATGAAAACAAAGCTTCCTCTATGAGGAAGCAACAACATAAAAACAGCGAATTTTGTAATAATGGCCATTCGAGATTCAGACGTTCATTATATTTAAATTTGTTGTTTCAGCCATTCGCTATTTTGACCCTCATCCTATTAAAATGCAATCGAAATAGCGAATGGCTAAAATAGAGAATTTCATAATCATGGCCATTCTAGATTCAGACGTTCATTATTTTGAAATTCGCTATTTTGGCCATTCGCTATTTTGACCCTCACCCATCTGCAGCACTCACTTTCCGTACGTTCATTGTTTTAAGAACATCCACTTTTCGGACTCAAGCACCCGGCTTTTTTCCGTTGCAGCATTCCCATGTGGCGCCCTCGGATGTGCCCACGATGATCCGCCCTTCTTCGTAGTTGTCCTTATGTCAAGGTTCCAAATATTGCCGCCTTTCAAAAGCACACTCGATTGCCCAAATAATCCGATACCCAGGGTTTTGCCCACACTTCCCCGGAATGTTTATCCAGTCTACCAATTTTTGACTGGACTCACTGAGAGAAAATTATGGTATTAGTAACTATAAAGTAACAACTATTCATTTATGGTTGGTACAACAATTTTTTAATAGTTGATATAACTATCAAATAGTTACTATAACTAGCAAATAGTTACCATAACTATTTTGGTAGTTATCTTAACTACAAAAATAGTTGCATGTAATAAAAATGAATAGTTGTCATTTTATAGTCGACTGTACTATTACGATTTCTCTGAGTGCAGTACGTTCATTGTTTTTAGAACATCCACTTTTTGGACCCAAGAACCCGGCTTTTTTCCGTTGCAACATTCCCATATGACGCCCTCTAATGTGCCCACGATGGTCCGGCTTTCTTCGTAGTTGTCCCTATGTCAAGCTTCCAAATATTGCCGCCTTTCAAAAGCACACTCGATTGCCCAAATAATCCGATACCCAGGGTTTTGCCCACACTTCCCTGGAATGTTTATCTAGTCTACCAATTTTTGACTGGACTCACTGAGAGAAAATTATGGTATTAGTAACTATAAAGTAACAACTATTCATTTATGGTTGGTACAACAATTTTTTAATAGTTGATACAACTATCAAATAGTTACTATAACTAGCAAATAGTTACCATAACTATTTTGGTAGTTATCGTAACTATAAAAATAGTTGCATGTAATAAAAATGAATAGTTGTCATTTTATAGTCGACTGTACTATTACGATTTCTCTGAGTGCAGTACGTTCATTGTTTTTAGAACATCCACTTTTTGGACCCAAGCACCCGGCTTTTTTCCGTTGCAACATTCCCATGTGGCGCCCTCGGATGTGCCCACGATGATCCGCCCTTCTTCGTAGTTGTCCTTATGTCAAGCTTCCAAATATTGCCGCCTTTCAAAAGCACACTCGATTGCCCAAATAATCCGATACCCAGGGTTTTGCCCACACTTCCCCGGAATGTTTATCCAGTCCACCAATTTTTAACTCTTTATCAGTGAGTTGGTCGGAGGACCAAATGTCACTGATATCTTACCGAAAAATCAACTCGATCACGCAATTTGTCAGAGCTACCAAAAACCCGTCTATCCTCGGCTGGTGATTATTATATATGATTATTACGTATTGGTTTACCCTGTCGTTATGCCATACACCTTTTTTTCAAGGAGATAACTGACTTCTATAAATAACTTCAACCAAGTTAAAAAAGAAAATTATAATTATACAATAACGTCAAGCGATACATTTCCAGTTGTATGCGTCAATACTGACAGGACACCGTCAGTTGAAACATTCTTATCGTAGAAAAAAAGATAAAGTATTCGTGAGTTAATTTTTTGTCATCATTTTGCCGTTGGAACGGTCACTAATTGATACCATGAGTGATGCTTCGGCTTCGTAACGGCCTAAGCATCCTCTCGGCGAGAGTCGAAGGATACAAATTAGTCTTCTATTTAAAAATGTGACACTTGAACATCGAACGTGCTACACTGAGAAAAAAAATCGGTAGAACCAACAAAACGTGCGCTTGCGGGCAGCGAAAAGAATATTCTTTTGATTGAGTGAAATATGTAATTGATCGAAGCAACAGGTGATCAATCCAAACATTATTCGATTACCATTGTCAAATATTTTGTCTGATCGACAAAATATTCTTTTCGCTGCCCGCAAGCTAACGTTTTGTTGGTTCTAACGAGTTTTTTTCTCAGTGTATGCGACTCCAAGGTTGATAAAATTCAATACGGAGAGCAATTAATATGCAGCGCACATGAATTCGAACTCTGCATGATCACGTTACGTTGATACCGAAGGTAGCGGAATGATTCGCATTTAGAACATTTAGTTTCTGAGAACACTGTTTCTTTGAACTAACAATGATGCGCTTTGTTGCTTTGTTATCAATACTTCGAATTTAAAGTCATGGCTTTAGAAATAAAAAAAATGTTCTGAGGAGAATGCCAATCGAAGATAAAACTTAAGAGACTCATTTTACGTTGTATATCTTTAAAAGTCACCGAAAGGAGTTTCTCACTTTCTTTCTGCAGTCACAACAAATGTTTTGTTTACTCATTTGTCCAAGTCGAATTTAACCCGACGCTTTGATAACATTGAGCTACATCTACGCATTTTTTATACACAGTGCGACGTCGATTATCCGAACTAATTGGGACCAACTCTGTCTAATCGCAAATTCAGATAACCGAAGAGCAATTTAATCAATTATTTTTTAGGGAGAGGGAGACACTGAGACACTCAAAACGATAGAATATATTCATTTTTTAAATAACATTATTAATAATTGAATCAGTCAATTGACGGAAACAAATGAAAAATACTATTTTCTTTTCCAAATTGAACATATATTTTCAGAATGCATTAAAATGTGGAAGGAATAATTATTCTACTGTATACTTTATTATGTACTTGATGTTTTGGTTTTAGGATTTAAGATAAACGAAATTGTTGAGAATGAAAAAAAAAATGTTATTGCGATTTTTTAAAACTTTTAAGCATAGAAATAGGAACTTACAAACCAGTGAAAAAGGGATAAGCCCAATAAAACGTTTATCGAGTTTTCTTGGAATGCCCCATATATATGTATATATATGTACTTAACAACAATGTATGTTTTATATATTGTTGTTTATACATATAATATATTTTGTCAATGGATTCTATTCTATCTTCCATTTCCTTGGAAAAAAATCGAGGTTTTTTTTCTGCTTTACGATAAAAGCTTGTTTTTGTACTTCGAAATCACGCAATTCGGAGATATGATTTGATTCTATTGAGATGATTGAGGCTTCGGACTAACCAAATCATTATTCAGTTAATTGGATAACCGACGTTCTACTGTAGACATATTTTATACATAGAATTATATATACAAGCACACGCTTAATTACTTAAATCTCACTACTCATTCTTTCATCAGTATATATTACTGTTATTTATATAATAAAAGCAAACAATTGTATTTGTATTCTGCGGCGTTACGTAAATTCTGCATTCGCCGTATAAAGTTTACTTGCGGCTCACAGAATCAAGGCCACTCGAGTATTTTCGATTCATATTATTGCGAGATCGTTCTCGGAAGCGTCAGAAAGCCCACGCAATAAGAGCTATGTGTAGTATCCGAAAGATTACAACGTTACTGAGTACTGCTTGCTATATAATTAACGTTGTTTGTATCCAACTAGAAGTTTGATAAAAATTAACGTCATTGAATGTACTAAGAATATATTGTATCAAATTGATGCCGGAAATATATCAATGAAAAAAACATTGTATGTAAGTGACGAATTAACTCGAGAAGAATTTTCTTCTCATGAAATTGATGCTCCGATTTTTAAACATTATTTCAAAATTTCTAATTTGAAATTTGTCCGACTCTGTTTTATGCAACTATATACTTACTGTTCCAGAAACTTTTAGTGTTGCAGTTAAAAAATTACAAAAATTCAGACAATTTAAACGGTATTATATGTATTCGGTAAAAGCAAAGAATTTTATTAATGAGAAATAGCAAAGTCTTCTACCTCCTTTAAGAAAGAAATCCGAACAATAGCAAAAAGGCTCTATTAAACTATTAATTCTCTAACATATTTTCTTTTTTTCTTGCA
This sequence comes from Ephialtes manifestator, assembly GCA_963970395.1. Lineage (NCBI taxonomy): Eukaryota > Metazoa > Arthropoda > Insecta > Hymenoptera > Ichneumonidae > Ephialtes > Ephialtes manifestator. The sequence continues at coordinate 20,826,790 of OZ019974.1, read as the reverse complement.
GGATGAGGCTCAAAACTTTTTGCGGTTGCCTTTCACTGAAGGTGGGAGTGATATTGATGGGCTCGTTGACCCTCGTAAGTTTTCATTTTTTTTTCGCATTATAGTAGTGATAAATCATCGATGACGGCGCTAACGAGACTTAAATTAATATGTTTTATTCTACAGATATGGGCACTGGTTGCAATAATAATCATGAGTGTGGTACTCGGCGAGTTCCACTATTATTATGATCCATACACGAGTGGAGTTCTTAAGTTGTTCCAGGTCGCCGGAATGACATATATTATAGTTATTGCTGTTACGGGTGCACTCATGATTCACGGTGCTCGAAAGGTGAGAACATCATTCCATGAATCCATATATTGTATCAAATTAACTGAGAAATGATAAAACTTAAAATATTGAAATTACAGAAGGAGCCTGGCTTCATTTTCCCTTGGCTTGCCCGTGCCACCGCAGATCTCCTAATGTTCTCTTCCGCTGCCTTTACTTACATTATTGTCAGTCCGATGGTAATGGATATAGACGAATATTTCATCTTCCTGGCGGTTGTGTCTGTAATCATAGGTAATTGTTTTTTTTTGTCTAATATTCGAATATATAAAATACCACTTTTCGTTAATGAAGATTTTCGGAGAAAAATAGATAATAATGTTATCAAAAATCATCATAATAATAACAACTCATTTTAAAAAGGTTGCAAATCGGGGACTTGGACATTGGTTCGTTTTTTTTTTCACCAATCTCTTTCAATTTGACTTTCTACTAGAGAAAGCTTTAAAAAAGGTGAAAAATGACGAGAAATGTGCACTTTGTAACCTTTTTACTTCCTTATAGTGGAAGCTTTGTATTAGTGCGAATATTTTTTTCGAATTTTTTTTATATTGGTATATCAAAATGGTTTAAAACGTCGAGAAAATTGGTTTAGAAAAAATCGAATGGATGGATGTACGTGTGTGTGTGTGTGACTGTCACTTAAATTTCAAACTTAAATATCTCAAGAATTGCTTTAATAATCGGACTGAAATTTAGCACACATGCGAAACAGATCGACGCCTTTGTTTGTGGCAATTTAAAAAAAAATTAAAAAATATGCTCAAGTTTTATTTAACTTTGCAATTTTTGAAAAATGTATGTACGCTCTCGAGCATCTGCAAATTTTTAGCTATTGAGTTAAATAATTTTTGATGAATAAAGCTATGTTAAAGGAGGATCGGTATTGAATTTGGAATGAATCTGTAAAATAGTTCGTTTTTTTATAGGATTTTGAATTTTTTCAAAAATATTAGTGTTGGTCTGACTCACGTCAAATCGCACCAAATCAACTGAAATTTGCTACCTGCTAAATTTGGACGTGATCGGTAAGGCGGTTTGGATTTTACGTGATTTTGAATTTTTCAAGAACTATGTAGGAATCGAAAAAAGTTGCAAAGTAGAACTTTGCACATTGCTTCCTCATTCATTTTATTTTTTTTACATTTTATTATTATACATTTTATACATTTACTCATAGAGGTGGCTTTTTGAAAAATGAAAATTAATGAGGAAGCAATGTGCAAAGTTCTATTTCGCAACTTTTTTCAAGTAATAAATAAAAAAATTTGAAGGCCTATGTCGCTTTTCATTAAATTACGTACTAGATATCCGTGCACATTATTACATACGTGTCTAAAGTAGAATCGGTTTATACTTGTAAAATTAAAATCACTATAAAATCTGAACCCCTTTATCTTCACCAAATTTGATATCTAGCACCGCTGAATGTAAGTTCGCTCCTGTAAAGAACTTCAGCTGCTCTGCTTGAAATTGTCGTGAATTAGTGCAACCGTGGCAATTTTGCGAAAAATTCAGTATTTTCTAGAATCCGAAATACTTCATAGATTTATCTCAAATTTAATACCGACCGTCTTTTATGTTTAGTTCATTTGTAAAGAACTATTTAGCTCATTAGCTGAAAAATTATGGCAGTCAAAAAGAGCGTCAATACGTTTTCTGAAAAATGCAATGTGTCAGTTAACAAAGGAACAATCACTCATTGAAAAATTAGGAAAAGTTGTACCAATACTGTATTAATAATCATCCTTAAAATATTTGTAATTTTGTTTTGTCCAGCTCTGCACGCATACGTTTGGCTCGTCATCTATAGTTTCTACAAGCAGATCACCGTTGAGAAATATAGCTGCGCCGGCTTTTGCAGCGAAGAAAAAATGACAAAGCAACCGTTGAACGTCTATCACCACTTTTAAGGATGCGACAACGACAAGAGGCTAAATATTTATAAGTTTACGACCCACAATCTTCCTCTATTTTTTTGTAGCTTTGGAATATATCATCACGACCATGAGGTCGAGTTTTTTTTAATTAGCCATTGAGGCATTCAATTCGACTAAGACAAACAAAACTATCGATAGACGTGAGTAAAAGCCAATTGAATGCCTGTGGGTAGTCGAACATGTTCTCCTCGAACACGTACAATTATTTTTAAGGATTTGTAAGCACCACCTTTTATACAGCCTACATCCGAGGTCTGTAACTCATAATGTACGAATGCGAATTTCGCTGTTGATACGTATTTGCCCATTTTACGTAAAAATATGCAACATTTTTGTCATTCGACTTAATATACACATGCCTGTTACTTTTTCGTGCATCAAAATACCAAATATTATATATTTTAATAAGAGATTACACGTGCTGGTCCCGAGTACACATACTTGTACTCTTGTACTCGTTACCGCGAGTTTTGCTTTAAGATCCCTTTGTAGAGGCTATTTTTTTTCTTTTTTTCCAATTCTCAGACGAATATTTTTCATTTTTATTTTTTCATTTTCGTTAATGCTCAATAAAGTATACACTATTTTTATAACTGGACTTGATTCACACGTGCCTGTGAAGTTTTCGTGCTTCTAAATAAGAAATATTGAATATTGACGATGCGATGATAGTTTGCTATTGAAAAAGCATTGTAAAATTTGTAAAACGCAATGTGAAAAATATACTCCTGGCTTATTTGATACCAACAAAACTATAATTATTTACATCGCAGTTCCCTCTCATTTAATTGTTTCGTTTCTTCAGGTCGTGATTTTTCCTTATTGAAACGCTTCATAAACATATTCAAAGTTTGAATAAATTACATACCACGAACAGTTAGATTGTTGAGCGAGATTAGACGTGCTGGTCCCGAGTACACATACTTGTACTCTTGTACTCGTTACCGCGAGTTTTGCTTTAAGATCCCTTTGTAGAGGGCTATTTTTTTTCTTTTTTTCCAATTCTCAGACGAATATTTTTCATTTTTATTTTTTCATTTTCGTTAATGCTCAATAAAGTATACACTATTTTTATAACTGGACTTGATTCACACGTGCCTGTGAAGTTTTCGTGCTTCTAAATAACAAATATTGAATATTGACGATGCGATGATAGTTTGCTATTGAAAAAGCATTGTAAAATTTGTAAAACGCAATGTGAAAAATATATTCCTGGCTTATTTGATACCAACAAAACTATAATTATTTACATCACAGTTCCCTCTCATTTATTTGTTTCGTTTTTTCAGGTCCGTGATTTTTCCTTCTTAAAACGCTTCATAAACATATTCAAAGTTTGAAGAAATTACATACCACGAACAGTTAGATTGTTGAGCGTATCGAAACCAAGAAAAAAATTCCATGCGAAAAATGTGAAAAACTTAAAATAACTGGTCTTTACGAGCAAAACAATCGAAAACCGCAACGGCAATTTTTTTTCATAGTTATAACCGTTTCCGTAAAATCTTAAATTTTCGAAGACAATGTTGAATTTTTTATTTATTAGATATATAAAAATTTTTGAAAGTCTGCAAAATTGGGTTTTCCACATCGTTTCCTTATTTTGCACCTTTCTCATAGCTATCTCTAAGAGGAAGTATGCTGACCAAATTTGGCTTCCTCGCAGAAGAAGTCTTGAGAAAGGTGAAAAATGAGGAAGTAATGTGCAAGACTCGACTTTGCACACATCTGGACATTTTTTCTAAACCACTTTTCTCGATGTTCTGGACCATTTTAAGTACCTGACATAGAAACCTAAAAAAAAGAATGTCTCGAAAACAAAGCTTCTTGTACAAGGGAGCAAAATCCATAAAAAGGGTTTTTTAAAACATATTTTTCTATTCTCGTTATAATTTATCAAGGCCAAGGGAGGCATATAATCTTTTCGTAATAGTAAATGAATGTGACTTTTCATAACACGCCTCCCCTTAAGATTCCCATAAAAATTCTTCCATATTTGTAATCAGCCGAAAGTTTATGAATTAAGTGTTACTAGCTAATAAATAAATCGTTCACACCTGAGCCTCCGCGGCTTATAAAACAAATAGCTAATAAATAACTAGTTTACATCCTGAAGCTTCACGGCCAAATGATAGTTATGACGTTATGGGGAAGTTCATGCAATTTAATTTCTTTTTAATCCCGCTGCGAACCCGTTACCCCGACCCTGATGCATTCTCGCTTCTCAGTCGTGTAGTCAACGAATAGCTATGCGTAGACCTGCGCAAGCCAGTTACAGTGCTGCCACATATACAGGGAAATCCCGTGGACTTTATTCCCCCCGTACAACAAAGTATTTTGATGGGAAGATGGAAGGGGCGTTCTAAGGGATTTCCGACCACTCTGAGAGTCTGGCATCACTGGCCAACTGTACACCTTCGACTGCCTGTGGACGCTACTTTCAAGGTTGACAAGCAAACGTTTTAAACCAGTTTGGCTATCCCCTCGTACTGAATCCCATACCAAATAGTGACGAAGTGAACAGCCAGTGGACCTCAATAGATCGCAGTGCAGTGCTAGTTGAGACAAACACGTTTCGATTTCTTCTTCTCGCTAGCTATTTATTTTGTTCTCATTTCAGTTGCAATTTCGTGACATCTATTAGCTGCATTACCGATTATTCTGCAATGTTTGAGAAGGTAAATAAAACCGCATTGATAAATAAGAGCCCGGAAGCAACTAGTGAAGATGAAATATACACAAACATTGATAACCTAGTTAATATTAGTAATATTTTTATCGAGAACTACTGTTTGTTTATTTACTTACATATTTATTCAATCAAGTATTGACGAAACATACACATGACAAAAGTTTGAATGGTAAACCTATTATATTATGTGTATGTGATTTTGTTATATTTTATTCGCGTTCGTCCTGTGGCTTGTGAATTGTAACAATATTGAGTGTTCGTGAGTGCGGACGAATGTTTGTTATTGTCTGTCGGGCAATTATTTGACAAATTATAATTTATTTAGTGGCCAAAGACTGCGTTTACGCGCACCCGAGTTTGGATGAGGAATTTGCTCTTCGAAGTAAGTTGCTCTACCTCCCCTCTCGTGGATACGAACTTGGAGGTGAAAGTGTACATTGTAGTCGATCGCGTCCAAAGAGTGTTATTATGTGGAGGTAACATTAATTTTCTTTTTTAAGAGGCAGTGATACATCCGTGTATTTTTCTTCGCCCAATGTTAAACCTCTGTAGGTCTGTCTCTCTCGCACCTAACCTCGCTTTTTCATTTTTCGGTGGTCCTGAATAAACGGCATGGAGTTTCGGGAACCCGAAAGCTTACCTCAATTGTACCATCCTTCCGCGTATTATATCAAAATGCAGGCCGAATCTGTGTAGTTATTTGAGAGAAAACAGGTTTTGAAATTTTGAAAGTGTTAGGGGAAAGTATCCCCAGATGGGCATTTCACGACAAGATGATACCACTTAGTGATGTGCGGTGACGGTCAGATCTGGTCAATTGACGGTCACAGCACAACTATATGGATGCACTATTGACCGTCATTTCACAGAATTGACGGTCAATCGGCCGTCACTGCACATCTCTAATACCACTATGACGGCATGAAACAACACGCGTATCATAAAAAATGCGCCATGTACTACAGCATTAAGCTGCATTATTAACGGCACGGCGTGTTGATGCCGGTACTGTGCCTGCATAGTAGAATTGTGCAGGCACAGTGCCAGCATTCGCGCCGTTGTGCACGCCGAGTCGTTAAGAGGCAATAATACTCCCCTCCACCCCGCAGAAATTTAAAAGCTGTTTTCTGTAAAAAAAAAAAAAACAACACAGATTGGGCTTGCATTTTGAAGTAATACGCGGAAGTATCGTAGAATTGGGCTAAGCTTCTGGCTCCTCAATCGATTCAGTCGTTTTTTTTGTAAGAATTGAAAAACAAGTAGTGCGAAAGAGAGCGCTATGTGCGAGAGAGACAGACCTATAGGCGTTTAACATTGAGCGAAGCAATTCTCACCGGTGTATCACTACTTCTTAACGTGGTGTGTTAGTGCTCGGTCGGTAACAAAAACTGCAAAGCGTTGTTCTTGGTCACAATTGATGTTTCAGGCAACAGGCGAGAAGTACTGACTGAGTCTTTGGACTCTGCAGTCAGTACTTCTCGACTTTTATTCGAAAAATCAACCGTGGCGAAGAATAACACCTCGGGAAGATTCAGCTATCTCACTCGTACTTATGGTGATCTGATAGAGACAGACGATATGTAGCACATCACCTTAATATCACAGCTGTAGTACATGACGCATTTTTTAACGACACAACGTGCGGCACGTTTTTCTATCTGGGTCATTGCGTTTTAACTTGGCATCGAGTCGCTACCACGACTCTTGATATCACGTCTGTGCTAACTCTCCGACGAATGTATACGTTTAGCCCCCCACTTTTGGTATCCACGATAGGGGAGGTAAAGCAACTTACTTCGATGAGCAAATTACTCATCAAAACTTGGGTGCACGTAAATGCAGTCAAAATGTGGCCACTAAAAAGAATTTTTTTTATGGGGACGTTTTTTTAAATTAAGGTGATGTGCTACATATCGTCTGTCTCTTTCAGATCGTCATAAGTGCGACTGCGATAGCTGAATCTTCCCGAAGTCGTATTCTTCACCACGGTTGATTTTTCGAATAAAAGTCGAGAAGTACTGACTACAGAGTGCAAAAACGCAGTCAGTACTTCTCGTCTTTTGACTGAAACATCAATTGTGACCAAGAACAACGCTTTACAGTTTTTGTTATCGACCGAGCAGTAGCACATCATCTTAATTATTTCTCAACTTATTCTGTCATCTGAAATAATTCATTAATCTTTTGAATAAATTCAATGTTATTGTCAGTCCCGTATTTGGTGATATCGCCGTTATTTATTTCTCGAACTCTCAGTCGATCTTACTCCTCCACTCTGCGCATTGCACCTGCCGCCAGGCCTGTGCTGATAGTTGTCGTTTGTTAAAGTGATGTGCTACTGCTCGGTCGGTAACAAAAACTGTAAAGCGTTGTTCTTGGTTACAATTGATTTTTCAGGCAAAATATGAGAAGTACTGACTGCATCTTGACACTCTGCAGACAGTATTTCTCGACTTTTATTCGAAAAATCAACCGTGGCGAAGAATAACACTTCGGGAAGAATCAGCTATTTCACTCGCACTTATGGCGATCTGAGAGAGACAGGCGACATGTAAGCACATCATCTTAACCCTACGCCTCATGACATTTTTATTTGCCTTCAGACTCATGAGTGGGGTAAATACACCCCACGCTTTTCTTGATCATACAAGCGTTCTTATGAAAATAAATAGACTTTATCATCCATTAAGGTATTCCGAGTGTAAGATGATAGTCTTCAGAATTCAATCATTTTCGGCTATATTATAGTCTTATTACGTAGAATCGTGTTTAAAAAATCTCAGGCGCGATAATCACCCATTTAATGATTATTTATGACTGCAAAAAGTGCAATATTAGCATAGAAAGATGTGGGAAAGATCCCGTCCGCGTTTCAATTGAAGATTTCATTAGTCAAACATCTCGATATCGGCAAGACAAAATATGCAATGGACTCAGCGGATTTCGGAGATAAATTATCGCGCTTAAAAACTGACCTGACCAAAGTCTTTCGCGAAAAAATATTATCTGAAGATTTGAAAAATGCCCACATAGCACATAATATTGCCTAAATATTGCAGGAATATTTCGAATATTTCATTACACAGGAATATTACCATAAGCTTCCAATCGAATATTCACAAATATTTAATTGCAATATTGTCAACTTAAAGTTCAGAAATATTGTTAAAGGTAAAACAATTGCCAATCATTTTTAAAATATTTCTGAACATTACCTGTGAAACAAACAATCCAATTTCTTCAACAATATTTCACAAAGTTTCGAATAAAAGGTTCCAGATTAGATTTTGCAAATATTACAATGAAACTTTTTTGCAACATTCCAATACGTTTCAAGTGGAAATTTCTAAACTAGTTTTAAAAAGTTGAATTTGTTGATAAAAAGAAATTCGCCTCGTTCAATTGAGTATCATTCGATTTGAAAAAACTGAAATTCAATCGGGAAGTCGTCATATAATTATGTGGAAATGGGGACAAATTCTGACAGAAATTGGAAGCCTCATTAGAATTGATTGGAAAACGCGGCACGGTATGAATTGATTTTTTTTACAAGATTGTTATGCACCAGAAATCTTCTAAAAGGTTGCTCAATCTTTATTTTTTAATTCATCAGTCTTTGTTGACAGAACACATGGGCAATAAAAGTATAACGTTTGTACAAGTAATCGATAGTCTAGTGGTTAGCGTGATAGACATTAAGTCGTTAAATAGGTTTGATAGGTAGGTAGATGTAAGTCTTTGAAGCGAGAATTTACGTTTCTTTCAACCGCATTCCCCTCTGGAACAAATTTAGTTAATGAAACTCTAATATTGTTATATATTTTTTAAGCAGGATCGCTTTTTAAAATTACTCATCGTTAATTCAACGTGGATGTACTACATAGGTGAGGTTGTGAGTTCGATTCCTGGACGGGATTTTTTTTTTTTTTTTTTTTCCAATAAATAATATTATTATCGAGGACATCCAATGGTTCTGCTTAAAAACTCGCAATCAAAAAATTATATTGAAAACGGTAGAATTTCTTACGAGTTAGCCTTGGGCGGAAAATGTAATATTAACACAATATTGCTCTGTAATATTATTGAAATATTATATTTGCAACGTTTTGAGCGGACATTGCAAGATTCCTACAATATTTTATAAATGTTTTAAACATCTTTCACAATATTTTCGCAATATTGCATTGTTGCAAAGGAATATTTCGAGAATGTTTTAGAAATATTTCGGTGCTATGTGGGTGTGTAATATCACATGAAAGTCATGGTGGTATCTGCGACGTTATAGCTGGCAACGCTGTACATCGTCAGCTGTGCTGATACCCTTTGCCGGCTATGCACCCGAAATTCAATAGTGTTTGCCGTTAATGTCGATCTCATTTTCATGTTAGTAATTCACATTAATAATCCAAATACTACAACGATTTAATTAACATGTAGTTAGTGAAAAATCCATTTGAAGTCTGAGAAACGGCGAAAACCAGAAAAAAAAGTTCACTTTTTTTTAAATTAAAAAGTATATTCCACCATTGAACCAATTTTCAAATTTCAAACAAGTTTTGAAGACGACATTCTAGACTATCGGGAAAAAATACTGTCACTATGTTTCATTTAAAAAAAATCAATTTATTCGGGTCATTGAAAATTACGAAAACGCGCGAATTGATTGACTGAAAAATTCAATGAATAATTCACAAAAAATTGTATTCAAACTATATTTTTATTAGAATTTCATACAAGACGGCTGAAAAAGTTAACAAAACGGATAATATTCAATCTGCTGAGGCAGAGTCACTGCAAAATAACAATTTATGGTCTTGACTCACGGTGCGTTGACACCTGGCGCAATATGCGTTGCTTTTATTTTTATTTATTATTTTATTTGTAAATAATACTTTTGACTATTATAATTAAATTACGTATTAATATATCAATTATATCACACCCCACACCAAATTCAAGACTGTACAGCGTAAATATCAACAAGCAACTGAAATCGCGACTGACGTGACACTATTCCTAAAGGTTCAAATTAAATTATGGTCCAGGTCTGGAGTCGATAACATCGCTGGTTACCTTAGGAGCGTAGTTCAAAGTCAGCGTGGTGTGTGATACATCCCAGTCATGAGTTGTAGGGTTAATATTACTGCTCTTTGGGTGCGAAAGCTCCTGGTGCCCTATTCTTAGGAACGATATATAAGGAAGATAAGTAATTGACAGTTTTTCACGTTGTAGCTAGGGTTTACCTGCGTTAGACTAAATTCTCATTACACATCATACGCCACCTTACCACACCAAAAGTCATGTATACCAACGTGATTTAGTTCAAACAAAAAATTGATTGAGCGTTCTTACAGTAGTTATTCCAACAATTGTTCGTTTTTTGGCAGATAATTACTTTATCTATGTGTAATTGGGCTTGGGGGGGAGGGGGGGGGGTGGAGAAATTAGCCACTATGGAATTTTGTTTTGCTTCATCATAGAGGAAGCTTTGGAGTTTTTCCGGGTTTTCATGTCAGATTACTCAAAATGGTCTAAAACATCGAGAATAGTGGTTTAGATAAAATGTCCGGATTGATTTATGTGTGTGTATAGCAGTTTTGCAAAATGTTATCCGCTGTATCTCAAGAACGGCTATAACAATGAAGCTGAAATTTGGTAAGCCGGTAGAATAACAACGCCACTTCCTGTGTAAAAATGTATGAAAAAATTAAACCATCTTATCAATCTTATGAGACCAGATCTTTCGAAATAAGTCTTTACGCTCTCCAGCTGCCGCAATTTTTTTTTTCCTAATGAACTAAATAGTTCTTAACAAATAAAATAATTAAAAAAGACGATCGGTATTAAATTTGAGATAAATCTGTAAAGATATTGTCGTTCTAGTTCAAATCAACTTCGTCCAACTCATATTGAATTTTCTACAAGGACGAACTAATATTCAGCAGTAATAGATATTGAATTTGTCAAAGATCGGTAAAGAGGTTTGAATTTGATAGAATCTTGATTTTTCGGAAATTTGCCGTTCTAAATGGAGTTAACCGCGGTACAATTTTTCCACAGGGATGAACGAATATTCATGTATGTCAGATATCAAATTTGGTAAAAAAAGCCAAAGGACTTCGGATTTAATAGCAATTTTAACTTTACGACTTCATACCACTTTTGCTTTTGATGCATCTGAGAAAAACGGACTGAAACTTGAAAAATGGCCGTAATAACGTGCGAGAATGTCAAGTCCCGAATGTGATTTTAAAAAAACAACCGAGACGTTAGAGTTTTATAGGATTTTAAATTAGTTGAACCTAAAAAAAAGGTTGCAAAGTCGAGTTTTGTACATTGTATCCTCATTTTGTACGTTTAAAACTTCCTCTATGAGGAATCAGAATTTAATTACCATACCTGTAGCGACGGCGTTTCATTTATCGAAATATTTGTGCATATAAACAAACATTTGCTACTATCACAAAAACAAGGATGCAAAGTAGAACTTTGCACATTGCTTCCTCATTATTTTTCGCGTTTTACAAAGCTACCTTTAT
>OZ019974.1:20762786-20810286 GCA_963970395.1 Ephialtes manifestator | reverse complement strand
TTCATAGGCGCGGCGACCGTGGTAAGTTTTTTTTCATATCGCGTATAACAATTTTTATTAATTAATGAGATTAATGAGATTATGTGTCTGTTTAATTCCAAAAAAACAACAGGTGTATGCATTGACTGCTATAATAGGATCCTCACTTCGGTACGGTTTTTATTTAAACTGTCGCAACGGTCCGAGCAATCCGTCTGAATATGAGGGGTTGTATGTTATCTTACTTACAGTATTGATAATCTCCATGATTTTTACTGGAATTACGGGTGCGCTCATGATTTATGGTGCCAGAAAGGTAAATATCATTCGCTCAAATAAAATATCCGTTAAAAATGCATCGACAATGTAAAAAAACGCTTCTTAAAATTCTAGAAGGCACCTGGATACATATTCCTCTGGCTTGCTCGTTCAACCACAGAGATCGTTATTATGTGTACTGCCTTTATCACCTTCCTTATATGGGGTCTTTTGGGTCTAAGCATAGCAATTTATTTAGGGTACCTGGTTTCGTTGGCTTTGGCAATTGGTAAGTTTTTGCTTTTATTTTATTAAGAGGAGGCGATATTCTGTCTAACCTCATTTCTGGGTAACAATTATGTAAAATATTTTTGATGTTAAAATTCAAAATTCAAAGAATTAACATAAACGGTTGTTGTAAAAATTAATTTAAAAAAATCGATGTATGGATAGTAAAAAATCGTTATTTTAGAGCTCTCATGAAGTTTATTAATTTAATTTTGTTTTATTCAGGTCTGTACACGTACATAGTGCTCGTCGTGTATAATTTCTACAAACAGCTCACCGTTGAGAAATACAGCAATGTGGGCTTCAGCAATGAAGAGAAGCTTCCGATAGGACCGTTGAATGATTATCACCCCGTCGCATAAGCTTGCAGTACGCCATCCGTCTGAATTTTTGTTCCGATGGGATACCTTAAATAATAGTAGTAAATGATATTTTATTGATAATACTGTGACGTCGCGAATGTTTTATTTAATTCAATTTAAATGACGAGCAGCAGACTCTGCTACGGAAGGCGGTTTTAGGAGGGAAAGACTCGGTTGATACTGAATTGATACTGGTAGAAAACGTTTATTATTCTAATACAAAAAGAACAGAGTAACGTTCTTACACAGATTCGGAGACTTAATGACTAACGAAATAACGCGGGAGGTGTTTATAAAGCATCAATCGTGGGAAATTGGTGATGGTGGGGAGGAATTTTGGGAAAGAGTCTGGAAACTTCTAATGAGCATTACAAAACACGGGTAACTAAACTCCTGGAGATGCCGTTAGCGGCTAGGTAGATTTCAACGAGATATCTGTGGGAAAGAGTCAATAAAAAGGCTTTTTAGGGAAAGAATTTGGGAGAACACATACAACGCGGGAGATAGGATTGGAATGCGGGATCGTTGCGTAAAACCTAGGTGTAGCGCAGAGGGCAATTAACTGAGAAAAATCTAGGATAAACAGAGTCTCGTTACAATACACATCACAAAAATTTTAAATATATTTAGTCTTATCGGACAAGCTTTAAAGCGTATTGCCAATGGGTCATCGACCGAGTCCTTCAGCTCTACTAAATAAATACTCATTTATAGTCTCTGTCGACCATAAACGATTTTTAAAAAAATATTTCATCAGCTACGCGTTTTATTTATTTTTGAGATATATCAGCACATTTATGAGGTCAACTTACTTTTTATAACAGCTATTAAGACATTTTATTTGGATAGAAAATTCGGACTATTATTGAACTGAAATATTCATTAGTGTCAATTTTGCTTTAAGTCCCTTATTTTTATAAACATTTTTTTTCATGCTACCTGTTTCGATTAATAGACTTACCGTTAATGTACCTATGAAATGTTTTTGTACATCGAAATTACATTTGTAACAAATAGTTGACGATGTGTTTACATACCACGTAAAAACCGTCCATCAATTGGAAAATGCAATGTGAACAATATATATTTCGATATCTAGATAATAAAAGAACGATGATTCTCACAATCGTATCGCTTTTTTTTAAATCCCAAGTCCCTTTACCAATTATTAATCGATTTCATTTATACAACAATCGATTTATAATATAGATAACTTTCTGAATTTGGCTCGAGTCGGTAAATTGGTTCCGATGTAATGGAATTTGGAATTTAAAAAAGGAATGGCGTTATGGCATTAACTTCTTCAAAATCTAATCAGTGATATCAAGCACAAATTTAGTATGTGAACCAAATAATATTCAACCATGATAAATATGTAATTTAGTGGCAAACGATATAAAAATGTCGATTTTATGGAATTTCGGATTATTTATAAAATTAACTTTATCGCATTTTAACAAAACTTGAGGTATCAAGCCCAAATTTAGTATGTAAACATAATAGTATTCAGTCGTGATACATATGTACTTTAGGGACAAACAGTTGAAATATTTATTTCTCCTAATATTCAAGTAACAGAATATTTATATGGAAAAGTTATGGTTACAAACAATAAAGCTGCAAAGTAGAACTTTGTAAATTGCTTCCTCATTATTTTTCGCTGTTTACAAAGCTTTCTCTATGAGGACTAAACTCGGCGATTAACACACTTCCTCGTAGAGGTAGCTTAGTAAAAAAGTATGCAAAGTAGAACCTTGCACATTGCTTCCTCATTCTTTTTCGATTTTTACAAAGCCGCCTCTATGAGGAAGTTTCTTTATTTTATTTTTAGGTTCCTCATAGAGGCAAGCTTTGTGAAAGATGAAAGATATTGACGAAGTTGATAATTTCTGACGTTTTACAAAATCTAGAGCGACGCCAATCAATTTTTTAAAAAGTCAAAATCACGTAAAATCCGAACCGCTTTACCGATCATCACCAAATTTGGGACGTAGCAAGGGTGTATGTTATTTTTCCTGTCTAGAAAATTTCAGTCGATTAGTTTAAATTTTACCTGAATTAGAGCAAAACGAAAATTTTTCGAAAAATTCGAAGTCTCATAAAAACGGAACCGCTTTATCAATTTGGCCCAAATCCAATACCCAAGGTCTTATCACTTTGTTCAATTTTTATACGAAGTTTCAATCCGATCGCTAAAAATTCGTTCAAGCTAGAGCATTTACGTACTTTATTCAAAATTACAAAATTCTTATAAAAATGAAATACGTTAAGCGATTTTTGTAAAATTTATACCAATTGAAGATTAGGCAGTACTGTACATGGTGTTCAAATTTTAGCTGAGTCGGTCGAATACTTTATAAGTTACAGTTATATGAATTTTTGGCCTTTCATCACACACACACACATACATGCATACATCCGGACAATTTTTCTAAACCACTTTTCTCGACGTTTCAGACCATTTTAAACGTTTTGACATGAAAATCTCGAGAAATTTTTTTTCATTCAAACAAAGCTTCCTCTATGAGGAAGCAAAACGAAAAACAATGAGGAATTTGCAAGATTCTATTTTGCAGCTTTATTTTATTATTGATTTCCTTTCAATTTTCCATAAAGTTGATTAATACATGCTTATCAACAAACTTTATAACACTGCTATCGCCGAGTAGTGATTTTGTGCAGTTAGATTGTCAACGAAATCCCGTCCTGTTTTTTTTTCATCCCGCGCTTCAAGGTTCGAAGAGTTTCCACAATTACCCACCAGTCCAGCATCACTAGCCGGTCGCGTAGTATCGATCCCCAGTACACCCCAGTAGACTTCAGTGTAGTGCTAGATGCTATAAAGAACTGGTCGTTTTGATCTCTGCATTTGACTTTTGTTGTATCTTCTTTTTTTAAATTGGCGCCATTCGCTCGGCTATCACGCATTTTCCAATTATTCTGCAAGGTAAATAAAGCCTTACTTATACGTTAAAGCCCCGAGAGACTTAATGTCCCTGCTAAAAAGGTTTAATAGTTAATGATAGCACACAAAGGATTTCAGATCAAAAGTCACGACCCCTAGCAAACCCTGTCACCGCGCAAACCACCATAGAATCACGGTCGTTTCCACTATAGCAGTTTTGTGCAAAAAGTTCACTTAGAATTTTCACAAAACCACCACGTAAACGACCACTCTGAGATTTAAACGAATCTCGGAGTGGTGGTTTCGACAAAATTT
Source organism: Ephialtes manifestator (assembly GCA_963970395.1). Taxonomy (NCBI): domain Eukaryota; kingdom Metazoa; phylum Arthropoda; class Insecta; order Hymenoptera; family Ichneumonidae; genus Ephialtes; species Ephialtes manifestator. Next base: position 20,806,179 of record OZ019974.1, on the reverse strand, counting down.
TGACAAAACCACTACGTAAACCATCACTCCGAGATTTAAACGAATCTCGGAGTGGTGGTTTCGACAACATTTTGACAAAACCACTACGTAAACCATCACTCCGAGATTTAAACGAATCTCGGAGTGGTGGTTTCCACAAAATTCTAAGTGAACTTTTTGTACGAAACCACCATGGTGATTTCGGCGGTGGTTTGTTCGGTGACCGGACTGCTAGAGCTGCCGTGACTTTGCTTCTGAATTCCTTTTTTTAAATTATATATATTCTATCGATCTTTTTTTGCAGGCGTAGGTAAAATATAGGTTGAAAATAATTCCAAAATAAATTGCCGCTGACAATCCAGGCGAATGTAGATCAGTGACCAATTTATATGTTGTTTTACATGCAGTGTTTTTAGAATTCTGTATCAGGTATTAAAATCTTGTCAAAAAGTTCGACCATTTGTAGTATTAACATGTGATGTAAAAACGATGTTGGTGCGATAATTTACTTCGTCCGCGACATTTCTACGCACATGGAAATAGAAACATGCACAATATATTCGACATTTAGAACTTTTTGCCGCCATATATTAAGCATATATGTTATATATGGATCATTCCATATCAATTCGACTAGGAACAGGCAAAATAAAAATATAATGTCTCGAATGGTCACGAAAATATCGGTATATGTAGTAGTTCACTACGAAATAACGCGTGTCAAGCCATTTATCAAAAAAACCATTTGTGGCCCTTATTGCGAATATCTTTGAAAATTACGATTCTTGCAAATACCTCAGAACTATTTTAAAATACATAAAGCTCCAATGTATCGCAATAAAGCTAATACTCTGCGCTATGGGTAAGTTGAGCGATAAAAAATTTACGAAGCGTTTTTCAATTTTTATTTTTATTTTTAAATATTCTTTTTTTTTGAACACCCCTTATTTAATTTGTCTAATAATTTTATACTGTGTACTAGACTGTTTTCTGATGTTACAGAAAAAAAATGCGAGGGGCATTTTTTCATTGAAACCAGAAAAAAAATGTTATGCTGCAAGATTTTTCAATATTCTTCCAATATAATTTTTCAATTATGCTGAAACATGTTAAAAATTCTCACAGGATAATATAATTCTTTCCGGCATTATTGAGGATTTTTTTTTCTCAACGACAAAACTTTCAGTACAAAAATATGTCAGAATATACATAGCATATGAATGGTATGTATTCTAACAATAGCCTATTAATGGAAAAAGAATTGTTTTTTTTTTACTAAGAGTTCTGTCATTACGAAAATATAATATAAAAAATAACGAGCACCAATCGTATTTCTTTTATTTAGCTAAGCTAAAACTATCTTTTTACTTTGCTTTTTTGGCACTTTGATCGTAGTAACCTTAGTAATTATTGTCAGTATTAATTACAAAAAAGTTTCAACAAAATGATGTTGAATCATTTCAATGCGTTATTATTACATGCCTTTTCTCATAAGGCAAAATAATTTTTTTTACCGTTATAAAAAAAATACCGTTTATAGCATTACGTGATAATATTGTGCATTTAAAAAAATTATGGAACAAATTGAAGGAGGGGTGTTCGCAAAAAAATACACTCGGCCCTTAAAACTGAATAACTTTTTTAAATCCCATGTGGAATTATTTTTTCTGTTTTGGCCCAATCGAAGGGAGTAAAGGTTGAAGGGTGGTGAAATTGATATGGAATCACCCATATACATTTTTCTGCTGGGCGAGTATATGAGTCGATCCAATAAGACAAAGAAGTAGTAGTAGTATTCTTTATTTCAGGTATACCCGTTAGGGTTTTTACACATTTTCCCTCCCATACATTTGTCCCCTTCTTATCTCTAAATTATTTCCATATCACATTTTACAGCTGTTCTACATCCTCTTTCTGCTTAATCATTCGCTCATATTGCCTCACATATTTACATAACTCACACACCGGTAACTTTTTTAATTATTCATATATTTTCTTTTTAGCTTCACCTCCCTTGTCGCCTACCCACTTCTCCAAACCTCTTTGCCTCTTTACCTCTTTGCTCATTTCAGCTTTGATTTTTCCGCATTCACAGATGTGTTCCAGATTTTCTATTTCTAGATTACAGAAACGACACTTATTATCCATATACCCCTTGTTCCATCCCATCCTTCCCCACATTCCCGCATCTCATCCTAGCCCATACTTCTTTATTGTCTCCATTTATAGATTTATCTTCTCAATAATTTGCCATCTCAATCCCTATCTTCCTACTCTGGTAGTCCTTACAATATGTCGATTTGTCAATTTTACACCAGTCATACTGTATTTCCTGTTCTATTTTTATTTGTGTAGCCCTTTCTATTTTTCCCTCCATTTCACTCACATTTTCGTTTCTTATTACCTGCCACAATTCCCCTTCCCCTACCTCTTGTAATGCCTTGTTAATCTCTATTCCCCATTTCGATGGGTTCCCGTTTATTATCCCTCTCACTTCTTTCTTTAAGCATTTTTTCGGCCATCTTTCGTCACCCATTTTCATGATTTCCTCTAAATATTTCGCAGCCTGTTTCCATATCGCAATATCAATTCCTCTACACCCTGCTTCCATCCGCCAAATGTAACCTGGTGTGTTCCAGCTGATACCCATCGCCATCTTCACGTATTTCGCTTGTAGTCTCTCCATGTGTTCTCTTCTTTTCCACCCCCAAATCTCTGCTCCATATAACATTCCACTTTTCACTATCGCTTCCATCAGGTGTAGTCTTCTTTTCAGGCTATTCATCTTTGCTCTTTTAAAGATTCCCCGCGTTGCATTAATGTCTTTGTTAATTTTCCCTGTCAGTATTTTGATACGTTTTTCGAAGCTGTTTCCCGTGGAAAACCGCACACCCAAGTACTTATATTCGGTTACAATTTCCAGTCCGTTCTTGTTATACTTCCACTTTTGACTTTCCTGTCTTCGACATCCTTTTTGGAATATTAGAACTTTTCTTTTGTTTATGTTCACTGTTAACTTATTTTTCTCCAGATACTTCTTTAACGATGCCAGCATGCTTCTTAGGCCATCCTCGTCGTCTGCTACCAGCACGATATCATCTGCGAATTTCAGTGTAAATATTTTCTCATCCCCTATGACCGTTCCCCCCTCGTTTTTCTTGTTCCATATTTCATCCATACCCTCTATGAACAAACTAAATAGCGCTGGACTCATGGAGCATCCCTGCCTCAGACCTTGAGTCGTCGTAAACCGTTCCGTCACTCCTTCTCCAGTGATGACTTCGTTAACTGTTTCCATATATATTTTCTGGATTATTGTGTATAGTCTCCCTTTAATTGCAATTTTTCGAATTTTCCTCATTAATAAGCTTCGGTCTACGATGTCAAAAGCTGCCTTAAAATCGACGAATAATGCTGTATAAAGCTTTCCTACCTTTTTCTTAAGATTGTTATTGATTAACGCGTTCAGTATGAACACATGGTCTTTCGTACCTTGTCCGCTCCGAAACCCTGCTTGGTTTTCCTTCACCACTCCTCTGCCTTTCAACCAGTATCTCAGTCTTTTCGTGACTACTTTTGTGAACAATTTATATCCCGTATTTAGTAGTGTTATTCCTCTAAAACTCGCTGCACAATTTGTGTCACCCGATTTATAGGTCGGAAAAATCCTTCCAAGTTCCCACCCTTCTCCAATATCCCCTGTTTTCCAAAATTCATTCAGTATCTCCCTCAGTTCACCCAGACCTTCTTTTGGCATATTCTTCAAAAACTCAACCGTTATCCCGTCCTCACCCGCTGCTTTCCCATTCTCCATTTCCTTCAGGGCCTTTGGCATTTCACTCAGTCCAATTTCTCTGTTAACCCGTGCCAGCCATATTTTATCTTTCTCGCTGTCTACTCCATCCTCTTCTCCTCATTCGATTCCATTTTGCTCCTCTTCCAGTCCTCCTAAAAGCCCTTTAAAATAAACCACCTATTCTTCTTTATTCACTTGTCCTCCTAAGTTTTCCCTCTTTGGCTTAAATGGTTTTATAGCTTTCCACATCTCTCCTACGTTTGTACTCTTCTCCACCGCCTTCCACTTCTCATCCTAGAACTCCCGCTGTTTATTTTTCTGTATATTTTTTAGTTTTTTCTTTTCTTCTGACAGTTTTCTCCTCTCTTCTTTTTCTTCCTCCTTTCCTTTCTTATTTTTATTCTCTAGGTACTCTTTTAACTGTTTCCATACTATTTTCCTCCGTTCTCTTGCTTCTTCGCATATTCCTTTCTTCTTCTGGCCTCCTATCTTTCGTGTCATGCCTATTTCTTCTGCTGTTGCTTTAATAATTTTCTTTAATCTTTCCCATCTGTTCCTACCCCCTTCTACCAATTGCGTTGTTGCTCAGTACTCTCTAAATTTATTCATGAATTCTGTCGCAAGGTCTTCTTTCCACATTAGCACTTTTCCCCGGCTCCTTTCGACCACTTCCTTCTGTCTATTCCTTCTTTCTTTTCTTTGCTCACCTTTCGCTCTTCCTATATTAACAGATATTGGCAGATGACGTGACTCTATTCTTATTTGTACCTTTATTTCTTTCACGATTACGTAGTCTATTACAAAGCCATCTTCTCGCCCTTCCTCTATAAACGTGCACTGTCCTTCTCAGTCTCCTTCGCATCTTCCGTTCAGGACCAGCAGTTCCTTGTCATCACAGAATTCCGATAAGACAAAGAATTTGATTGAAATAATTGTATTGAACCACGGATTATTTTTTAGAGTTTTCTCAAATTTTCAATTTGTGTCGATGAAAATATTCGTTTAAAGCAAATTGTAAATACATTGGAAAAAAATGTCATTGATTCAAAAAATCCATCGTTTGCGGGCTGCCAAAAACAAGCGTTATCAACTTAATTTGAATTCTAATTCCTCTAATACCATACGAGGTCGAAACAATAACTCTAAAATAACCAAAATAATATTTTATTATTTCAATGTTAAATGGGATTGAACGAATAAGAACTAGAGTTAATTCAAAAATACTTCTTTTGGCAGCCCGCAAACGATGGATTTGTTGAATCAATGACATTTTTTTTTCAATGTAGTTCAAATCCGTTTAAAAAAATCCGAAAAAAATCAATGCTTTCGAGAGTCAGAAAAATCGTATAAAAATTGCGGGCTCAATCCGATAGGCCAAGGGTAAGACCGCCCTGGTAAAAATAAATTATAGAGACTGATGTGGATCGATAGAATTTGAATGTATGTGAATTTGTAGTTTTCTGTCATTTAGACCATAATTTAATGCCGATTGACGCATTTCTCTTTTCGTCGTTTTACATCTATAGGAAGTCTATCATAATGAATCTTGAATGTGATAAATATTTCAATCCAAAGATTTATAAATGAAACTTTTTTTAATGACAAATGTAATATTATTAATATTACTCTCACGGTCGTATATTTTTATTATTAAATTTAATACAAAAATTATATTATTTATAATAATATTATAGGATATAGCATTTCGATCGTAAATGTATGTTAGTACTTCATAAATTCGTGAATCAAAATCCGTATTCGGAACGATAGGATTTTTTAAATTCGTTTTCGATCATTTATTTTTATCAGGGATGGAATGTCCCATATACAATATACACTGTTACTATTAAACCTATCTACTCATTCTTTGTCAGCTACATTAATAAATCCTAAATAGAATTTTTTGTATTTTCATTGGCAATTTATAGCTTCAGGCGGCAATGTTTCTACATTGTCAGTTCTTGCAGTGACAAACGCTGATAAAGTGAACAGATATACGGTTTTCTTTGAAGCTATTAGAATGAAGGCCTCTCGAGTACTTTTAGTTTATTATGAACATAAAATTGTTCCGAGAAGCCAGGCCACGCAAGCTTGTAATTCGTAAACGTTTATCTGCATGATAAAGCGATGCTGAGAACTGTTGATCGTTATAATTAACGAAGAGTCTATTCGTCCCGTAGGGTGTCCTGTGTCGTAGCACTCACTTACGATATAGAGAGCGACATGATCGTCGATTACAGGGGTTCCTAAAGAATCTAAAGTACACACTAGGGCTGTACGGTTTGGCCGGCTAAGCCGGCTTGACTGGCTAAGACGGCTAATGATACAATTTAGCCGGTTAAGCCGGCTTAAGAGGAGGGAGTCAGGTAAAAAAAATTGATTTTGGAAATTCAATATCATCCAAATCCTATTGCATATGAAAATGCCCAACGCACTATATTGTTGGTATTCGACGAAAGGATTTTTTACTGTCATCTGACTTGCATATGCTTTTAAATATTATCTTAAGCAAAGTTCTTAGGTTTTCCATTCTGCGCATGATTCAGATCAAACTACTAAGCAGATTGAAATGGTTGACGTCTCATTTTCTTCTTCATGAAAAGATACGCCGGCTAAATGTAGCAAATGTTAATAAAAGGTTATATTTTTTAAGTGACATAATTATTAATAAATAAATTTTATGCTATTCTCTAAATCAGTGATTAACTTTGCTTTCAGAATGAAAAAAAATAGTTTGCTCCATTTAGCCGGTGTATCTTTTCATGAAGAAGAAAATGAGATGTCAACCATTCCAATCTGCCTAGTAGTTTGATCTGAATCATGCGCAGAATGGAAAACTTAAGAACTTTGCTTAAGATAATATTGAAAAGCATATGCTAGTCAGACGACAATCAAAAATCCTTTCATCGAGTACCAACAATATAGTGCGTTGGACATTTTTATATGCAATCGGATTTGGATTATATTGAATGTCCAAAATCAATTTTTTTAACCTGACACCCTCCCCTGAACCGGCTAAGCCGGCTAAAAATTAGCCGCGACTAAGCCGGCCAAAAATTAGCCGCGACTAAGCCGGTCAAAAATTAGCCGCGGCTAAGCCGGACAAATATTAGCCGCGGCTAAGCCGACCAAAAATTAGCCGCGGCTAAGCCGGACAAATATTAGCCGCGGCTAAGCCGGCCAAAAATAAAATTTTAAATATAAATATAAAAATAAATAATACAAAATATATAAAGATATTTTTTAAATAACAAATAAATATAAAAATAAAAGATTTTAAAAAACTTACTAGAGTACTACGCCCAGTAAACACGGTAATGTTACAACAATATAACAGCAATGTAACCGAAAGTTACAAGTAACATTACTTGGAACTTGAATGTAACTTACAGGTAATTTGCATGTAACTTGCATGTAACTTGCATGTAATCTACATGTAACTTTCATGTAACTGTTATGTAACTCACATGTAACTCACATGTAACTTACATGTAACTCACATGTAACTTACATGTAACTTACATGTAACTTACATGTAAGTTACATGTAAGTTTCAGTAAATTTGTTGAAATTTTACCTCAATTAAAGCAAAACGAGAGTTTGTTCGAAAATTTCAAATTCTCAAAAAAACCGAACCGCTTTACCGATTTGACCCAAGTTCAATATCAAAGGTCACACTTCACGCATCACTTTGTTCAATTTTAATACGAAGTTTCAGCCCGGTAGCTAAAAATTCGTTCGAGCTAGAGCGTTTACGTGCTTTTTTCAAAATTGTAGTTTTTAATATAAGTTACATGCACGTTACATGTAAGTTACATGGAAGTTACATGCACGTTACATGTAAGTTACATGCAAATTACCTGTAAGTTACATTCAAGTTACAAGTAATGTTACTTGTAACTTTCGGTTACATTGCTGTTATTTTGTTGTAACATTACCGTGTTTACTGGGCGTAATACTCTCGTAAGATTTTAAAAATCTTTTACTTTTATATTTATTTGTTATTTTTAAAATATTTTTATATATTTTATATTATTTATATTTTAAATTTTATTTCTGGCCGGCTTAGCCGCGGCTAATGTTTGGCCGGCTTAGCCGCGGCTAATTTATGGCCGGCTTAGCCGCAGCTAATTTTTAGCCGGCTTAACCGGCTAAATTAATGTATCATTAGCCGGCTTAGCCAGTCAAGTCGGCTTAGCCGGCCAAACCGTACTGCCCTAGTACACACACACACACACACACACACACACACACACACACACACACACACACACACACACACACACACACACACACACACACACGCACGCACGCACGCACGCACGCACGCACGCACGCACGCACGCACGCACGCACGCACGCACGCACGCACGCACGCACGCACGCACGCACGCACGCACGCACGCACGCACGCACGCACGCACGCACGCACGCACGCACGCACGCACGCACGCACGCACGCACGCACGCACGCACGCACGCACGCACGCACGCACGCACGCACGCACGCACGCACGCACGCACGCACGCACGCACGCACGCACGCACGCACGCACGCACGCACGCACGCACGCACGCACGCACGCACGCACGCACGCACGCACGCACGCACGCACGCACGCACACACACACACACACACACACACACACACACACACACACACACACGCACGCGCGCGCGCACACACACACACACACATACAAGAACCTAAAGAACCTAACGAAAACCTAAAGAACCTACCGGAAATCTAATGAACCTAAAGAAAATCTAAAGACCCAAAAGAAAGAGAATAAAGGAAAACCAAACAGAACCTGTTAGGTTCTTCAGGTTTTCATTAAGCTCTTTAGGTTCTTTAGGTGTGTGTGTGTGTGTGGCTATCTTTAGGTTATCGTTAGGTTCTTTAGGTTCTTTAGGCAACCCTGTAATCGACGATCAGTCGCTCTCCTCTACATCGTAAGTAAGTGCTATGATACACGACGCACGACGCACGACTCACGACTCACGACTCACGACTCACGACTCACGACTCACCACTCACGAAGCACTACGGGGTGAATGGACACTTCATATAATTAATAGTACTTTGCGTTACAAGGGCGAGAAAGCGATCATTATACGCAGGTTGGGGAGTCGATCGCACGAGTCCCACGACTGCGATCAACTTCACAACCGTCGTATGATGATCGCTCTCTCACTCTGTATCACATAATACTTTATTTCACTCAGTGCGTAGAACGCGGTTGTACGCACGCTTCGCGTGCGTCAAACATCGTTTATACACCTCGTGAAATAAAATTTTGTACGATACTCATGCGAAAAACGTTTTCTTAACTCGTGTGATTGCAACACTCGCCTTCGGCTCGTGCTGCAAATTCACACTCGTCAGAAAAAGTTTTTTCGCACTCGTATCCTAATGTACTATTTTGTAACAAATGCATGAGAAGTGCTACCGAGGTAATGTCGCGCGCGTGCGAGAAGTGCGTGCGAGAAGTAAAATAGCATCGATGGCCGTAAAGCGCCACTTACACTACGAGCGGCAGGCACGAGAAGTAGCACTTCTCATGCATGCGTTACAAAATAGTACATTACGATAAGAGTGCGAAAAAACTTTTTCCGACGAGTGTGAATTTGCAGCACGAGCCGAAGGGGAGTATGGCAATCACACGAGTTAAGAAAACGTTTTTCGCATGAGTATCGTACAAAATTTTATTTCACGAGGTGTGTAAACGACGTTTGTAAAACCGCGTTCTATGCACTGAGTGAAATAATAGTATATTGTGCAACAAGGGCCGAAAGTTGACGATTGCGACGAGTGTGAGGTTGCCGCCTGAGCGAAGCGAGGGCTGCAATCACACGAATCGCAAACGCCAATTTTGGCCCGTGTTGCACACCATACTTTTTGTAACAAGTGCATGAATAGTGGTGCTTTGAATGGTAGTTTTGCGGGATGAACAGTGAAAAGTGAGGTTACCAACTTTCCACCCTAGGGTTGAAAGTGAAACAGCAGGGTCGAAAGTGAAGGAATCGCGAGCTGCGCATGCGCCAAAGCATGCACGTGTTACAAAAAGATACTTTATGCACACATTTCAACCAAAAGTTTGATGACATTTGAAATATATCCAAGTTACTGAATTCATTATAAATATCAATTATACCTCCTCGAAGAAAAAAATCCGAAAAACTGCACATACTATTGTTTATTTATTAATTACGTCGCTAATAATAATTCAGTTATGATTTTTTTTTCAGGATGATGCTTAAGACTTTTTGCGGTTGCTTCTCATTACGAGTCGGAGCTCTAATCATCGGAACCTTGACCGTCGTAAGTTTTAACTTTCTTCCGCAACAAGTGTTTATTAATTAATTATTTAATTACCGGTTAATCATTAATTCATTCTACTGAGATTAATAATTAATTACATAACACGTAGTTTTTTTAGCATTTATTTTCTTGTTTTACTTTTTAAAACCTTGATTTTTGGACGCAAAAAAAGATCGGTTTTTTTCCAACCGTGATAATAACTTTTTATTTTATTATATAAAGGATTTTACTTTATCATAAAAATATTGAATCATTTTTTAAAATGTAATTCTGCTGAAAACAAATTAATTTCTTCAGCTTTTTATTCTCATATGGAACAATCACTTTTTCGGTGTTAAAAATTACCAAGTTCCCGCTCATGGATCGAACACTTTTTTGATATTGAACATTTCTATTACATAACATAATCAATAAAATTGCTCATTTAGTCGTGAAATTTGAATAAAAAATCAACAGGTATGGGCAGCACTTGTTAAGATAGCGGTGAGTTTTCAAATCGACCAGATCGAGATCAATTCTTACGTTCCTGAAGAATTTCGAACTGTATTCAAAATTATCGAGATCGGTGTGACAACCTATGCTATGTTTCTCGGGGCTACGGGTGCGCTAATGGTTCACGGTGCTCGAACGGTGAATATCCATTGATAAACCAATATATCCTACTCAAATGCTCCGACAGAAGATAAACGTTGAACATTATAATTGCAGAGCGATCCTGGTTTCGTATTCCCATGGATCGCGCGTGTCACCGCAGACCTCCTGGTTATGCCTGCAATCATTGTCGCCTTTATTACTGTCTTTCCTACGAGAATACCTATAGAAGCTTTTTTCATCATCTTGGCAATTATAATTGTGGTCGTGGGTAAGTTTTTGCACCCTTTAATTTATAAAAATTAAACGCGATTCCAACAAACCTCTTATTAGTGAAATGAAAGCGAAAACTACAATTCTTCGTTACCGACGATTTTTTTTTAAAGGAAAAAACGTCGTGGTCTCAACCGATGTAATTCATCTAACCGATTTTATCAATCTATCCCATTTTACCAACCTAACCGATTTTATCAATTTAACCGATTTTACCGCGGTAACCGATCTAACAGATTGTAACCCATCGGTGAAACCTTTTTTACATCATTTGTGAAGGGAAAAAATCGGGGATTCCATAAATTGACATTACCCCAGACAACACGAAGATGGAAACTTTTAGTGTAGCGGTCATATAGAAGCATATAACTAGGTCCCAAATGGGTGTACTTCATAAATGTTTCATTGTAGCGTACGAAATGCTCCCTATTAGGATGCATGAAAATGATAATCAAGAAATATGTACTATTTGCGGCCTTCTTGTTATCTAGGTATAGAAGTCTGCAGTGCTATCCTTATTGTAGACGAACAAACCTAAGGTTTCCATTAAGTGACCTAGGACTAGCGCACTATTAGCTGTCAATAACTAGTGTTGCATGTGTGCGTAAGTTCCATTATGCAATATATCCGTGAACTACTAAAAGTCGTCTACAACTAGGTTACTTGTAGATCGCTACGTAGAGCAGCAAAATTTTCGTTGCGCAGATGAGGTTCCAATAAGAACTCATTTTAGTACTAGAAAATCAAACCCACTGCTAGTATACTAATGATTTCTAGTATTTGTCGACATGTATATTCCTACATGTAATGACGCTAGCTATTGGTATCATTTAGATATATATTTTTACTCTAGAATATGTTTATCATATTCTCAAGATTTCATCCGAACTGGCAGCGACTAGTCTGCGCCAGTTTAAAAACCTCTGAACATCGAGTTTCATGCAAATCAACTCATTTTTTGCATTTTGATCCGCCGCACAGAATCCCCCATTTGGTTTTTTATGTTTTTAAATCAATTTCGTAACCAGCGACCTCGAAAAACCCCAATTAATAAATTTTATCTAAATCATGTCTGTTTTTGCTTTTTCGCCCGGCATAATTAAATCCGCCATTTTGATTTTACGAGTTTTGAGTTCAAGTCACTTGTGTGCCAGACAGATGTCTTATAAGGTTGGCCATTTTCAATTCGAAGTTTTTGGCAGAATCACCTTAGAATATTGGTTCATATATCACCCTCTCACATCACGCCCTTATACTGTTATCGTAAAATGAACTATTATGGAATTACAGTATGAGATATCCACATAGTCAGTTTGGTCTAGTGGTTAGCGTACTCGGTTAGGTAGTTAGGTAAATAGGTAGGTCCCGTAGGTCTTGAGTTCAAATCCCGCGTGCATCACTTCTCGAATGGTGTTAGGAAAAGTCGTCACCGAAGACGATTCGTTTTTTTTTTTTTTGCAATATTAATAGAATATTATTGTTAATATTACTATATAATGCCCTGAAATTAATAATTAATTGTAATATTATTTATAATGAAGTGAAAGTTAACTTAAGTTCACATAATGCGATATAAATGTATACCACATAATGCTCCCTACATGCTGCCTAGCACTAGGTCGCTTGTAGGTGATTGAGACTTGACAGTTTAGAGTACTCTAATATTGGGCTCTACTATTGTTCTAATACTAGCATGCAACAACGAATGCTTTTTTGGACATCGTAAGCTTATAAATGGACGGTCAGGAGTAGAGCGATAGTTTTCTACAAATGGGCCATTTCGTGTTGTCTGGGTACTTATAGTTTATGTATCTGCAAATTGAGTTGAAAAATTGAAAGACGAAAACCTTAACTCATTTAAATATTTATGTAAACAAATATTAATATTATTAGTTGTATTCTATAAAGTACCAATTTTATATTAACAACCAATCTTAAATAATTTGCAATTTTTTTTATTAACCAGTTCTGCACGTGTACATCTGGCTCGCTATCTATAGCTTCTACAAACAGATAACCGTTGAGAAATACGGGTGTGCGGGCTTTTGCAGCGAAAACAAGGTTCCAAGCGAACCGTTAAAGGACTACCAGCACGTTTAAGCGCACGACAACGACGGGAGGCAGAGACATCATCTTCCATTATTTTTTATACCGTTGCTACATATCAGCACATCCATGAGATCGAGTTATTTTTTATACGAATTAATAAGGCATTTAATTTGGCTGCGACATGTGAATCTACTGATAAATATAGATAGTCGCTAATTGAATATCTCTGAATGGTCATTTTTGTTGTATCGATATAAGTACAAATGTTATTAAGGAGGGTGGATACCGTCTTTCTGGCGGGGAGGTGAGCGGTTTGCCGGGGAGGTAGTGTGCGAGAGAGAAGTCCGTGACACGCGTTCACTGGAGTACATTGTTGTACTATTCCAGCAGTTTTGTTTTTACGTTTTCTCGGCAACCAAGCAGACGAATCATTTCGGTCTTCGTAAAATTTCTTTTCGAAAATACAAGGAATGATTTGGTTCTATTATCAATAATTGTTTATCATTTTTATTATACTTTCGAGCATAACGTTGAAGGTGCGCATAGTTTTCGCTATGTTGCCCATGCATAAGAGTGTAATTTCAGTAATTAATTTCTCGATAACCATCTAGACGATTAACATGAAATTTGGCATGGAGATGTAATTTTTATCTACGAATATCCTCCAAAAATTTGAGAGCATGTTTATCATTTTGAGTTGGGTATCCACCCTCCTTAAGAGTTCGTAAACCCAATCTTAAATATAGCTGTACCTGAGATCTACAACTTGTATATAGTCATCGTATATAGTCATTTTTGTTGTATCGACACAAGTACAAATGTTCTTAAGAGTTCGTAAACCCAATCTTAAATCTAGTCTGTACCTGAGGTCTTCAACTCGTATATAGTAATACGTAATATAAGTAATTGTGCTTCTATTAAAAGATCAGAAGAAAGAAAATGCATCGTTGCATTTTCCATGCAATGCAAATATCGCTACGGTATGTTTTTGTTCAAGTCACAGAAAAATATACGCTATTTTTGTTATCAGACTTAATATACACGTTCCTGTGGCATTTTCGTGCATTGAAATAGCAAATACTGAATATTTAAATAAGTTATTTGAGGTGCTGTTCTCGAATACTCGTTCCTGTTCTATAATGCTCAACACCGCAAGTTTTTCTTCAGAACCATTCTGACAGGACTAAGATTTTTTTAACTGAGTTGAATTTCCATATTATATAGGTTATAAAATAAGTACATAAAGATGTAGAATCTTTTTAATAGATTTAATGTAAACTTGTGAAATTTGCCTACATCGAAATAAAGAATATTGAATATTTCCAAAACAATTACGTTTCGCGAAAAAATTTAGCGTAATTGCAAACCGAAATTAATATGTGCGACGTTAATTATTTGTAATTCACTGCATCAAAATATATTCTAGATTTGGTAAATACCAGAATGATTATAATGTCCATTATTTTTCCCATTACTCATTATCGATATTTTTTTCAGGATATATGGGCATTTTTCTTCACGGTTTATATCCATTGGGATAAATCTGGAAACATTGGTGAATCTGCACGTTCCAATATATATCACGACATACAAAAAAAAAATTAAAGTGGAAAATTTTTCACAAGTTTTTGTTTAGTAATGTCACGCTGAAAACGTGACAGTACTAAGGCAAAAATAAACAATATGTGTTACCGGGTGTTACAAAAACATTAGCTTGATAATTATAATATTGATGATTTATTATTTTCGTTATGTTACTATTATTTTATCTCGATGTTTGCGAGACCTCAAACCACCAACTTTTCAAAAAAGATTTTGACAAAAAGAAATAATTCGACGTTTTTTAGCTGCTTGATAAAAAAACTTACCAAACACGAATTTAGTCTCGATCTCTGATCACGATTAAAGCAGAAAAACGGCCATTGATTATTTTGAAAACGTTTTTTCCCAAAAACAACTGTCAAAATGACCAAAAAAATAACGGTGAATAGAAGATATTTTTTTTTTACAGAAAAACTTTCCGAAATAGTCATCATGACTTTCCAACAACGTCGTTGAAACGTCGAATTGTTGCAATCTTTTTAAAAAATATATGCAGGAATGTAGAAAAAACGCGTCACGATCGAAAAAATTTTGTTTGAATCAAACGACGCATATTTAGATCAACTATACCGACGTTGTTTTAATAAAATTGGTATGTTTGTGTCTAAAGTGTACAGTAATCACCAGCAATACAAAATTGATTCAAAATGACGTACAACTGAATTGATTCAAACAAATATTTCTTCAATTTAATCGTATATGCTGTCAGCTTTGTGGAGACAACAAGGTTAATTGAACCGCACATTTGGTTGGGTTTTAAAAAAAATCGCTGTTTCTACTAATCGATCGAGTCAAGCAGAGTAGCGAATAGATTTGAAACGATCGAATTATTTAATTCATTTGGCGAAATATTTTTATTCCATAACTCCATAATTATTCGACATGACCAAATAATACGAATACTTTGCCCAAGCCATTTACCCTGCTCAAACTTGCGGATAGAAGCGGATAAAAAAAATGCACTTCCGTTTACTATGTGTTTTCTGTAACTTTTTTCATCTGTGTTTGCGTATTAATGCGGAATACATGTTTTTCGGATAGAAACGGAAGTGAATTCTTTTTATCCGTCTCTATCTGCAGCTTCGACCAGGATCATAGGATCCACTTACGTATCCGCAGTCATACGCGTATATGCTTAAACATATTTTATCTGTTTATATCCGTTCTTGTTTTCCTGCTTTGAAAATGTTTTACACGCTGTTCTATACGACTCTAATCTATTCTGTGTTCGGTGGATAAATTTAAGAGTAGAACTCCTGTTCTACTCTTAAATTAAATTTATCCACCTCATCCCTACCGTATCAAGAATTCTCGAAATCTTTCCAAAATATGAGTCATTTATCAGTTTTGGTTTTGGATGTTTATATATCACTGGGGTTACTTAACTGAGGACTAAGCCCTACTCTTTTGGCGTCGCTTAAATACTTTTGCTTCGTCATGCTGAAGGAGATAGCGATGGATAGATATTATTTCCAAACATGCAGTTTAGGATGAATTAAAATTCGCATTGGCATTCGATGATACAACATGTATCCGTTTATTTCGGTCGAAAATAAACGAATACACATTGTATCATTAAGTGCGGATTAGGATGTATTAAAATTCGAATTGGCTTCTCTCGACGGATCAAAGTTTTTGTCGGTAATAAACGGATAGATTTTGTATTTAAAAAAAAACACCATATGGGATCCCATGTAGGGTATTAGAGGTTGACATCTCCTACATGATAAACCACAAGTGATCCCATGTGGGATGACACAAAATGAATATTTCTTGCATGGCAACCCGCAAAGGAGCCCATGTAGGTAGATGTGGGTAAAGAACATCACTTGGGATCCCGTGTAGGGTGTTACAGCTTGACATCTCCTACATGGTAAACCACAGGGAACGCATGTGGGAACACATAGGAAGCAACTTACTCTGCGGGAACCCACAGACACCCATATGGGATGACACGAGGGAATATTTCCTGCATGGGAACCCATGTGGGCATATGTGGATAAGGAACACCACGTGGGATCCCATGAGGAAACTCATGTAGACTGATTCAATTCGGTATGATCTACACGGTACCCATGTAGGACCACAATGCAGATAAAACGTTTGAAATGGTGCAGGTGAATATAGATTAAGGTAAACGTCCCAGTGATCGACACGTTAACCAAATTGCCCGACTTTATTAAAACGTAACTTTCACATTAAGATACAAAAAATGGTCATTCTAGGTAATAATGAATCAGAATTGTCGTATGAAAAAATAACAACCTCAAAAATTTTCGTAACTTATCTTATTGTAGAGAAAACTTATTCTAAAGCTTTAGAAGTGCAAATGTACCAGTCATCGACATACTAAAGTTATAGTTGGTCCAGTAATCGACCGTTATATGTCCTAGTAATCGACACGTTAAGAAAAGTCACAAATTAAGACGTCAATAACTGTCATTGTAGGTTATAAAGAATCAGTATAGTCTTGTCAACAAATAGAACGCTTAACTTTTGGTCTACCTTATCTTCTTGTAATAAAAAATTAACATAAAACTTGAGGTGTGCAAATGTCTCAGTCATGGACATACTAAAGTCACGGTTTGCCCAGTAATCGACCCACGACATGACATGACCCAGTCATGGACATATGCATGGCCCAGTTATCGACATGATTTATTTTGCTGCTTAATTATTTATAGAGAGCCCAATACCCCTTTCATAACTACTCCTCGTACAGTTCGATCGATGAATGAATTGTTGCATTATTTTTTATCATCTAATTCATTAAAAAATACGCGATTTTCACTAATTTTCTATCCACAATTTTGTCCTAGTGATCGACAGTAGGTCGATTACCCGGACGTTTATGTGTTTTTCTGAACCAGTTATCGACCTCCGCGATTTTTTGCACAAACAACAATTTTACGATAAAATCATATGCATTTAGTAATACCAGATTCTTCATATGTAATGTCAAATGAAACTTACTCAGCCAAAGTCTTCGTGCATCGCAGAATTTAACTAAATGTCACGAGACGCACCTTAACCTCCATATCAAGGATTTCGACGAAATCACGCTCGGCTCGGTCACTGCAAGTTTACGATTTTCTTATTATCACTGTCGTGATTTTACAAGCCTCAAATTCTCAAATAATATTGTACATAAATCGGAGGAAGTGTTGTTAATTTATTTAAGCGTCGAAAAGCACTCACAGTCTTATTTATCGCTCTGTTACCACAGACTGGTCGATTACTGGTGCATGGTCGATTACTGGGACATTTACCTTATACTGACATGCGATAGCAGGGGAAATCTACTTTTGTTCTTTAACTTATCGTACGTACGATAATTCCTCTAACACGTTATATTCAAATTCGATTTATTTTTATCCTAAGTTCCGGCTAGCCGAGTGGATTACGCCGCAGTCTACAAACTACAGAGTCCTAGGTTCAAGCCTCACCACCAGCATAATTGAAGTAAAATTAATAACGTTTTTTCAGAGATACATAGTTGGGAGAAGGGATCCAAACCATAAATCAATCGATAAAATTAGGGAAATCATTTTTAAAATTTTTTTATTTTGGTAATTTGATTACTCGATTCAAAGTAGGACCTGTGCAGGTTCCCGTGAGATTTTGGCACAGGGAACCCATGTAGGTTCCTATATAGGACCGTGTATCCCGCATGGGAACCTGCACGGTATATCGTCTGGGAATTCGCAAACCTACATAGCAAACCATATGGGTTCGCACGGGATTTTCGGACAGGGAACCCATGTAGGTTCCTATATACGACCGTATATCCCATATGGGAACCTGTACGGCATATCGTCTGGGAATTCGCAAACCCACATAGGAACCCATATGGGTTCCCTGTCCGAAAATCCCATGTGAACCCTGTAATGATCAGAGTCTTTATATTGTTACAATGTCACTATTGTTGGAAGCCGGAGAGTGCACATGTATAATGAGTAATGTTTCGATGAGATGTTGAATAGAACTGAGATGTCGCGGGCCCTCGGACTGCACTTAGTTCGCTAAAGGTTACCGTGAGATTGCTGACCTAAGCAACCCCACGAACTAAGGTGACGACGTTATGATGCTGCCGTTACAATCCATACAGGAGCTCCCATAAAGGATCCCACATAGGAATTGTATGTAGGATCCCATGTGGGAATTTTCAACAGGGCACTTAATCATAGAATTAGATTTATAAAAAGAATAAAATAACGCCCGGCAAGCTGTGTCACCGAAGTGTTAACCGAAAATAACTGAAGTAAACCGACTTTTTAACCGAGAAAAGATAAGTCTCGATTAGTCGCCTGTGTCACTGGCTGTAACCGACATTTTAACCGATGTTTAGAAAATTCAGTTAGTATGTCGGTTACAATCGGTTAATTCACCAGTAAAAATCGCTTGAAAAATTAAAAATTATGTTAACAAGTCAGTTAAACTAAGTGAAACAGGGGCTAATCGACACCGGTTAAAAATTCGGTGACACAGCTTGCCAGGGTGAAGAAATAATAAGTCAATTATTACTTTGCACTAGTATTTATTTTTATTCTACAAGCAATTTCCGACACTCGAGTTCTCAAGTTTCAAGGAACATTATATTTTTATATACTTTGTTGTGCGATAAGTTATCAGTTAAGTTTGTCCGCAGAAAACCCGTTTGATTATTCCAATCGTAATAGAAGACGGTCCTTAGCTTATGTTTGTGCTCTCCTGGTCGAGAAGTGACGGCATATAATAATTATGCACCGGCCGGCAGTGATGCCAGATCAGTGGAAAAAATTCGTCTGCTGATTTTTTTTCTTACGAGCTTTGAGGTTCAATGGGATTCCCACTCTCCTTGGCAGTCTGGCATCGTTGGCCAGACGTACTGCGTCGAAGTTAGTGAATCTCAGTGTAGTGCTAGTCGCTGTGAAGAACGTTTCAATTTTATCTACTCATTCGCGTTTGCATTTTGCCTCTTTCCGGTTGTGAATTCTCGGCATTCGTCCAGCTCTCACACATTTACTAATCTTGTGAAATATTCGACAAGGTAAATTACATGTTGAAATTGAAATTACATGTTGAACATATTGAATTGCGAGAGAATTGCTTTAAAGTAAATATATGCAAAAATGTATTAATTGTCATAAATTAGTTACATATGAGGAGCATATTTTAAAAACATGCATTGTTGATATATTTTACGGATATTTTTAGAATATAAATAATGGTGTATGCATGAAAAAATAAATGTGGCATTTTTTTATCAGTGGAGCCAGATTAAATTATGAGAACATCTTTTTTTTCACACACAAACATTTTTCTCAATTGACTGCGATAAAATTACGATGTGCCGATCGGTAACCGGACGAATAACTCGGTATTATTCGTTCGGCTATTGGCGAAATTCACTCATTTTTTTATGGAGCTTTATTTATCGGCCGAATTCACTTTTTTTTTAAACATCAATTATTGATCGAATTCACGACTTTTTTTTCAACATTATTTATTCGACGAATTCACCTCTTTTTTTTTAGAAGATTGTTTTTATGCAAAGATACATCGATTTTTCTTACTCGGGCGAATAAGTGTATTTTATCCGTCTGGGCAATCCTAAAAATTGTTAAGGAACATATCCAGACGAATAATTGGAGGTAATTCGTCGACCAATCTTAAAAATCATAAAAAAGCATATCTGGATGAATAATTGGGTGTAATTCGTCGGAGTTATCCTAAAAATCTTACAAAAACATATCCGGACGAATAACTGGGTGTAATTCGTCCGGGTAATCTTAAAAATCTTTGAAAACACATACCCGGAAATTGATAAGGATCTTGAGTTTGGCCGTCAACTCAGTAATTGTTCAAACGTCATATGAACTATTTTTTTTATTTGTCCTTGCAAAATTATAAGGATCTTCTAAAAGTACAAAAATATATTCAACAAATGGAGAAAATGAGAATAGAAAAAGCCGTAAAGAGGATATTACAGTACTGACAGGATTTACATAAAGTTAATAAGGATCTTGAGTTTGGCTGGCAATTCAGTAATTATTCAAACGTCATATGAATTATATTTTTTATTTGTCCTTCTTGCAAAATTGTAAAGATCTTCTTAAAGTACAAAAACATATTGAACAAATGGAAAAAATATGAATAGAAAAAAACCGTAAAGAGAATATTACAGTACTGACAGGAATTACATAAAGTTGATAAGGATCCTGAGTTTGGCCGTCAATTCAGTAATTGTTCAAACGTCAGATGATTAATTTTTTTTTATTTATCCTGCTTGTAAAATTATTACGCAATAAGCACGATGGCTTCGCGGAATTGCGACGTTAGGAAGTTACGCCTATAATCATATGAGGAAAATCCGGACAAGTGGTAGAACTCTCGCGTATCTATTCATCGTGCAGTCGCTCACTTTTTTCTACGTCTTCTTTTTTTTAGCAGGATGAGGGTCAAAACTTTTTGCGGTTGTTTTTCCTTGAGAACTGGAGCGATTTTTGTGGGCTGGTTCACAGTAGTAAGTTTTTATTTCCTCAAATTATTATTAAGTCAAACTAGAATTGAAATTAGTCGTCAATGATCACGCTAATTTGTGTCTGTAATTCTTATTTATTCAACAGATATGGGCAATGCTCAGTGTAATATCCTTTGGCTTGCAATTCAGCAGCGTTTACCACAGGATTGTCGACCCTGAGGGCATTGCGCAGATCCTCGCAGCAGGCATGATGATTTATATTATAGCTGTTGGATTTACCGGTGGGCTAATGATTTATGGTGTTGTAAAGGTGCGTATCATTAAACCACTTTTAAATAATTTTTCGTTTTTTTCTTTCACTCATTCAGACACTTTTTATTGTACTCTTAATTTTACATAACGTACAATGGTATGTACAGAACGTATAGAAAAATCGCTTCAGTTGGCAAACTATATTTGGATGATTAAACAATTTTGGCAGAAGTAATAGCTGAACTGAAGAAAAATGTAAAATTAACAGTTTTGTATAATTTTTTTTTACCCTTTTGAATACTTTTTATTATGTACTTAATTTTATGTAACCTGCAGTGGGTAAAACCTGCAAAAATATTGGCAATATGGACAAAATATATTTGGAGCAATAAAAAAAATTTGATTATGTTAGTTGAATTAACGAAGGCTCATATTGAGCATACCCTGTTAATTTATTGTTTACTACTTAAAGGTTCTCTATGTCAATCTTTTAAGATTTCGCTTCGCTCAAATTGAGAAGTTTTTTTTTAATTGTTTGTATACATTTTAGGGTGGTTCCGAAATGGCCGATTTTTTAAGTCTCGATGGGCATCTGCATTTTGTATAGATTTCAGCTAATATAAGAAGTTTTTTGCAAAGAAAACATTATTGGATGCGATTTAGTTCGGCCTCTCTTACAGAAAAAAAAATTAAAAACTATGACGATTATTGAACTATTAAACTATTAAAAACTATTAAACTACAAACCAATGCTGAATTTGTGGACTATTGGGAGAAACTATTGAACTATATTATTAGAAGGAACTATTGCGTCTAGAACTATACAATAGTTTACTATTGAAGAACTACTGAATAGTTATATCTTTGTAGCACTACAGTTCTGTAATTCTGTAGTTCTACAACTAGTGATGCGGACGAGCGAGATGAGCGAGAAAATGTCGAGATCAAGACTAAGACTCGGAATTTAACAGCTTGATTGTCATTTCAATTCGAGATTATCGACATAGCAAGATTTTTCTCTCGTTCTCGTCTTGAATTTTGCTCGAAATCTCGTCTTGACAGCCGGATATTGTTTTTCTTTATTTCCCTATTATCTTCTCTATTTTAAAATTATTTCCAATTATATTAATGTTTCAGAAAATGGATAACGCTGAGAAGAATAGAGTAAATTGTGAAATTATTTATATTAAATATCTGGTGCTGTTATTACAGCTCTATAGTACCTTAATTTATACTATAAAAACCTGTAGTCCTGTAGATACCCAACAGTTAGCCGATGTTTTTACAAATACACATATTTATATTATCAAATGGTAATTTCTTTACATTATTTTCACAACGCGAAAAATACATAGATAATATGCTTTTTAAATAACTTTATACTAAGAATGATGAAATTCAGTAGCTCTCAAGATTACTCAAAATATATTCATAATAACGTTTTATTTATTTATGAATCCTATTTTTATTAGCAACCGGTACCCTGCTTAGAAAATCCTATTTATTGTTAGACAATAGGATGGACAAAAAACATCATTCATACCAATAAAAACCGATACGGTTTCATTAGGACTTCATGAGTTTAAATGGGATCAATGGGATTTTTTAAACAGGGTATCTTGTACACCTTGCAGTTTGGATCTAATTGATTGCGGAATAAATATTGTACTTTCGCTAGCTTGCACGTTTGCAACTAATTACTATTCATGAGGAATAGTATCTACTATTGAACTTAAGAAGCAGTGATACTCCCTACCCCCCGCAGAAATTTTGAAAGCTATTTTCACCCGAACAGTACGGTAGATATAGTGCGTATTTTGAGGCGATACGGGGAAGTATCGTAGAATTGAGCTAAGCTTCTGGCTCCTCATTCGATTCAGTCGTTTTTTTGTGAGAGTTAAAAAACAAATAGTGCGAGAGAGACAGAGCTATGTCAGAGAGAGACAGACCTACAGTCGTTTAATATTGGGCGAAGAAATTCTAGCAGGTGTATCACTGCATCTTAAATAGTAACTATGTCGAAAAATTACTATACAAATGGTCTTTAATAGTACCTACTATTGAACATATACATTAAATTTCAATAAAGTAACTACCCTAATGGTTACTATTCACTTCTAATAGTCGATACTATTGGTAGTCAATAGTAAAGCTATTTGAATAATAACTATTCGAATAGTCACTATTGATTCTCAATAGACAGTACTATTGACAGTTAATAGTTACTTTTGAATCCGAATAGTTATGTTAAGTGCTCAATAGTTTTTTTCCGTAAGGGCTCACGCGGTTCGAAATCAGAAATAGAATTTTTTTCTGTGTTTATTTCATATAATATTAATTCGTTGCATTTATTCGTTACATATTACTCGATACATCATATTTGTTTAGAGCAGAAATTTAAGTACTATTTTATAGAAGTATTGTTCATTATTATAAACTTTTTTTTTCACTTTCAACTGTCGGTCATGTTACAGTTGAGAAACTGTTTTTGATGATTTTCTACATTTTGATTTAATAGCTGCTTGTGTGTCTCTTGTTTGGCCAAAGGTGAATTAAAATCAGTGGCAAGCACGATACCCTTTTCCGCTAAATCATTAACTACTTTCAAGGCCCTCACGTTTTTTTGGTTGTTTTTTTTTATCTTTTAATTTCTTTCCATTTGGTAACATTCTACTTTAACCCGCCAATTAAATATTTTGCAGTCGATAGCGTTGTGAAAAATATCGTGAAATATTATTAAACTGAAATGAATAGCAAAACTCGCTTATATATCATATTCATTATTACGACATACTAAAAATAATATAAACAAATAAAGCATACATATAGCGTTGCCAACCAGCCGGCATTCTGTGTAATGTCAAGGAAAAATGCACTCTTGCATCCAGAATGCATTCTTCGACAGATAAAATAAGACATCGAATACTAAAATTTGTTCACCGGTTTGGTCTGAAAGTTACGACAAGTGAAAAATTTTACTTTTTACCTCACACCATTTTGGTGCACTCTACGACTTTATAAGGTTGCAGAATTATAATGCTCATTATGTATTTAATGAGGTTTTAATGTAAGATTTTTTAAAAGAAATTTATTATTTACACCATTTTTTTTCTTATGACTCTTTTTAGGTGACTGAGTCCCCTTAATACTACATTTTTCAACGCTCGCGAGGCTTTGAGTTGTAAATAACATTCAATTACGTTTTTCTTACACAAAACTTATTATTTCAACTAAAGTTTATATAAAATGCAGATGCTTATAGGAAATTTAAAAAATCTACTGAACAAGGAATAAATATTATAAATTTAAAATTGCAGCAACATCCTGGATACATATTCCCTTGGATCGCCCGTAGCACCACAGTCTTCATGGTACTGTGTGCCTTCAGCATCGGGTTCATCACGTTTGGTGCTTTGGGATTGCCGATCAGTGTTTATTTCATTATTGTGGCAATTTTGCTTACGATCATGGGCAAGTTTTTTTCTCTTTACACGTATAGTAAAAAAACAAGGATGCAAAGTAGAACCTTGCACATTGCTTCCTCATTATTTTTCGCGTTTTACAAAGCTACCTCTATGAGGAAGTATGTTATTCAATTGTTGGCTTCCTCATAGAGGAAGCTTTGTAAAACGCGAAAAAGAATGAGGAAGCAATGTGCAAGGTTCTACTTTGCATCCTTGTTTTAATTAGATAAATATACATGTTGTGGATTCGCTTTTTCTATTTCATTATTACGTTATTTCGTGATTATTAGAGCATTTCCGAAAGTGAATGTGAAAACGTATATTATTAAAAATAATTCAACATTTCATAAAGTCACAAATTTCATACCGTTTGTCACTAAATTATACATATATAATGGCTGAATATTGTTTCATTAATATACAAAATTTGAGCTCGCTATTTCAAGTTTTGGAAAAGGTACAATAGAGCGATAATCTCAATTTTTAGAAAATTTCAAAATTCCATAAAATCTGAACCACTTTACCGATTCGAGTCAAATTCAATACCAAACAGCATTGAGTGCACCTACTCTTATAAGCAACTATTTGGCAAAATAGACTAAATTTTACGAAAGTTAGAGCGACCACGGCCTTTTTTCAAAATATTCTAAACGGTATAAAATTGAAATTTTCGCACAGACTTTGTCGAAAATAGCTACAGTTGAAGAGGGTCTGCTGCTACACTAGTGTGCCAAATTTGAGCCCGATATACAAAACCGTTCTTGAGTTATCGGCGTTCGAATTTTCGGATTTGTATACATACATACATACACCCACACACACACACACACATACATACGTACGGGCATTTTTTTCTTGATCAGTTTTCTGGACGTTTTGGACAATTCTAAGGGTCCTGACCTAAAAATCTCAACAAAAACTTTTTTCCTGGAAACAAAGCTTCCTCTATGAGGAAGCAATTCATGAAAACAAATCTTCTTCCATGAGGAAGCAAAAAAAATTGTATGACAACACATCGAGAGTTGCAATCATGCGAGTTAAGAATACCCAGATAAACAAACGTGCCGTGGAAGTATCCTATCGTGTCACTGTGGCAGCATAAACGCGTCACACAACGGCACGCTATGTCGGAATTAACATGGCGATATACGTCCGAATTGAGCTATTATGTGACAGCATACCGTGCCGTGCAGGCTTAGTGGTATTCCACTGTCGCCATGTTGTAAACTCAGATCATGTCTCCATGATGCCATAATTGTTCCGTGTCGTGGTGTGAACGTTTGAGGTGTGAACGTCATTCTGTTACTATGGTGTCATTTTTACATAGTTTAAAAAATGATAAATGCAGCACGGTGGCAGCATAATGGTGGCACGCTATGCTATGCTAAAAGTCGTTATGGATATTTTTTTATTGTCAGCTAGACATTTTTAGTTTTAGTTTTTTTCTTGTCTAACATTTCAAATTCCGAGTCAAACGAACAAGACAGAAAAAATTCTTTTATCTTCTTCAATATTAAAGGATCGGTAAACCCAAGAGGTTTGACACATTCAAAGAGTAGACCCCTCGTGTGTAGTCGAACACAGGAAAACTTTGCATTCTTATATACGCTCAGGCTTCAAAACACTTGCGAGAAACGCTCCGTCCGTTCGCCATCTAGCGGAGCATTAGGCACCAGTATTTCGTATGATACCGCTAGATGGCGAACGGACGAAGCGTTTCTCGCAAGTGTTTTGAAGCCTCAACGTATATAAGAATGCAAAGCTGCCTGAGTTCGACTATACACGTAGGGTCTACTCTTCGAATGTGTCAAACCTTTCGGGCGTACCGACCCTTTAATATCGGAGAAGATAAAAGATTCTGTTCTGTCTTATACTTTTGACTCGCGATTTGAAATGGTAGACAAGAAAAAAACTAAAACAAAACATAATGCAAGTAACAAATACAAAGAAATAACACGCCACGATTCCTAATTGATAGTAAAAAAAGATCGATAACGACTTTTAGCACAGCATGGCGTGCCACCATTATGCTGTCACCGCGCTGCAATTACCATCCCAAATATTCTGCAAAAATGGCACCATAGTAACAGACGTTCACATCTCAGACACTCAGTGATACGACATGGAGCAATAATGGCACCATGGAGACATGATCTGAACTTGAAGCATGGCGACATTGTAGTGCCACTAGTGCACCACGCCATAATATTTAAGTACCACAAATATGACTTTGCCTTGACGTCATGATAAGATGATACGGTATGCCGTCACATAATAGCTCAATTCAGACGTACGTCAGATGTCGCTACGTTAATTCCGACATAGCGTGCCGTTCTGTGACGCGTTTGTACTGTTCCTATGGCATCAAAAGTGGAACTGGGGATTTATGCGTAAAGCCAAGTTTCTCGCACCGAGTAAAATAATAGTATATTACGATACGAGTGCGATCAGACTTTTTTTGACGAGTGTGAGTTTGCTACACGAGCCGAAGGCGAGTGTTGCAATCACATGAGTTCAAAAAAAGTTTCTCGCACGAGTTTCGTATACAACTTTATGCCACTAGTGCGAGAAGTGCGATTTCTCGCACGCGAAGCGTGTGAGAAGTACGCATTTCTCGCACGGAGTGGCATAAAGTACTATTTCATATTTATGATTTTGTTTTATCCAGCTCTGCACGCGTATATTTGGCTCGTCATCTATAGCTACTACAAGCATCTCACCGTCGTAAAATATGGCTGTACGGGCTCTTGTACCGAAGTGAAGAAGATTCCAACTCAGCCATTGAATATCTATCATCATATCTAAGCACACGACAAAATCGCCGGGTTATGTATACACACTGTAAAAAAAATTTTTATGATAATTAATATACTTAGGTAGGAAGCACATATGCATACATTGGTATATTAAATTCCATGTAAAAATATGATACAAATATAATTAGCGGTAGTAATATTAATTTACTTTTACATTAAACTCGAATTTTTTCATCATGCTTAATATACAAGTAGTTTAATATTACTCAACATGTGTATCGTACATTTAAAATACCAGTCTACGGGTCATTCCATACGGAGTGGGCCATCACGCCAATTTTTCTGTAGTTTATAAGCATAATAATGGAAATTCTGTGAAAAATCGGAATGGTTTGTCTTAACAAAAAAAATATATTATTACTTTATTTTGTCAAAAAATTCATTTATTAAAAAGTACATTCAAAAAGGTAAAATTTTATACAGGAACACATTTTTTGTACGATCGGTAATTTTGAATGTACAGCGAATTGAAAAAACTGGAATTAAAAAAATCGTTATTAAATTTTGGGCAAACCATAGGTGCTAAAATTCTGAAATAATTTATGGATGTTCGTGATACTCTAAACAAATTTTGAAATAATTATGAACACTTTTTGCGACCACGCTAAATTTGGGTGGCTCTCTTGGTATGGAATAACTCCTATACATCACAGCTTCCTATTTTTGTATATTATTTTTACTAACATTCTTAACAATGCATTGGAACCTCTCATAGCGTAATGGAACCTCGTAGCGTACATCGGTAAATGGAGGGGCACGTCTCAGTGCTGTGATTGGACGATTTCGCGAGAGACAGAGGCGCGAACGTCTGGCGTTCCTGATTGGTCGTACCACTTGGCGTACATGTCGTCGCATTCTGTATGCTATGAGAGGTTCTACTGTACATAAATTTATATCCGAAAGTCCTGCGTTATTTTTCATTGTGATATTTGAGCAAACCTTTAAGGGGTTATTTTTTACATTAGCTATGTAGATAAATGTAGAACATCGTAAATTGAGTTTTACTCGAAGGACGTGCACAAATTAATATGTGATTGTAATCCCGAATTTGTATACGTAATATATTTGTACGTCTATTAAAGAAACACATCATCGCATTTTTAAATCAAATTTTTGTACAACATATCTACAAATCGTGAAAAAACCATTTTTATGTATTAAAAAAATGTATTTAAAAGAAATAAAATATATGGAAAGCTATTGGCAGACTTGTTTTATGTTACCAATTTATAACCGTTTTTCCTTGTAAAATTTGAGAAACAACACAAAGATGCATTAATTCGGCGAACGTACAAATATTTTTTATCAAATTAGAAATCACAACAAAAATTCTTGAGATCTAAATATACAACAAAAAAAGGATGAATTTTAAATAATTGTATGAGAATAAACAACAATTTTTATAAAACGTCGATATATTTCGTAAAATTATTTTCATGTTACGAAATAGTTTGCTTTTTCGCTTCCTCATAGAGGAAATTTTGTTTGTAAATTATTATTGTATGGTTTTTTGGAAAATCAGAAAATTAAACAATTTTTTTTTTACAATTCGGATGAATTTGTTGCCATGCACAATCGACTTCTTCGATCCAGCAACTAACTTCTAACTAACCGTCGGTCGAGTTGTGAATCGAGTTTTAGTATTGCGTCGGCGCGACGCCGGTTATATTACGGCAACCTTAGTGGGGTGCTAGTTGCTGCCAAGAACGGTACAATTTCATCCCTTAGCTTGCAATTCACTTTGTTACCTCGTTGGTAGTGAATTCGCTGTAACTACTTACGTGTTGCCGATTATTACCACAATTTCGTCCAGGTAAATGAAGCCAAACTCATATATTATTACCCCATGGAAATTAATGTTAACTTTAAAAAATTTTTAAAAGCTTTTAATCGGTGTACAAAAAATAATTGTGTTAAAAAAATATTTTTAATATTTTGAAAATATAGAAAAAAAATTTCAATATTTTTTCCTGATGCAAAAATTGGGATAACGAGGTCGGGATTTCACACACATCTAATACGTAGTCTTGTCAAGGTTTAGTTTTTTTAATTAGGAAAAAATGGATAAACTATGTATTTATTATTACTTAAACAAAGTCCCGCCAATTCGCTCAATTTCAGGAAAAGAATAGTTTATGTCATCTTCTATCATATGATCGGATACTTTTTTGAAATTTTGAAACTAACAAGTTGCTGAAAAAAAGTTCGGTTTTGAAAAAAAATATATATCTTTCATGATTTCTTATTAACCGAATAAACAAAGATATTTAAAAAATATCCTGACATACGACAGACAATGCTATAAAATATGCTTTGTTCGATTTTAAAGTCAGTCGGACGCGTAGATTATTCGGTGGCACTTTCCTTAAATAATAACATTTTTTACCAATATTTCTAAAAAAATTCAAACTTGGCATGACTATGTATTAATTGTATGTAAAGTCTCGACCGCCTGATCCCAATACTTTCATTTTTTTAAACACTTTTTTGAGTCCCAAACTTATTCCCTTAATTTGCATAATTTCCTTTGATTCATTTAATTTTTTGCAAATGTAATTTAATTTCACATGATCATTATACATTCAGTTTTATGTACAACTGTGATGTAAAATTACTTTCACAGTAGAATTAGAACAAATAAAATAAAAATAAAAACCAGTCCATTGCACAATCTCAACTTTGACAATAATTTTTTTTTCTTGCAGAATGAGACTCAAATCATGTTTCATTTGTTGTTCCTTGAAAAGTGGGACAATAGCCATAGGCACGGTGTCCTTTGTAAGTATTGGCTTTTTTGTATCACAATCGTATAAAGCTTCATACGTACATTTGTAACCAAAAGTTTAATTCGATTAAAAGTCAAGTACATGGCGTCGAGAAAAAAAAATGTAAACAAAAATAAACGTCATTCACAACCTACGGAACTTTAATCCTGAATAATAATAACAACAAATAGTTATCTGTAAATAAGTACAAGGTAAATAGTTCAATAAATGCCATAGATAACTTTATTTTTTGTCGATTTAAACTGCGTTGGGAATTTACGTGTAAAAAATATAATTATTGTGTATCTAATCTAGTGTACCTGAAACACTAATTATTTTGTACAAAAATTTAACAGTTATGGTCGATACTTTCTGTACTATGCGCGGGTTCGTATATGGAAGATTTAGATGAATTAGACGAGGACCTGGATCAGCAACAGCAATTCCTTGTGAAGGTTGTAAGCGTTGGCACACTCATTTACATTTTGGTGATTGCAGCTATATCTGGGCTCATGATTTACGGTGCACAAAACGTGGGTACCATTTGTTCACTTTGAAGTATAAACATTCAATATATTTACTGTTTTTTGTAAAGCCAAGAGATCTTTTTTTCTTCATATAGGATTTTTTAAATTTTTTCTTTCTTTGTATAGGATTTTTTCAGATTTTTTTTTCAAGGTTCTCTCTTTAGTGAGATTTTTTAAAACTTAATTTTTATACTCGGATAGAGTGGGAGTACGAAAAAATTTGAACAATGACACACTTTAATATTGGAACATTAAAATTTCAGAAAAAATATATTTGTGTGTTCCCCTGGCTTGCCTTGGCCACCGCACACTTTATGTGGGCTATTTCCGTTAGCTTGGGCGCCATAATACTCCTTCCCACGATACACGGAGTAGAATATTTCTTTCTCACCGTCGCTTGTGTCAGTCTATGCCTAAGTAAGTATTTTTTCCTTTTTTGATTTCATGAAAAAGGAACGCGATTTTAACAGATTTCTTATTCGTAACACTCATTCGTATAATAATAATAATAATAATTGTTATTATTATTATTATAAGCGTTTCAGAAATATCTGCCATAAAAAAGCAATGTTATTAAAGAGACTAAAAACGTTCGATTCGAATATGAATATCTTTGTTATTAATTTTAAACTTGAAAATAAAAAAATTATCAATAAACTTTTAGATTAATTTTTTTACAATTCACAAAATTTAGTTTTTCAAGAATGTCTTCATTTTTTCCCTTAATTTCTCAAATATAATAATAATAAATTAATAAAAAATAAATTCTTGAAAAACTAAATTTTGTAAATTGTAAAAAAATTAACCTAAAAGTTTATTGATAACTTTTTTTTCAAGTTTAAAATTAATAACAAAGATATTCGTATTCGAAACGAACGTTTTTAGTCTCTTTAATAACATTGCTTTTTTTATGGCAGATATTTCTGAAACGCTCAAATCCAAATCCTAAATTCAAATAAAATCCTAATCTAATCGAAATTTCAGCCAATATCCAATTATTTGTAATTCGTGTTAATCCAGGTTTGGTCGTTTACGTCTGGCTCGTTGTCTACAGCTTCTATAAGGAGCTCTTAATTGAACAATATGGCGAAGCGGCTCTTATGGAAAAGGACCCAGGTCCAG
This sequence comes from Ephialtes manifestator, assembly GCA_963970395.1. NCBI lineage: Eukaryota > Metazoa > Arthropoda > Insecta > Hymenoptera > Ichneumonidae > Ephialtes > Ephialtes manifestator. Next base: position 20,774,157 of record OZ019974.1, on the reverse strand, counting down.
ATCCATTGAAGAAAGTTTGGTACAGCGTCTAAAGATAATACAATACCGAAGTGCTACATATATATGTATATAAATTTATAAATCACTATTGTCTTTAATTAACCTTTGTAAAATTTTAGCACATTTAGGAGGATGAGCATAAAGATTTATCGAAAGTTGATGTTTTCGCGATTTTCATGTCAAGGTACATAGAATTGTCTGAAACGTCGACAAAAATGGTTTAGAAAAAATGATTATGTGAATGTGTGTGGGTGTGCGTATTTAAGATTTGTTCGTTTTTAAGAGGGCAGCTCCCTCAATTTTTGAGGTTTTTATCTCAAAGTTGGTACATAAATGGTCCATTATTGGACATTAGTTGGGATTGAATTTGGCGTGAATCGATTAAGGCATTCAAAATTTAAGGGGTTTAACATTTGTTCAGCATGTCATTTGTTTCAAGATATTCAACTAAATTTTTTGACATGAACGAACTAACATTAAACAATTAATTTTACAGAGTTTAGTAAGAATCGATCGTAGTGCTATACTTTGAAAAGTAAGTTTCGCATCAATTTTTTGAGTGTATTAAATTTTTAACTTTTAAGCTGAAAGTTTGTATAAATGTATAATAGGATCAACAGATTATTTGGATTGAATTACGCGAAAATCGATGCATAAAAACAAATGTTACGCTTTTCAATTTAAGGTGCAATTGCAATTTTAATTTTTCCGTGTATCATTTTAGACAGTTTTCAATTAATTCGACTTATTGCTTTTAAATTGATTCATCATAATAACCACGAGCTATTAAATGTACATTTTCTACACAAGTTTTTATCAAAATATATGTTATTTATTATTAGAAACAAAAGTGTAAAGTCTAATTTTCTACGTTGCGTTCTTATTTGACCTTTCGCAAACCCCAAGTTATTTAATGTACTTCCTCATAGAGGTGGCTGTGCAAAAGGTCAAGATTAATAACCAAGCAATGTGTAAAACTCGAATTTGCGCCTTTGTTTTATACTAGCTATTAAAGTATTTCACTCATGTAGAGAATTCATCATAAAAAGAAGAAAAATTTTGTTAAAAAATATATTTTTCATATATTCTATGTATATTTGGCGTCCAAATAAAAATATTTCAACTATACCATCCAGAAATATATGTCTCAGATATATTTTTTTTTTTTAAATATGCGAAGTACATACAATTTCTGTGGAAAATATATTTTATATACGAAATTTATGTTTTCGCATATATTTTTTTCCGTGTTACTGCATGTTACTGCAGTTACTCGATTATTGTAAATGATGTTTTGTTTTTTCTTAATAAAAAATTTATTTAAAAAATATTTGAAATATTATTGTCGCTTGATTAGGTGGCAACCTAATCAAGCGACGGTAGGTTGGCTCCTGAATTTTGATGCTCGAGAGTGCAATTTGAATCCGATGGGTTCATAATGTTTCACCGCAAAACGACATAATATTATTAAAGTGTCGCTCCGATTTCCTGCGATATGTGTGTTACTACGAATACTGTTCATTATCGATCGTTTTAACAGCTGTCAACTTTCTTGGCACCTGGTTGGAACGTAATTTCAAGGAAGTGAAATAGTTTTATAATTTATTCAAGCACCTATACATCAGCTCGTAAGTACTCGTAAATTACATGTTCCGGGTTGAAAAAGTTAGAGTTGTTTTAACTTAACTTTATACGATACATAAATGGCTTATCTCCTAATTAATTTTCCGATAATTACAGATATAGAAGATCTTATATGATAAAGATTTTATAAAAATCTTAATAACTCATACGCGGTGTCTACAGTAACGTAAACGTTACTTTAATGGTAGAATTAAAGTAACGCAAAGCTCCACGTTGCTTTAATGTTAGAATTAAAGTAACGAAAAATCCCGTGTAACTCACGGTTTTCTCGTTAGAGTGACTTAACGTTACTTTAATGGTAGAATTAAAGTAATGAAAAACTTTGTGTAACTCACGGTTTTCCCGTGAGAGTCAAATTTTTCGTTACTTTATTTTTTTTTAACGTAACGAAAATATGAAGAGTACCTACTGCATGTGGTAATCTACCTGGACGATCGGTATTTCCGGAAACTGCAAACGTAACAGTTATTCCCACGCGTAGTACGTACTTTTCATATTTTCGTTACATTCGGAAAAAAATGAAAGTAACGAAAAATTCACGTTACGCGAGGCTCGGTAGTCCGAGAGACTAGCGTAACGTTAAGGAATTGGACGTTATGTCATTTTAACGGGAAAACTTTGAGTTCCACGGGACTTTTCGTTACTTTAACGCGGTGTCTACAGTAACGTAAACGTTACTTTAATGATAGAATTAAAGTAACGCAAAGCTCCACGTTGCTTTAATGTTAGAATTAAAGTAACGAAAAACCTCATGTAACTCACGGGTTTTCCGTTAGAGTGACTTAACGTTACTTTAATGGTAGAATTAAAGTAACGAAAAACCTCGCGTAACTCACGGTTTTCCCGTTAGAGTCAAATTTCTTAACGTTACGGGCCTCGCGTGACGTGAATTTCTCGTTACTTTATTTTTTTTTTAACGTAACGAAAATATGAAGAGTACCTATTGCATGTGGTAACTCTACCTGGACGATCGGTATTTCCGGAGACTGCAAACGCAACAGTTATTCCCACGCGTGTACGTACTTTTCATATTTTCGTTACATTCGGAAAAAAATGAAAGTAACGAAGAATTCACATCACGCGAGGCTCGGTAGTCCGAGAGACTAGCGTAACGTTAATGAATTTGACGTTAAGTCGCTTTAACGGGAAAACTTTGAGTTCCACGGGACTTTTCGTTACTTTCATGATAGAATTAAAGTAACGCAAAGCTCCACGTTGCTTTAATGTTAGAATTAAAGTAACGAAAAACCTCATGTAACGTTACTTTAATGGTAGAATTAAAGTAACGAAAAACCTCGCGTAACTCACGGTTTTCCCGTTAGAGTCAAATTTCTTAACGTTACGGGCCTCGCGTGAAGTGAATTTTTCGTTACTTTATTTTTTTTTAACGTAACGAAAATATGAAGAGTACCTACTGCATGTGGTAACTCTACCTGGACGATCGGTATTTCCGGAGACTGCAAACGCAAGAGTTATTCCCACGCGTAGTACGTACTTTTCATATTTTCGTTACATTCGGAAAAAAATGAAAGTAACGAAGAATTCACATCACGCGAGGCTCGGTAGTCCGAGAGACTAGCGTAACGTTAATGAATTTGACGTTAAGTCACTTTAACGGGAAAACTTTGAGTTCCACGGGACGTTAAGTCACTTTAACGGGAAAACTTTGAGTTCCACGGGACTTTTCGGTACTTTAATTCTGCCATTAAAGCAACGTGAAACTTTTCGTTACTTCAATTTTACCATTAAAGTAACATTTACGTTACCGTAGACACCGCGTAACTCATAAGAAGTTTACAAAAATTTGGAAAAGTAACACTTTTTGTAATTACATTTTAATTTTGCCCGCGGACCTACCAAAAAGTAAAAACCACAAAAAATCGGATTTTCCTACTGTCGACAACTTAGTTCAGGGCTGACTGATTTTCAATTTTGTTAAATGAAAATAATGATGTAACATTACAATTCCTCAATTCTTGCGATCGCAAAATCGCTTTGAAGAACAAAAAAAGGAAAAGGAGAGAAAATACATTTTAAGAAATCAATTATTGCTGCTGCATCTTTGAAAACCTGAAACCTAAAACCTAAAAAAAAATTGAAACGCAACATCACTAATAATTTTAGCCATTAAAACAACCTACAAGTAAATAAAAAAATAATAAATTATTTTTTAAAGTTATTTAAAAAAAAATGTCTAACACCTAAAAACGTGCCAATGGGTTCATCACGGTCGCAGCATTTTCTCCTTTTATTTATTTGAACGTAAAACACACCATAATCACTTTTTTTACAACTGACAATTTTTTAATTTGTTTTATTTTTTATTTCGTCTATAACAAATCATCGTAAAATGAACAATCGGACAAATTTGTTCTCATGCACAATCGACTCCTTCGAGCTGGCAACTGACTACAACTAAGAAACAGCTGCGATCGTGTAGTAAATCAATGCCCGGTGTCAGTGTGCGACGGCGCGATGACCGCATCGCGCCGAGTCCAGTGTAGTGCTTGTTGCTGCGGAGAACGGTACAATTTCATCCCCTCGCTCGCGTTGAGCTTTGATACCTTATTAGTAGCGACAATTCGTTGCATATTCTAACCTCTCGTACTTCCAATTATATCACAACCTTCGACAAGGTAAATTAAGTCTCACTAATGCATTAACCCATTATGGAAATTAGTGTACTGAAAACGTATGGGTCATTCCATGTCAATTCGACTAGAAATAGTTAAAATAAAAATGTGAAATCTCGAGTGGTCACCAAAATATCAGTGTATGTCGTAGTTCACTACAAAACAACGCGTGTCAAGTCATTTAGCAAAAAAAAACCATTTGTGGCTTCTGTACCGAATATTTTTCAGAATTGCGATTTATGCGCATATCTCAGAGCTATTTTGAGATACATAAATCTCCAACGTGTCAAATAAAGCTAATACTCTATGCTATATGTAAGTTGAACGAGAAAAAAAATATGAAGCGTTTTTCAATTTTTATTTTTATTCTTAAATATTCATTTTTTCTGAACACCCCCTATTTAATTTCGCTAATAATTTTATTAGCGATATGTGTACCGGACTGTTTTTTGACGCTATAGAAAAAAAAAGGGAGCGATATTTTTTCATTGAAGCCAGAAAAAAGATTTTTTATGCTGTAAGATCATTTCAATATTCTTCCAATATCATTTTTCAATTATGCAGAAACATGTTAAAAATTCTCACAAGATAATATCATTTTTTCCGGCACTTCTTGAGAATTTTTTTTTTTTTCTTTGTGACAAAACTTTCAGTAGAACAATATGTCAGAATATATATAATAATATATCAAAGGAAAAAATTATTGTTTTGTACTAAGAATTCTGTCATTACGAAAATAGAAATAATAACGAGCACCAGTCGTATTTCTGCGGGAGGAAAGCGTCGAGGACGAAAAAGCTAATTATTTACTTAGTTTTTTACGCACCTTTTAGCTAAGCTAAAACTAGATTTTTACTTAGCTTTTTTGGCTTTATAGCCATAGTAAACCTTAGTAATTATTATTGACCAAAAAAATTTCAATAAAAAGCTGTTGAATCCTTTCAATGCCTTATTAGTTTATTATTATTTGCCTTTTCTCATAAAAAGCAAAATAATTTTCTTCAGCGTTATAAAAAATACCGTTCTGATTTTTTTATAACATCACATGATAATAGTATACATTATACAAAATTATGAAATAAATTAAGTGAGGGATGTTCATGAAAAACAAAAAATCGGCTCTAAAAATTGAATAACTTTTTGAAATCACAATATTGCTATATTATTGCCTTGAAAATGAGCGTTGAGTAAACCAAATCGGTCGAAACCATTCCAAGAAACAGCACAAAAACTATATCTTTGAAAAACGCGATGACTTGGAAAAAATTCTTTTTTTTTCAAAACGATATTACACGAGTGTTCTTGTATTGAAAGTGAACACATCCGAAATGGAAAGACCCGTATGTAAAAAGTAGAAGATTGCGTATTGCTTTCTCATTATTATCATTATTTTTAGTTCGCATAGAGGAAGTTTTAATGAAACATTTTTTTTTTCAAGATTTTTATGCTGGTACACACAGAATAGTCGAAAGCTTTGAAAAAGTTGGTTTAGAAAAAAAGTGTGTGTGTGTAGCGTAATTTTCTATGTATCTTCTTCAAATTTGGAACACACTTCAGCTATTATATCGCAACATTTCGGATTCTATTTGGCACGAATCGGTTGAGAGGTTCAAATTTTACAGTATTTTGGAAATTTCGAAAAAAGTTATTTTACGCTATAACTTTTGTAAATTACGTGATATGATGCTGAAATTTAGTACACAAATGGATTAACATTAAACCATGATCGATGTCAAATTTGGCGGGAATCGATAGGGTGATTCTAATTTTATTGTAATTACAATTTTTTTTAAAGTCCGTAAGCACTTGAACTCGTGTAAATTCTGAGATATCTGACTACAATTTTCCACGTGAATTCACGATCAGTGATTATCAATGATAAATTTTGTCCAATACAATGTATTTTAGAAATATAACTTTTAAAAAAAGCAATCGTCGTTTCGAAAAATCTTGACACGAAAATCTCGAAAAAAAATTGTTGTGAAAACAAACCGTCCTCAATGAAGAAGTAAAAGTGATAATAAATGAATTTAAAAAATGGGCCTTTTTTTAGTTGAAACAACACTAAAGTCTAGAATTTTTTAAGTCTAGAAAAATTCTTTTTCAATTTTATTCTAAAAAATGTGGATAAAATATTATCAACTGTTGGATTTTAATAGAAATCAATCCTAATTTTCTTGTGGTTAGAATAATATTTATTTAAGTTAAAAAATTCAAATATTGCATTTTTCAAGAGTACATTTTATCCATTATTTTGATTCAGAAAAATGTCCAAAATAACAAAATTCCATACAAGACGTTCGATAAAATTTTTTTAACTGTAGATTTAGTTTCGATCGAGTAATCAAAATGTTGAGCTTTTTTTGTGCATCAAACTGATATAAATATACATTCAAGGAAGGAAGAAAAATATGCGGCGCCACAGGAAATCAATTAACTTTCTCAACTTCAGTATCAACTTTGTCAACCCTGAACGTTCATTTGGTAATTTTTTAATAAAAAATATCGAAGGCCGCCGAAGCAACGTCTACTTATTCTGATTGTTAAATTGCTCTCGGAAAGGTAATTCATCCCACACAATAAGCACCGCTTATTGCTGCTTCAAATAGCGATGCTGCGAATAATCCCTGAGTATACGCTGTTAAAAAGATTTATTAAAAAATGACAGTACCGAACTGGAAGTTTTTATTCACAACCGGCATCATAAATTTCCTGTTCATCTGTATTAAATATTGAAAGTAACAGATGAAAAAGATATTTGATAAATTTGTAAACTTACTGTTGCAAATTACTAGGAATTTACATTCTGTATTTTTAAAAATCGCATGTCATTTATAAATTTCACATCCATGTTTTAATTATAAATTCAAAAGCCACCCGCAATAAAAACAAAGTTCGAATTTCTGAAATTGAGCCGTGGTCGACGGAAAATTTATTATCCACATTCAATTTCAACACACATGAAAATGAACATACGCAAATTAATATAAAAAACTTAATTAGAGTTTTACAATTTTAATTATGTAATAACTAGATTACTACAGTAGTTTTGTAATGGCCATTAAAATATTTGAAAAATTAATCTTTACGTATGTAAATTTACTGTACTATTGTTAATTTAACAGTGAATGTTATGCTAATAATTATTTCACACGCCAATTTTGCAAATTTCATATTACTTGTCACAGTAAATTTAGAAGGTTTTTTAACAGTGTATACATAAAGAATGGACATGTTTAATGCAATTTCTTGATTATCCATCAATTTTATCGTTAAACTTTCGTTTTTCCTTTTAGGATGATGCTCAAATCTTCCTTCGGTTGCTTCTCCTTGCAAACCGGAACGGTAGCCATAGGGGCGATATCCTTAGTAAGTTTTGGTTTTAACTTCAAGATTGATTTGATCAGAATTGCAGTACGTGGCAAAAAAAAAATCTTAAAGCTTAACAGTATTACAATGACTGAAAACATTAATTTTTAATAAAAATGCCTAAACCCATAAATAAATAATAAATTAGCAGAAAATCATAATGAAAGAAATGTAATAGGATTTTTTTATAATAAAAAAAGTTCTAGTGAATATAATTTTTTTTTAAACTTTTTAACGAAACATTGAAAAGTCGTAATTTTTTAATATATGTTTAAAGAAAGGAAGTAAAAATATTTTCACAAAGGTATGAAAAGTATTAGAAAATTATTCTTTTTAAATATACATCTTCGCATCATAGAAATACGATCTTCTGTTTTCTAATATTCCCCCTCAAAGATATAATCACTACGACCCTAGGACATCCGGTCACCGAACAAACCACCGTCGAAATCACCATGGGGGTTTTGTTAAAAAATTTCACTTAGAATTTTGTCGAAACTACCACTCCGAGATTTAAACGAACCTCGGAGTGGTGGTTTTTTCAAAATTCTAAGTGAACTTTTTGCACAAAACCGCTATAGCGGAAATGACCGTGATTCTATGGCGGTTTGTGCGGTGACCGGGTATGCTAGGGGAGTATTTTATCTTAGATTTCAATTCCTAATAGTAAATTAATACATTTTTCATGTTTTGATAGTAGTAACCCGTTTGTCAGCATGTCCGCGGCCATTTTATTAGTTTCAAGAGAATCGTGAAAAGATTCCGTCCATTAAACAGAAAAATCGTTGAAAGAATCTTAATGAAAATTTTCAGAGGAATCGAGCAAAACCTGTTGTTGCTTTCCCTTGGTGTCGAGACAGTACATTTCGATGCATCAACGAAGGGTAAACCCCTCGTGTATAGTAGTATATCGAACTCAGGACAGCTTTGCAGTCTTATATATCTACGTTCAGGCTGCAAGTCACTTAGGAGAAACGCTTCGACCGCTCGCCATCTAGCGGAGTATTGTCCACCAGTGTTTCGTATGTCGTCACTAGGTGGCGAACGGACGGAGCGTTTCTCGCAAGTGGTTTGAAGCATCAGAGTATATATAAGACTGGAAAGCTTTTCTGAGTTCGACTAAACACGAGGGGTTTACCCTTCGTTGACGTACCGAAACATACTGTCTCGACACCAAGGGAAAGCCACAACAAGTTTTGCTCGATTAATCTGAAGAATTTCATTAAAATTCTTTCAACGATTTTTCTGTTTAATGGACGGAATCTTGTCACGATTCTCTTAAAGACGCTTTTCAAGATTCGTTTAAATATTCTTTCAAAGATTCTTTCAAGACTTTTTTGTAAGATTCTTTAAAAGATTCTTCACAAGATTCTTTTTTTCTACGCGGGATCGACCTGCATGTGATAATAAGTAAGTTGCTTGATCCGAGCTGCTTTTCTCGCAGGCCCTGTAGATTGATAATTATTTTGGAGCTTGATCCAAAGTTCCCGTGATGTGCTACAGCCGTTTATCTGTTTTAGTTCAGATGATTTGATACTCAAGATAATATCTGCTCGTACTGTATCATCATCAGATTCCCATTTTTTAGCTTCTACTCTGGATGCTTCGACACCCTCGACAACAGTCGGTTTGATTTTACTTCCATTTACGAATTGCCACATGTCATTTTTTATGTATCAAGATGGCGTGCATTTGAATCTTCCATGTGTCATAATTTTCTTTGTTTGGTTGCTCGATCCTTACATTGTTTGATCCAGCCATCCTCGATCGCGCCGCGTGATAGTATTTATCTTGTCACAAATTCCAAGTATTTTCCGCACACATAATTTCATCGTTTTCACTAATTAGGCTTTCGGCCTGGGCCCATAACCTGTGAGAGCTATGAATTCAGCAGTACGATGAAAAAAACCGAGGATTAAGTAAACACAATTAAATATTTATTGTACCGGACAAACAACGTCCATTATCGAGTACAGAAATGTCACGAATAGACCAGAAAACAAAGTCTACACTGAGAGAAAATTATGGTATTAGTAACTATAAAGTGACAACTATTCTTTTTTAGTTCGTACGACCAATTTTTTTATAGTTTCCACAACTATCAAATAGTTACTATAACTACCAAATAGTTACCGTAAGTATGAAAATGTTGCATGGACTAAAAATTAATTTTTGTCACTCTATAGTTGACTGTACTACTACGATTTCTCTGAGTGTAGTCCTACATCGCTAGCACACAGTCATCTTCTCATCATGGGCCTCAGGCGTATCTCCGACGCTAGCGCTCGAGAGCGGCCGCTGAGTGCGTAACAAGATGATCAGCTGTTCTTAGTTCGGCGCACATTGGTCCGATTTTCCAAGCTCCGCCCTGTCCGCTATATTTCTTTGGAGCTTGGAAAATCGGACCAATGTGCGCCGAACTAAGAACAGCTGATCATCTTGTTACGCACTCAGCGGCCGCTAGAGCGAGATACGCCTGAGGCCTATAGAAATACGATCTTCTATTTTCTAATACATACATATTGTTATAACCGAGCGAATGAATGAAGCGTATATTCGGTTTTGGGGCGGATATTACTGATTATAATTCTTGATAATGTTTACGATCGTGAAATGTCACACGTATGCTCGCCTGTAAAGTCACGTTAAGACTTCCCAGTCTAACCTGTCGTTTCCTAAAATGTCATCTTCCTAAAATCTGTCCATTTTTCTTTAACCTACACTGCTCTGACATTCGTCCATATCCACAAGGGAAAACCATGGCCGGAAAAACCTTGGGAAGAACAGTATTCACAATTCTATATAGTTCCATTGTTGCTATGTTCAATCGTTATCAAGTATACGCTAAATAAATTCATTTTGTCCTGTACTAAGTCCATTTTTAATTAACTTTTAAGTATTTTATTCAATTCATTATTCTTTCTCTGTTTTCATTCTTCTCCTCCAATTTTTTTTTTTTTTTTGACATTCCCAAGGATGTGAGCAGGATGGATTCCGACCACTTCATTGTATCTTCAACTTTGCCTGTGAAATACAAGTTAATCGCGGAGACTTCCGCCAATACTAACCACACTTGGGACAATACAATCTCAATGATTATTCTCTCTCTCTTTTTTTTAATTCTCATGTCGACATTTTCGACCTCAAAATCAATTCACCCGATTGATTCCACAATAAAACGACAATTCACCATATATGTATATCTGGAAATATTTTTCTACACTAAATCGTCGATCACTGTTCGGAACCTCACATTGGCCAACAGTTCCTCGATCCGTAACCTTCGAATCCAAAAAGCCGTCAAAGGCTCTAGCCAAGCAATTCTCTACACTTTCCAAATCCTTAACATCACGAATATCCTCATAGACCAATTATATTCTACCCGAACTACGACTCGACTTTATGATCATCTTGATCGTCGACCCGAGATAGAAGAATCACTCACATTTTAATCAATACTTTTACAAATATCTCGATTGAAAACAATACATAATTTTAATTTGCCTGTGTCAGTCCTTTGCAGATCAATCCGTCCTTCTACCCGTTCAGATTTGACTTCTTTTCTTGTCATCACGGAGCATCATCGAGATTGCAATTTTCGTTTTCATTTCTGATTAGCCGCTATTTCCGAAGTCATCGAGACTTCCCTTTTGAAAAAAAAAAGATTCATCCCCTTTTTCGTTGTGTGAGCCATCGAGGTCTCAATTTCATAATAATCCTCTGTT